>SJXQ01003699.1:11254-59175 GCA_006408695.1 Aepyceros melampus | reverse complement strand
TGGGGATGCAGTGTGGGCTTTGTATCTAGTCCCCAAGGGGAGGTCTGGGCTTGTTGAGCAGGACCAGGGGCAGAGAGGAGGTGTTGACTGGCAGAGTCCTGGACCTTGGGAAGCCAAAGGTGGAGTTTTTGCAGTTTCTGTTTCCTTGATTGGCAGCTCAGTGGGGCCCTCCCCACTTGGACATTCCGGAAAGTGATGTGGGTAGGGAGGGTGGAGTGAACAGCAGGTGCCAGAACAGGATTGCATAAAAGGCTGGAGGTTGTGGGGGGCAGGGGAAGGGAGTGTGACAGGCTCAGGTCTAAAGTTTCAGCTTGGCCATCAAGCCAAGCAGACTTGCAGCAGAAGCCAGCAGAGGCCCTCCTGCCCTCAGACCCTGGTCACCATGGGGACTGGTCACAACCCCCGACTCTGCCTGGTACCCTTGATCCTGGGCCTCTTATGTGGAGGTAAGTGAGATCACAGCCCCCCTCCCTCCACTCCTGCTACCCCCACAATCTGTCCTCGGCCTTGTGAGGCTGGGCCTCACCAACTTTTCTCTTTAGGTGTGGGCATGACTCCACTGCCTGAGGCCGGGCCCCAAAGCCCCTGCTCTCTGGAGGGAATAGAGATCAAAGGTGGCTCCTTCCGGCTTCTCAAGGCGGGCCAGGTGCTGGAGTACTTGTGTCCTTCTGGCTTCTACCCATACCCCGTGCAGATTCGCACCTGCAGATCCACAAGGTCCTGGAGCACCCTGCAGACTCAAGACAGAAAGATTGTCAAGAGGGCTGAATGCAAAGGTTGGAGGGCAGTGAGGATGGGCATGGGCTGGCTGTGGGACAGAGCAGGTGGCAGCCAAGGTCCAGACTTGAATAAGTCTAGGCTTGAGTGGAGACCATGCAGGCTGAAAAGTTGGGCTGAGCACGGGTCAGAGCTGAGCGAGGATTGGAGGTGGGATGGAGAGAGAAGGAAGGGGAGCTAGACTTTACTAAGCATTTACCCTGTGTCAGGCAGCCCTGGCAGTTCAAAGAACACTTAGAAATGGGAAGGAGGGAGCAGCAGTACTCCTTATGGGTGGAGGTTCTTCCAGGGATTGAGGGTAGTAGCTATTCTTGGGGCCCAGAAGTTATATTTCTCAGTGACAGGGTCCCTGAGACCAGAAGGGTTATCCTAAAGGGCAGCCCTTCCCTCCCATTAACTTCTACTTGGTCTCCACCCCCTTATCCCCAAAGCAATTCGCTGTCCCAGACCACAGGATTTTGAGAATGGAGAGTACTGGCCCCGGGCTGCCTACTACAATTTGAGTGATGAGATCTCTTTCCGCTGCTATGATGGCTACACTCTTCGGGGCTCTGCCAATCGCACCTGCCAAGGGAATGGTCGGTGGGATGGGGAAACGGCCATCTGTGATGATGGAGGTGAGAATTGTCCCCCCTGTCCACAACACCTCCTTCTCCCTGACCACCTGCAGCCTGAGGAACCAGTGCCACAGCTCTTGGTGCTCTGCCTTGCCCTTTGCGCCCCAGATTTTGGCCCTTACCAGTGTGCCTTACACTTCTGCAGCGGGGTACTGCCCCAACCCGGGCATCCCCCTTGGCACGAGGAAGGTGGGCAGCCAGTACCGCCTTGAAGATCGTGTCACCTACTACTGCAACCGGGGGCTCACTCTACGTGGTTCCCAGCAGCGAACATGCCAGGAAGGTGGCTCTTGGAGTGGAACGGAGCCTTCCTGCCAAGGTGACCCTTAATTATCTGTACCTTCAAGTCAGACCTTGCTCTCTCATCTGCACATCCCCTCGGGAGTGCTCTGCCTTCTCCCGCTGCCACCATCCAGCTCCTTCCTCCCTTCTAAATCTCTCCAAAGAACTTGTGAGCCCTTCCCGCCCCAGAAGCCCACCATCTCCTGTCAGTGTCCCTGACCCTCCCAGATATTTGACCTGCTCTCTGACCTCTCCCAGACTCCTTTATGTACGACACTCCTGCAGAGGTGGCCGAAGCCTTCCTGTCTTCCCTGACAGAGACCATAGAAGGAGTTGATGCCGAGGATGGACATAGCCCAGGTTTGAAGGCAGAGAGAGGAGACGGGGCAGGGAGTTGGGCATGGGGTGGAGAAGGGGCAGTAGACCTATTTGTTCGGAGCCTGAGTCTCTCTGGTGACATCCAGGGGAACAACAGAAGAGGAAGATTGTCCTGGACCCCTCAGGCTCCATGAACATCTACCTGATATTGGATGGATCAGACAGCGTGGGGGCCCATAACTTCACAGGGGCCAAGAATTGTCTCAGAGATTTCATCGAGAAGGTGGGGCCCCTTCCCCTTGAAGGTGGGAACTCCCAGCCCCTCTGAGCCACAGGGTCCCAGAAAATCTCCAGGTCCCATTGTGTCCTCCTTTCCTTTTACTTGACCTTTAACTTGGACTCCTCCATGACCCCAGGGTGATGAGTCAGTCCTTGAGTCTCTTACTAAGGACTTTCCTATCTGTCTCAGCCAAGCTGCTGAATTCTCCCAACTGTATATTCTACTTTTGATGCTGTGACCTATTGCTTCCCTCGCCCACAGGTGGCAAGCTATGGGGTGAAGCCAAAGTATGCTCTAGTGACATATGCCACAGAACCCAAAGTTTTGGTCAAAGTGTCTGATCCAAAGAGCAGCGAAGCAGATTGGGTCACAGAGCAGCTCAACCGAATCAACTACGCAGGTCAGAAGTCAGGGAAGGGTGGGAGGTTCTTTGGGGTCAGAGAGGTCTGAAGTTTCAGAAGTGTTGTGGGGAGGGTGTAGTGAGACCACATGATGAGGCAGGGAGGACTACTTTTTAATCCACGGCTGGACAGCAGGGTCATTGGAAAATAGGGTTTGGTGGGAACCCTTTGGAACTGAGAGAGGTACTTTGTTGTCAAAGGGAAGACAGTGGGGTAACAACTCAAGTTGACAGTTGTGGGATGCCAGTTGCTGCTAGACCTCTGGGGTCAAGGATGGCTTGGGAGACCAGGCGAGGTGATGACATCTTCCCTGTTCACAGATCACAAGTTGAAAGCAGGGACCAACACCAAGAGGGCTCTCCTGGAAGTGTACAACATGATGAGCAGAGAAGTAAACAATCTCAAAGAGACCTGGAACCGCACACGCCACGTCATTATCATCATGACTGATGGTAAGAGGGCTTTTCTCTTGCCTGACTCCCCACCCTCTCAAACCAGCTTGTGGCCCCGAGTCCACACGTAACACTGGACTTGTGGCTGGAGGATGGCGTGCTGCTCTTCCTGTGCCTTTACAAGGAGGGACCCTCCACTCCGTGATCTCTCACTCATGATCTCCTCTCCAACCTGCTCACTCGGCCCTGTATGTCATTCCTTCCAGCCTCTTTGTCTTCCCGGACCCTCTTCCTTCAAGTCTTCCCACCCTCACAGTCTGTCTCTCCTGCAGGTTTGCACAACATGGGTGGGGATCCAGTCACTGTCATTCAAGATATTCGGTACTTGCTAGACATTGGTAGAAATCGAAAAAACCCCAGGGAGGATTATCTGGGTGAGTTTTACTGCCTAGGACCTAGCACCCCAGTTTATTAGCTTCTTGCCTGTGCCAGGGCCAAGACACTCACACTGTTTTTTCTCTCTCAGACATCTATGTGTTCGGGGTTGGACCTCTAGTGAACCAAGAGAACATCAATGCTTTGGCCTCCAAGAAGGATAAAGAGCAACACGTGTTCAAACTCCAGGGCATGGAAAACCTGGAGGATGTTTTCGTCCAAATGCTTGGTAGGAAGCTATGGAAGGCTATAAGATGGTCAGGAAACTCAGCTCTCCCCAGACCCCTCAAGGTCACTCATTCTTCCACTCCTCCTCAGCTCAGTTCAGTTCAGTCACTCAGTCGTGTTCAACTCTTTGCGACCCCATGAATCGCAGCACACCAGGCCTCCCTGTCCATCACCAACTCCTGGAGTTCACTCAGACTCACGTCCATTGAGTCCGTGATGCCATCCAGCCATCTCATCCTCGGTCGTCCCCTTCTCCTCCTGCCTCCAATCCCTCCCAGCATCAGGGTCTTTTCCAATGAGTCAACTCTTCGCATGAGGTGGCCAAAGTACTGGAGCTTCAGTTTTAGCATCATTCCTTCCAAAGAAATCCCAGGGTTGATCTCCTTCAGAATGGACTGGTTGGATCTCCTTGCAGTCCAAGGGACNCATCGAGTCAGTGATGCCATCCAGCCATCTCATCCTCTGTTGTCCCCTTCTCCTCCTGCCCCCAATCCCTCCCAGCATCAGGGTCTTTTCCAATGAGTCAACTCTTCGCATGAGGTGGCCAAAGTACTGGAGTTTCAGCTTTAGCATCATTCCTTCCAAAGAAATCCCAGGGTTGATCTCCTTCAGAATGGACTGGTTGGATCTCCTTGCAGTCCAAGGGACTCTCAAGAGTCTTCTCCAACACCACAGTTCAAAAGCATCAATTCTTCGGTGCTCAGCCTTTTTCACAGTCCAACTCTCACATCCATACATGACCACAGGAAAAACCATAGCCTTGACTAGACGGACCTTTGTTGGCAAAGTAATGTCTCTTCCTTCCCGTTTTACAAAGACGTTTTTAATCTCATGATCATGGTTACGCTCACCTTTGAGGCATCAGGAAAGGTGCCTCAAAAGAGAGAGTAAAGCACATGTGCATTTTCTTTATGACCGCCACGCTATTGTTGCGTACACTGCTTTAGCTAGCATCCCATTGTCCAAAACTAAGTCACATGGCTTCACCTAGCTGCAAAGGAATCTGTGAAGTGTACTCTTCAGCTGTGTCCTATGCCCAGAAGTTTTCATTACTGTGTAAAGAAAGGGAAGGTGGATGTTGAGGGACAGTTAGGAATCTCTGCATGTTAATGTTTAGGAGAGATTGAGCTGTCATTTAGAAGGATTCACTTTTATTGTTACAGGAGTCTTTCTCTAGTATTTTCCTTGCAAATAATATTTCAGTTGTTTAAAAAATATTGCAACATACCATAAGGTATGTATGTATAATAAGGTTAGTTTGTATCTTCCTATATATCATAACTTTTCTTTTTTAAGTGGAAAATACATTCTAAGTTCAAAGGACCTCCCTACATTTATTTAACTTACATTTCTTAGGTATATAAAAATGAAGTAAAATAAGTTATCCCAAAGTAGTCAAAGTTGTTTTTTAAAGACAGCAGCCCCAAATCCTGTATTATTGCCATGTGTCCCTGTGGTTTGGGAAACTTTGAAATCAAATGGATATTTCCAGATGAGATATCAGAATTGGAGCATTTGTTATGGTACTCTGCCAAGGACTTTGTCAAAAACAATAATGATTTTCAGGTTTGTGGGAGTATGGTTGCAAATGTGTTGCTTCAATGCCTCAAAAAGAAATTGTAGTACTTATTTCCATGATAAAATATTTGTATACATCTGCCATTTTTTTAATTAAACACTTTATAATTCTTGACTTTTTAGAATGTGGGAACTAAATAAGTTATGTCAGTGGTGCAGAAATCCTGTTCAGAGTACATGTTTTGCAGTTAAACCATACAAAAGACTTCAAATTATTACTTTAAAAATTATTAATTTTTAGTTATACAGTTTTGTCTTTGAGAATTAATTATCTTTTGTTTCATATTGGTCTGCTTCAATTTAAAATGTTTTCTTCTTTTATAAGAAACATCTCAAAGTCATTATATTTTTTCAATTATTCCAGGATTTTTCAGGAAAAAAAAAAAAAAACTGCTTAGTAAAAACAAGAGTCTGAAGTAGCATGTGAAAACTGTGCTCCAAGAGAACTTTTGAGTATTAATAATGTTAATATTTGCTTATTACTTTTCAGTTAACATGGACTCTCACTTCATCTTGTGACCTTCTGTTTGTATGTGAGGAAACAGTTGCTAAAAGCATAAGCAAGTTCCTAAGGAAAATGGAGGTAGTAAGTTAGGTAGGGTGGAATCCAGAACTCCATCAAAGTCAATTAAAACATTTTTTAATTTAGTTGTAAGGTACATATAATATAGTGTACCTATACATTCATTTCTTTTGATTACTTGATAGTATTTCATTGAATGGATATACCATATCCACTTTTTGATGAATAGTTTGTGGGAGGTTTCCAGTTATGTATTATTGTGAATAATTCATTTCTTTTGATTATTTGATAGTATTCCATTGAATGGATATATCATATCCACTTTTTGATGAATAGTTTGTGCGTGGTTTCCAGTTATGTATTATTGTGACTAAAGCACTTATATACATTCATATATAAATCTTTTTGTGGTTTTATTTTTAAAATGGCTGTATTAAGATATAATGTACATATTGAAAGTGGACATTTTGAGAAGTTTTAAAATATGTACGTACCCAGAAACGTTATCACAATCGAGATAGTGAACACATCCTCATTTGTCCCACAGTTTTTTTGTATACCTTTGTAATCTTCCCCTCCCAATCTCCTGATTTAGTCCTCAGACAACCACTTAGAGTTTTCTATAAGTTTCTACAGTTTTCTTCCCCTCCATATCTCCTGATTTAGTTCTCAGACAACCACTTATAGTTTTTTACCACTATAGGCTATTGTTACATTTTCTAAAGTTTTATGTAAATGTAGCATGAAGAGTCGGACACGACTGAGCGACTTCACTTTCACTTTCCACTTTCATGCATTGGAGAAGGAAATGGCAACCCACTCCAGTGTTTTTGCCTGGAGAATCCCAGAGATAGGGGAGCCTGGTGGGCTACCATCTATGGGGTCACACAGAGTCGGACACGACTGAAGTAACTTAGCAGCAGCAGCAGCAACCCTATAGTAGGTACCTTGAAGCATAATCAGGTCTTGCTTCATGTATTTTGAGTCTTCATTATAAAGTGCAAAACATTAAGGTTTGTCATGTCCCTGTGATGATTTGACCCTTTTATCATTTTGAAATGACCCTGTAGCTGTTAAAATTATTTGATCTAAAATCTACTTCCAGCTTTCTTTTGATAGGAGTTAGCATGACATATCTTTTTCCATCCTTCTTCTTTTGCCTGTTTTGTCTTTATTTAAATTGTATTTCTTTTAAGAAATATATGGTTGGATTTTGCTTTTTTAATCCAGTCTGGAAATCTGTGATTTTAATTGGGGTGTTTAAGGTATTTATATTTCATATGTTTATTAATGATGGTTTTAAAATATGCTGTCTCTTTTTGTTCCACCTTTATTTCCTTATTTCACTTAATGTGTCTTTTTTTAGACTACTTACATATATTTTTATAATACAATTTCTTGTTTTTGGTTGGATTATAAGTCATTTTCATGTTATTTTAGTACTTGCTTTAAACTTTATAGGGCATACCTTATGGCTCAGCTGGTAAAGAATCTGCCTGCAAGGCAGGAGACCTGAGTTCAATCCTGGGTTGGGAAGATCCCCTGGAGAAGGGTAAGGCTACTCACTCCAGTATTCTGGCCTAGAGAATTCCATAGACCATATAGTCGGCAGGGTCGCAAAGAGTCAGAAACGACTAAGCGACTTTCACTTAGAGTTTATAGCATATATCTTTACCTTATCACTGTCTACCTTGAAGTGATATACTGCTTTACAGATAGTTTAAAACTCCTAACAGCAACATAGATTTTATACCCACACACATACACACACACCATACATCCATTTTTCCTCTCCTGGGCTTTATGTTATTTTGGTCATGTGATTTCACTTCCATATATGTGATAAACTTTGCAATATATTGTAACTATTTTTGTTTTTAACAGTCAATTAACTTTTAAAATTTATTTTGAAATAATTTTAGACTCATGAAAAGTTTCAAAAATAATACATAGGATTCAGTATGCCTTGGTCCCGGGTTCCCCAATGATAACCATATAGCCATAATATATTATTTAAAGTAGGAATTTGACATTGGCACAATATTATTAACCAAACTACAGACCTTACACAGATTTTGTTAGTTTTTACAAGTAATTTTTGTTTTGTTTTTTTTATGTGTTTCTGTGTTTTTTTTTTGTTTGTTTGTTTTTCCGTGTTTATAGTTAAATGAATTTTATTACATGTATGGATTCATATAACCACTACCATAGTCAGGATACAAAACTGTTCTATTATCACAGTGAAACCTCTTCATTCCTTTGTACTACCCCTTTATAGTCATACTCCACTCTCAAGTGTAACCCTCGGCATCTTACTTTCTGTTCTTCATCACTGAGCTTTTGACATTTTGAGAATATTAATTAAAAAAATAACACAGTAGGTAGCCTTTTGAGATTAGCTTGTTTCACCCCACTGAGTATAATGCCCTTGAGATACATTCAAGTTATTGCAAATATCACTGATTTATTTTTATTTATTGCTGAGTAGTCCATTGTATGACTGTACTGGTTTGTTTATCCATTTAATGACTGAAGAACATTTGTGTATTTCCACTTTTTGGCAATTACAAAGCTGCTTTAAACATGCATGCATAGGTTTCTGTGTAGATATAAGTCTTCATTTCTCTAGAACAGAGACTGGCAACTATATCCTGTAAATCAACTGCCCATTTTGGTAAGTGAACTTTTACTGGGACATAAAAATGCCCATTTGTTTGTGCATTGTCTGTGACTGCTTTTGTGCTGTAATGCAGAGATATTATGGTATGTAATGACTAAGAAGTTTACTTTTGTCTTATTAGAAAGAGTTTGCTGATCTCTGCTCTAAGGTAGATATATAAGATTGTGAATACAGGATTGTGTGATAAATATGTGTTTACCTTTACAAAGAAACTGCTAACCTGTTTTCCGAAGTGGGTGAACCATTTTACCTTTATACCTCAAATGTATGAAAGATCCATATTCTTTCTACACTTGGTGTTGTCAGTATTTTTTATTTTAGCCATTTAATAGGCATATCATTGTATCTTATTGTGGCTTTAGTTTCTGTGTCCTTAATGGTGAAGGATATTGACTTCATGTGTTTATTTGACATCTGTAAATTGTTCTTGGTGAAATGTCTTTTCAGATTTTACCCATGTTTTTAGTTGGATTGTTTTTATTTATCAGATATGTGATTTGAAAATATCTTCTTCTAGTCTATCACTGGTCTGTTCATTTTATTAATGGGGTATTATCAGGGATTCCCTGAGAACTCAGTTGGTAAAGAATCCACCTGCAATGCAGGAGACCCCAGTTCAATTCCTGGATTGGGAAGATCTCCTGGAGAAGGGATAGGCTACCCACTCCAGTATTCTTGGGTTTCCCTTGTGGCTCAGCTGGTAAAGAATCCTCCTGAAATGCAAGAGACGTGAGTTTGATCCCCTGGAGAAGGGAAAGGCTGCCCACTCCAGTATTCTGGCCTGGAGAATTCCATGGGCTGTCTAGTCCATGGGGTTGTAAAGAGTTGGACATGACTGAGCGAGTTTCACTTTTGTAGAGCTTAAGTTTTTATTTCTGATAAAGTCCATTTATGGATTTTTTTTTCCTTTTATGAATTATTCTTTTGGTGTTATGTCTAAGGACACTTCATTTAACCCTAGGTCATGAAGATTTTCTTTTGAAACAGTTTTATAGTTTCGTGTTCTACATTTAGATCTATGATCTATTTTGAGTTCATTTTCGTTCAGTTTGAGCTTCATTTTCTTGGATATGAATGTCCAGTTGAACTAATACCGTTAGTTGAAGAGACTCTCCTTTCTCTATTGAATTGCTTTTGCACCTTTATTAAAAATCATTGACTGTACTTGTGTGGGTCTGATTTTTGACTCTGTATTCTGTTTCATGAACCTATGTGTATATTCTTCCACCAGTACCACACTGTCTTAAATACAACAGCTACATTATAAACCTTAAGACTGGGTTTTGTGATTCCTCCAACTTTATTCTTTTTTTCAATATTGTTTTATATGATTTAGTTATTGTACCTTTGAAAATTAAGTTTAAAAGCATTCTATTTACAAAAAACTACAATTGAGTCTTCTAGTCCATTAACAGTTTTTTTGTTGTTGTTGTTTGTTTTTTTTAGGTTTTCCTTGATATCTTTCATCAGTATTTTAGAGTGTTTAGGACACAGATCTTTTCATGTGCCTGTTGGCCATTTGTATGTCCTCTTTGGAGAAATGTCTTTTCAGGTCTTTAGCCCAATTTTTGAGTGACCTGTTTGTTTTGATGCTGCTAAGCTAATGACTATACTTTTATACTTTAAAATTTCACTACTAAAACAGTTTATAGCCTGCTGCACCTATACAACCCATTCTGGACATGTTATGTCACACTGCCTATCCACCTGATTTGAATCTCAGATGTGCTAATACCTGATTTAATGAATTACCACATAGGTATGTATGTATACCTTTTCTAGGACACTTCTCTTAATAGGTACTTTATAAATATTCATTGTTATTAATTATTTACTTGGCTGTCTCTTCTATTATACAGTAAATTCCTTGAAGGCAGTGACCGTGTCTTAGCTGAGTTTGAAATTCCAGCAATCTGGATATTTGAGGGTGGCCTTCTGTTGAGAGGAAGTGTGGCATAATGGAAAGAACTTTAAATCTTGTCTTTAGTTTTGTATCTATTTCTATTTATTTTGGATTCAGCAAGTCATTTGTCTTTAATGATGAAAAATAGTTCAAATAGGCTTATAATGAGAACTCCCAGAAATTATGATTGTGGATACTAAGATTGATGTGTGTGTACAAATTCCTTGTAAATTGTGAATTAGTATAGTGTGAGGCCTGTCCCGAGAGACCACTGAGTTAATGCCTTATATTCAGAATGGCCTCCAGCATATACTTCTGATATTATCTGTAAATGAGTTTATACACATTGTTTTAGCAGACTTTTTTTCTGCTAGTTTCAAATTGTATCCCATCTCAAGTTATACCATTTAAAACATACTATAAATAACATCAATTTAAATATGTCAGTGCAATTTTTGTAATCTTGATTTCTCTCAATGTATGTAGAGATTAAAAAGTAGAAGTTACTTAGAATTTCCTTGACCTCAGAGAGCCTTGTTAAACAGATGTCTTTGTTATACTGTTTACTGTTTCAGATAAAGTTTATTGGAGGATCCCAGCTTTGTTTTCTTTGTTGAATTTTCTAGTATACTAACATATGTTGATGAATAGTATAATCTTTATTCAAAACTGAAAGTATGCAAAAAAAATTTTTTAAAAAAGATATACTGTTACGACAACTAAAGGCTAATTGCTTTTTTTGTGCAACTTCTGGAGAGAATGTGATATTTGTGGCTACAAATGATCCAAAACCAGTGCAATAGTGGAGATATGCCCATTGTGACTAGAACCATAACAGTGGATTATAGTGGTATTTTCACTAATTTGTTATGCTTCTTGGTCATTTTACATCTTTGACAGCTATTTTTTTTTAACTCTTTAATTTTAGACTTACAGAGAAAGTAGCAAAAATACTAAGAAGAATTCCTGCATATCCTTTACTCTGTATTCTCTAATATTCAGGAAGCTTAGAAAAGAAAGTAAAGTCGCCAGTTGTGTCTCAAAATGTTGCTCCTCCGACCATGAGATTTTCCAGGCAAGAATACTGAGTGGGTTGCTATTGCTTTCTCCAGGAGATCTTCCCAACCCAGTGTTAGAACCCTGGTCTCCCTCACTGCCAGCAGACTCTTTATCCTCTGAGCCACCAGGGAAGCCCTAATCAACTAAGACCCAACACATAATCATGGTGCAATTATTAATGATTAGAATGTTAACACTGATATGATAATCTACGGATCTTATTTGATGTTTTCCAGTTTTAGTACTATCTTAGTCCGCCCAGGCTTCTGTAACAAAATACGAAAGGCTGGATGGTTTATGAGAGGAATTTATTTCTTACAGTTCTGTGACTATGAAGTCCAGGGTCATGGAACCATCCTATTCAGTTCTTGGTGAGCACCTGCTACCTGACTTTCAGTTGACTGCCTTCTTGCATATTCTCTTGTGGTGGACAGAGCTAGGTGTGATTTCTTCCTCTTAATATAAAGTTACTAATCATGTCATCGAGGTCCTGCCTTTGTGAATTCGTCTAAACAAATCACTTCCCCAAAGCCCCACCTCTAATACCACCATAGTAGAATGGGTTAGGGCTTCAACATAGGGATTTTAGGGAGAAACAATGCTCAGTTCATAATGCTCATAAAGGTTTTTTCCTGGTCTAGAATATAAGTGTCTCACATTGCTTTTAATGGTCTCTTATCTTTTAGTCTGTGAAAGTTCTTCAGTCTTTGTTTTTCCTGACTTTGAGGAACACTGGTTATTTAATCTGTGTTTTCTCATGGTCAGATTGAATTTATAGAATTTTTCAAAGAAATGATGCTTTACCCTACTCAGTGCAACATGGTAGGATGTACATGTTATCTGTCTGGATTACTGTGTGTGTGTGCTTAGTCATTTCTGTCTTTCTGCAGCCCCGTGGGCTGTAGCCTGCTAGGCTCCTCTGTCCATGGACCTTTCCAGGAAAGAATACTGGAGTGGGTTGCCATTTCCTTCTCTAGGGGATCTTCCCAACCAGAGATTGACTTGTATCTCCGAGTCTCCTGCATCGGAAGACAGATTCTTTACCACTGCACCACCTGGGAGCCCATCTGCGTTATTACTAGTGATCTTTCTTAACTTTGAATACTTGATTAAAGGAGTGTCTGCCAGGTTTCTTTCAACTGTAACTGCTATTTTTTCCTTTTGTGGTTAAGTATCTTGTGGGTAGATAATTTTGAGAGTACACAAATGCCCTATTTTAATCATACTTTTACCCACTAATTTTAGCACACATTAATGACGTTTTAAATTTAATTTTACTAGAGTATAGATGCTTTACAATGTTGTTTTAGTTTATACTCTACAGCAAAGTGAATCAACTATATGTATATATGTGTGTATGTATACACACATATGTCTTCTTTTATCAATGTCTTTCCCATCAGGTCACCACAGAGCACTGAATAGAGGAATAGAACTCCTCAAGCTATGCAGGAGGCTCTCATTGCTTTGATGATTTTTGTCTCCAATGCCTATTATTCTGATATATCTAGCTGTGAATTTCTTGTTTCATCATTCCTTTACTTTATTAATTGGAATTCTACTATAAGGCATATGCAGATGACACCACCCTTATGGCAGAAAGTGAAGAAGAACTAAAGAGCCTCTTGATAAAAGTGAAAGAGGAGAGTGAAAAAGTTGGCTTAAAGCTCAGCATTCAGAAAACGAAGATCATGGCATCCAGTCCCGTTACTTCATGGTAAATAGATGGGGAAACAGTGGAAACAGTGGCTGACTTTATTTTGGGGGGCTCCAAAATCACTGCAGATGGTGACTGCAGCCATGAAATTAAAAGACACTTACTCCTTGGAAGGAAAGTTATGACCAACCTAGACAGCATATTAAAAAGCAGAGACATTGCTTTGTCAACAAAGGTCCATTTAGTTAAGGCTATGGTTTTTCCAGTGGTCATGTATGGATGTGAGAGTTGGACTGTGAAGAAAGCTGAGCGCCAAAGAATTGATGCTTTTGAACTGTGGTGTTGGAGAAGACTCTTAGAGTCCCTTGGACTGCAAGGAGATCCAACCAGTCCATTCCAAAGGAAATCAGTCCTGAATGTCAATTGGAAGGACTGATGTTGAAGCTGAAACTCCAATACTTTGGCCACCTGATGTGAGGAGCTGACTCGTTTGGAAAGACCCTGAAGCTGGGAAAGAATGAGGGCAGGAGGAGAAGGGTAAGACAGAGGATGAGATGGTTGGATGGTATAACCGACTCGATGGACATGGGTTTGGGTGGCCTCTGAGAGTTGGTGATAGACAGGGAGGCCTGGTGAGCTGCAGTTCATGGGGTCGCAGAGTTGGACACAACTGAGCAACTGAACTGAACTGAAAGCTGTTTATGCTCTTCCATTTATTTTTTTCAATTATTTATTTATATGCATATGTACGGTCATGAGTATATTTATTTTATTCTATGGGTTAAATTGTTTGTTCTCATTTATTTTGTTGCTTAAACTGTCCTCGATTTTGGTGTTGGGAACTTACTCAACCTTTGTGTCTTTTATATATGTCTCCATTACTTCTAGCCCTTCCTGACTTTCCAGCACCGCAAAACCCATCTTGTCTTTCTTGACCTGACTGTGCAGTCAACCATTTATCCAAAGAGCAATAGTTTTTTAAATTTAAGATTAGTTATTGTAATCAACATCTGGGTACTAGGTGTGCTTCTAGCTACTGAGGTGCTATTTCTTTTAGATCCTTTCTGCTGACTCACAAAGCTAGCAAATACACGTGTGTACTTCTAAATATATGTACACACATCTGTATTTCTCCATCTGTATATATGTTAAAAGCCATTAGTTCAGCCCAGTGTCACAGAGTTTATTCTAGCCTCCCCCTCTTCTTAATTTTCAACTTCCTCTGACAGTGAAAATTCTGGCTTTCATTATCCACAATATGTTAGTTATTTACTCAGTCCTAGTATACACATATTTTCGGAATTGTTTACTCATATCCCAGTGAAAAACAAGGTTTCTAAATATAGTACACTATTTGTGTGTAGTTCTTTTTGTCTTTTCTGTTGTTCAGTTACTCCTTCATATCCGACTCTTTGTGACCCCATAGCCTGAGGCACGCCAGGCCTCCCTATCTATCCTTCACCACCTTCTGGAGCCTACTCAAACGCATGTCCCATTGAGTCAGTGATGTCATCCAACTATCTCGTCCTCTGTCGTCCCTTTCTCCTACTGTGTTCAATCTTTCCCTGCATCAGGGCTTTTTCTGTTGAGTCAGCTTTTTGTATCAGGTGGCCAAACTATTGGAGTTTCAGCTTCAGCATCAGTCCTTCCAATGAATACTCAGGGTTGATTTCCTTCAGGATTGACTGATTTGATCTCGTGGCAGTCCAAGGGACTCTCAAGAGTCTTCTCCAACAACACAGTTCAAAAGCATCAATTCCTCAATACATAGCCTTCTTTACGGTCCAACCCTCACATCTATACATGATTACTGGAAAAACCATAGCTTTGACTAGACGAACCTTTGTTGGTTAAGTAATGTCTCTGGTTTTCAATATTCTGTCTAGGTTGGTCACAGCTTTTCTTCCAAGGAGCAAGGATCTTTTAATTTCATATCTGCAGTGATTTTGGAGCCCCCCCCCAAATAAACTCTGTCACTGTTTCCCCATCTATTTGTCATGAAGTGATGGGACTAGATGCCATGATCTTAGTTTTTTGAATGTTGAATTTTAGGCAGGATTTTTAACTCTCCTGTTTCACTTTCATCAAGAGGCTCTTTAGTTCTTCTTTGCTTTCTGCCATAAGGATGATATCATCTGCATGTCTGAGGTTATTGATATTTCTTCTGGCATTCTTGATTCCAACTCATCCTTAGTCCAGCCCAGCATTTTGCATGATGTACTCTGCATAGAAGTTAAATAAATAGGGTGACAATATACAGCCTTGACGTACTCCTTTCCCAATTTTGAACTAGTCCATTGTTCCATGTCTTGTTCTAACTGTTGTTTTTTGACCTCGATACAGTTTTCTTAGGCAAGTGAGGTGGTCTGGTATTCCCATCTCTTGAAGAATTTTCCACAGTTGTTGTGATCCACACAGTTAAAGACTTTAGTGTAGTCAGTGAAGCAAAAGTAGGTGTTTTTCTGGAATTCTATTGCTTTGTCTATGGTTCAACCATAGAAATAGCTCAGGTGGAATTCCATCACCTCCACTAGCTTTGTTTGTAGGCGTGTTTCCTAAGGCCCACTTGACTTTGCATTCCAGGATGTTTGGCTAGGTGAGTGATCACACCATTGAGGTCTGGGTCCTTAAGATCTTTTTTGTATAGTTCTTCGTGTATTCTTACCACTTCTTCTTAATATCTTCTGCTTCTGTTAGGTCCATACCATTTCTGTCCTTTATTGAGCCCATCTTTGCATGCGATGTTCCCTTGGTATCACTAATATTCTTAAAGAGAGCTCTAGTCTTTCCCTTTCTATTGTTTTCCTCTATTTCTTTGCATTGATCACAGGAAAGTTTTCTTATCTCTCCTTGCTATTCTTTGGAACTCTGCATTCTGATAGGTATCTTTCCTTTTCTCCTTTTCCTTTAGCTTCTCTTCTCGGCTTTTTGTAAGACTTCCACAGCCAACCATTTTGACTTTTTAAATTTCTTTTTCTTGGGGATGGTTTTGATCACCACCTCCTGTACAGTGTCACAAACTTCTGTCCCTAGTTCTTCAGGTACTCTCTCTATCAGATCTAATCCTGTGAATCTGTTTGTCACTTCTGGCTTCCCTGGTGACTCAGATGGTAAAGAATCCACCTGCAATGTGAGAAACCTGGGTTTGAAAGATCCCCTGGAGGAGGGCATGGCAGCTCACTCCAGTATTCTTGTGTGGAGAATTCCCATAGACAGAGGAGCCTAGTTAGCTACAGTCCATGGAGTCACAAAGAGTTGGACACAACTGAGAGACTAGTACTGTATAATCGTATGGGATTTGATTTAGGTCATCCTTGAATTGTCTGGTGGTTTTCTTCACTTTTTTTACTTTAAGTCTATATTTGACAGTAAGGAGTTCATGATCTGAGCCACAGTTAGCTTCCGGCCTTGTTTTTGCTGACTTGTAGAGCTTCTCTGTTTTTGGCTGCAAAGAATATAATCGATCTGATTTTGGTATTGACCATCTGGTGATATCCATGTGTAGAGTCATCTCTTGTGTTGTTGGAGAGGGTGTTTGCTATGTCCAGTGCATTCTCTTGATAAAACTATGTTAATCTTTGGCCTGCTTCAGTTTGTACACCAAAGCCAAAGTTGCCTGTTACTCCAGGTGTCTCTTGATCTCCTCTTCTTACATTCTAGTCTCTTATGATGAAATGGACATCTTTTTTTGGTGTTAGTTCTAGAAAGTCTTGTAGGTCTTCCTAGAACCATTCAACTTCAGCTTCTTCAACATTAGCAATTGGTCATAGACTTGGATTACTGTGATATTGAATGATTTGCATTTTGTCTTTATCCTTCCAATATGCAATTAAAATATGGCTTCCTAAAATGTCTTAGATTAATTATGTTTCTTCCCATTCTTTCAGTGTTCCTGTTCTATTTTGGGTTCAAATCATATTCTGTTTTCTGTTAATTATTTAGCTTTTGGGATCTGAATGATTGCCCAGAATCAGAGCTATATACAAGGTATATTCAAAACAGAGCCAATTCTCTTTCATTCCTGCTAACCTCTTCCCATTCCTATAATTTTTTCATTACATTCCTAGCAGCACCTTTAGGTAACTAAACTCATTTGTTTCTGGTTTATATATCCCATACTTCTTTTTTTTACAAATGAAGCTGTGTATTTTCTTATATTCTGTTTTTTCTTATATGAAGCATAGCACACCATCAATAATATTTCTTTGCATTTTGATTTTTTTTTTCACATAGCAATGTGTCCTGGAAATCGCGCCATGTCAATTCATAATTTCCCTTTTTCATTTTTACAAATATTTCACATTCCATTGTATAGAAATATAAAATTTTCAACTTCCATCCTGTGTACGAACATTTAAGTTATTTCTAGTATTTTGAAGTTCAGACAGTGCTGCAGTGAATTATGTGTTTATTTTTGTATTGTTGGACATTTATCTTCAGGGTGATTCCTAGACGTTTAATTGCTAGAAAATACAGATATTGTTTTCTTTGATATTGCCAAATTCCCCTCTATAAGAATTGGTCCAGTTTGCATTACCATTAGCAACATACAAAATTGTATAGTTCACTAACAGAATGCATTGTTACACTTTTGAATTTATTCTAGTCTGACAGAGTATCTCAGTGTTAGTTTTCATTTGTATAATTTTGAATGAATTTGAACACCTTTTTTATGTTTATGAATCATTTTTATCTTTCTTATGTGGTCTGTTCATATACTTTTCATTTTTTCCTGGATTTTGGTGCTTTGTACTTAAAATTTTACTATTTATACATTAAAAATTAAGTTGATGACATCCTTGTGTTGCCCATTTCCTTTATATATTAGAAACACTAGCCCTTTGTGTGGGTATTACTTATTTTAAAATGCTGCTGCTGCTAAGTTGCTTCAGTCATGTCCGACTCTATGCGACCCCATAGATGGCAGCCCACCAGGCTCCCTCATCCCTGGGATTCTTCAGGCAACAACACTGGAGTGGGTTGCCATTTCTTCTCCAATGCATGAAAGTGAAAAGTGAAAGGGAAGTCGCTCAGTCGTGTCTGACTCTCTGCAACCCCATGGGCTGCAGCCCACCAGGCTCTTCCATCCATGGGATTCTTCAGGTGAGAGCACTGGAGTGGGGTGCCATCGCCTTCTCCGTTAAAATGTTGCAGTGATAATCAAAAAACTAAGATCATGGTATCTGATCTCATCACTCCATGGCAAATGAAAGTGAAAGCCACTTAGTCATGTCCAACTCTTCAAGACCCTGTGGACTATACTGTCCATGCAATTCTCCAGGCCAGAATACTGGAGTAGGTAGTGTTTCCCTTTTCCAGGGAGTCTTCCCAACCTGGAGATCAAATCCAGGTCTCCCACATTGCAGACAAATTCTTTACCAGCTGAGCCACAAGAGAAGCCCAAATAGGGGGCAAATAGATGGGGCAAATAGACCATGGCAAATAGATGGGGAAAAAGTGGAAACAGGATAGATTTTATTTTCTTGGGCTCCAAAATTACCGGACTGTGACTATAGCTACAAAATTACAAGATGCTTGCTCCTTGGAAGAAAAACTATGACAAACCTAGACAGCGTAACAAAAAGCAAAGATATCACTGTGCCAATGAAGATTCATATAGTAAAAGCTATGGTTTTTCCAGTGTCATATATGAATGTAAGAGTTGAACCATGAAGACTGAGTGCAAAAGAATTGATATATTTGAATTGTGCTGGAGAATACTCCTTGAGAGTCCCTTGGACAGCAAGGAGAACAAACCAGTTAATCCTAAACGAATTCAACCCTGAACATTCAATAAAAGAACTGATACTGAGGCTCTATTCCTTTGGCCGCCTGATGCAAAGAACTGACTCACTGGAAAAGACCCTGATGGTGGGAAAGATTGAAGGCATGAGGAGAAGGATGCCACAGAGGATAAGATAGTTGGATGGCATCACCAACTCAAGGGACACGAGTTTGAGCAAGCTCCAGAAGATATTGAAGAACAAGAAAGCCTGGTGTGCTACAGTTCATGGGGTCACAAAGAGTTGGACAGGACTTGCAACTGAACTAAAATAGTGAGATATATTCAGTCAACATGCTTCTTTGTTGTTACACTTCCCCAAATAGTAAACTGAAATAGGTCAACTTCAGATATTCTATTAATATATAAAAAATATTTTATAGGAGTTCCTTGAATCTGTAAATTTATGTCTTTCACTAAAACTGAGAAATTCGTGGACATTATTTCTCCAGAAGATTTTTTTTAATTGACATTTATTTCTTCTTTACTTCTGAAACTTCAGTTCAAGGGCCTTGAGGCTCTATTTATTTTAAAAATCCTTTTGCTCTGTCTTTCAGATTTGATTATTTATATTGATCTCCAAGTTCATTATCTCTTTTTTCATCTCAATCCAATAGTTTCTGAAGTTAATATTTTTGGTTTGTAATATTTCCTTTTGGTTCTTCTTTTTAACATTTATTTCTCCACTAAGATTCTCTACTTTTTCATTATTGTCATAATATTTTGCTTTAAATCCTTGATTGTAGTTATATTGGCTGATTTAAAATCTTTGCTAACTGCAACATCTGGATAAATTCATGTCAGTCTCCATTGATTGTATGCATTGTCTTTTTAATGTTTTTGTTTCTTCATTTGTTGAGAACTTTCAGATTTTGTCCTGGACATTGCGAATGATATTATAGAAAGTAGATTCTATTGGACTCATTTGAAGAATATTAATTTTTTTTGTCTGTCTTTCAAGTCAGTTATCTTGGCTGTCCTCCAACTTCAGATTCTGTTTCCCATGTGGTGGGTATTAGCTGAAATTTCAGATCAGTTCTTTTAACCTTAGGAGGGCTATGTGGGGAGTCTATCTCTTACATAATTGTTTTGAGGATTAGCAAGAGACTTGAATAGTTTAGCCATAGAATTTAGAGCTTCCTTTCTCTGGTTCTTTATCGAATTCTCCCTCTTACTTTCTTGCTATGGTTTCAACTGGACTCTCTCTTCCAGTTCTATGAGAGGAAGACTACTGGTTTTCACTAAATTTTAACTGCTCTTCATGGCAAGGATTGGGGTCCTCACTCAGGACATAAAGATAAGAATCTTTTTCAGTGCAAATCCCACCCCCCCACCAAATTTGGCCTGCTTTTGTTTACTGTGCCTTCAGATCTTTTTTTAAAACCTATTTTATTCAGAGTTTATAATTGTTATCTAGGGTAGAGTTTGTTTTATGGTAACTATTTGACTATGACTAGAAGCAGAAATCTGTACTTAGCTTTTGAGTTCTCCAGTCCCTTATGGTCTTGTGGCTTTTCTCCATTTTTCAAAAATGTATGTTTATATTGTTGAACTTTCCGCTTGTTCAGAAATTGGTGCTTAGGCCTAATTCCTTAAAATCAGTCTTTCTGCTGTCCTAGTTTATGCCTTGTCTAATTAAAGTCATGCCTGCATTTGAAAAGTGGACAATTTCCAAGGAAAGTGAGCAGCTGGTATTGACACTCAAAAGAGTTTTATGAAATGAAAGTAACAAAGGGCCAGTTCAACTGAACCTCAGGAAAAAATATCTAATGGTGAGATTTGTGAGACTAAACAGTCTGGCAAGGGGACCTTCTCTGAGCTGTTTCAAACTGAATTGGAAAAGTCAGAGAAAAAACAAGTAATAAGCCCAGGTCTTGTATTGGCTGATGGACAGTTTATATGATCTCATAGTTACCTTTCCTAGTGACTATTTGACTATGTGGTTATTAGCAAGAAAGCCTGTTAGGTTTTATTTTATATATCTGTGCATTGAAGTAAGAAAACAAATTCCTCTAAAAAGTTTAAAACTGATAGTAAAACTTATGGAAGGGAAACAATAGTATGATACTCATTTTATAAGTTCTTTAAAAAATTCTTGATTGCAAGGACTCTCTCTTGTTTATTATTATATTCTCAACACCCAGGATAGTGCCCTACTGATAGAAGGAATTCAGTATTTGTCCTTTTATTTTTATTTATTTTATTTTTATTTTATTGTCCTTTGTCCTTTTATTATGTTTGATAAAAAATGACATAGTCTCAAATGAATGTCAGTTATTGAAAGTGAAAATTAACTTTGAGTTTTCTATTATTTCTCTTATTCTTCTATGTTTCTGTTTCCTCTTAAGTTCAGGAGCCTGAATTTCAGATGTTTAGGTGTTCTTTGTAGTTTTTGTCACAGGAAAAAGCAAAAAGTAAATATTGTTGCAACTGTGAAATGCACTGCAGAAGAACAGAAAATCAAATTTATTTGCTGGAAAAGAATATTAAACAAAGTGGTTAATGATACCAGATCTGAACTCAAATAGTTCTCACTTTAGATTCTGGCTACATGCTATACTCACTTATGACCTTTGAAAACTTCCTTAACTTCTCTGAATCTCAGTTTCATCATTTTTGAAAAGTGTGGATGATTAGTACCTATTTCATGTGGCACATGTGAGTTTAAAATGAGATTGAAATATAAAATTATTTAGCATCATACTAGATACACAATAGGTACTTAATAAAATATAGCTGCTGCTTTATGGTATTGTTCTATTCATCTTAATCTTCTTTTTAGTTTCTTCTTTCTTGCTTTTTAGATAATTTTATATTTAACATCAGGCTACTTACTATCTCTGTGACCTTGAACTTTTTTGGCTTAATTTTTGATCTTCAGTTAAAATGTTTATGAAATGAGGACTTGAACTAACTCAGAGTTTCTCCTTTGTACCATCTCTGACTGATGAGAGCTTCTCAGAGCACTATTGTTCAGAATACTCTGCAGCTACTCTCATGGTTCACTAGAAGACATCCTATACTGATAATGAGTCTGGGAACCAAATTTTATTTCTCTTATCCATTCATAGGATTTCCTAGGTGGCACTAGTGGTAAAGAATCCACCTGCCAATGCAGGAGACGTAAGAGATGTGGGTTTGATCCCTGGGTTGGGAAGAACACATGGAAGAGGGCACAACAAACCAGTATTCTTGCTTGAAGAATCCCACAGACAGAGGAGCCTGGTGGGCTGTGGTCCATAGGGTTACAGTGAGTTGGACATGAATGAAGCAACTTAGCAGGCATGCCAGCACCTATTCAGTGTCAATCTTCAACTTCCCGTAGAGAGAATGTAAAAGAACTCCCCTTAAAGACATGTTTATGTAACTTTACATTTTTTAAAACAAATCCCTATTGAGTGCCTGATTTATATAATGCATTGTGTTAGGTGCTTCCTTTGGGTCTGTGAGGGGTGAAGATATAAGTGAATAAATGCCTTTTCCTAGAATAGATAGCTCTGATAATAATAAAGAAATTATAGTAAAGACATAAGAAAATGTCAAAGAAATTATATTGTGTACTCTAAACAAATATGTTTTTAGCTGAATATTTAACAAGGTATAAGAACTTTAATTCCTACCAGCAAAAACAAGAGTTTATGATAGTTTATTTTTGCAGCATTATACACTGAATAGCCCTATATGAAACACAACATTTATTATTATTGACTGAACTATATTGAAATGTGTTATATTACCTTGCTCTTGGTCTACAATATTTTTATTTTGTTGAGTATAAGAAATACATATAATGAATGAATGTGTCATTATATGTTATATTGTATTACATGTTATACTTTAATAGTAGCATAATGCTTAAAAGCAACTTTAAAGAAAAATGAATAATTTATTCAACAAAACAAGAAACTCCAAGTATTTTAGTATTCTTATTTATAATTATTCTCTTATTTGTATTTTGAAGAATGACCAAAGAAGTGTCATTTCTTTGTGATTCAAAGTTCCAACCAAAGTAATATTTCATTTAAAGAGATGGTGTCGTTAGAACTGATTTATAAAAGGCACTGATACACTAATCCTCTGTTATCTGACACTTTGTAAATGTTCTGTATCTGAGCATTTTTTTCCCTCCAGTTTCAAGTAGAGAGAGCAGAAGATGTTTATTTCTATTCAAAATAACAATTTGTTTGATATATTGTGGCTAAACTGGCTTCAGTGTCAAAATGGGCCACCCACAGAGAGTCCAGGGAGTGCTTATTGAGGATTGGCTGCTTCAACTGCTGCTACTTACACTAATGATATTGCCAGTTCTGTGATTTAGTGCTTGATCAAAGATAGTGATTACTTAGAAGTGTATCCTTTCAAATGTCTGATCTGCTGAGATTCCATATTAAAAAAAAATCGGAAGAATTTTCTTTGATAAATCTAAAATCATATAATTAAATTGGATCTTAAAATAATAGCTCAATTATTCTCTTAAATGTTAGCATGACGAACATAGTATTTTAAATAACGTCTAGTGTGCTATGAAATGCTGTCATTCTTTATTAAACATTATATTTGTATTGTCTTTCTCTGTGTTTTGCCCCAGAGAGAATTTTGCCTCTGTAAGATTTTTAAGAATATTAAAAAAGCAGTTATCACTCTGATACCAATTTTATGTAGTATGCTTGAATCATACACATTCATAGCAATCTATCATAATGAAGTAAGTGTTTTACTTTTCAGGGGAAGTCTCTTGGTGTTAAATCTTCCTAAGTATAATATGGTAGATCACGGCTTGAGTGGTAGTATAACTTTTGGTTTGAGAATATAATGTTTGGAATAGCAGAGGTCACTTGGAGTTCAGAGTGTTTCTCAGGTAATTTAACTAACTGCTCAATTAAGGGAAAAAGGCATGCTCTAAGATGAAGTTATATTTTCATTGGTCACAGAAAATATAAATGCAATGAAGATTTCTGTATTAACTGCTTGCCAAGGGTTTAACATAAATACATACACAGACACACAAAGTCCTTGCACTGATGGTGTATGAATAGTGAGAAGATTATTGGACTTGTGTGCTATGAATTTATTCCAAATATTATTCTGTGTTCTGTCACACAGCCATAAACTAGTGTAAAGGATTTCTAGGATTTAGTGTGGCTGAAATTGTCACTTTCATGATAAACATAAACCTAATTATTCAGAGAATTGTATGTATAATTCATAGTCTGCTTAATCGAGAAGTTTTTTATGTTGCAATATATGTCATTATATAAATAAAGCTTGCGTGTTTTTTTTAATATAGCAACTTTAAAAATAAGATTTGTTTAAAATAAAAACAAAATTCCTAACATAAACATTCTTTTGTAAACATAAACGTATAGAACTTTTAAGTGGTTTGTTTGCCTATGGCCTTGAACATAGAGAGTGGTAGGTTAAGTGAAAATGAGTTAGTGTAAATTATGGTGATTTATGTTACAATTACAGTGGAATCTTGAAGGAGGGCTAAGTTTTAAAGTCAGGGCCTAAGGTAATTGTTGAATGTACTGAAAATTACTCTTGAAATCCTTTAAATCTTTCTTAAGTATCCATGCTCTTAATATCCATGACACTGTAAGTCCAGCATAGGCAATTTTTTCCTCTATTGATAAACTTCTTTCACTGGCCACCAGGTAAAAAAATAAAAGCTACTTTAATTTAGGTGCTATATACCAAAAATATTTGCTTTTTGTGTGTGTGTATAAGCACAAAAGTTGATTTTGCGTATCTTAAGTATGTGTATAATGTAACTTCACTGTATTGCTTGTGGTCACAGTCTAAAGCAGATGTTTATAAATGTTTCCTAGAAAAAAGGAACATAGTGGAACTACAACAAACAGCCAGAAAACAGTTAACAAAATAGGAATAAGTACAAACTTGTCACTAATTATCCTAAATACCAAACTTTCCAATCAAAGGACATAGGATGGTTGAATGGTATACATAAAAAGCGACTCTTCTATTTGCTATCTATAAGGAACTTACTTCAAACCTAAAGACACTAATAGACTGAAAGTGAAGGGATAGAAAGAGATGTTCCATAAAAATGGAAATAAAAAGAGAGTTGCATTCCTGATAATTATGTCAGACAAAATAGACTTTGGAACAAAAATTGTGAGACATAAAAAAAGAGCAGCATAATGATGAAGCGGTCAATCCAACAAGAGAATATAACATTTATACACATTTATAACACCCAACATAGGAGCAACTAAATATATACAGCAAGTATGAACAGAAATAAAGAAATAGATAATATATTAACAATAAGAATATAAAACTTTATATGCCCCTCTTACATCAGTGGATAGATCATCCAGACAGAAAATCAGTATGAAAACCCTGATCATCAATAACACATTATACCAAATTAATTTAATAGATGTATGCAGGTCATTCTATTCTAAAGCAACAGAATACACATATTTTTCAAATGCACATGGAGCATTCTCCAAGATAGATCAAACATTAGGCCACAAAAAAAAGGCTCAATACATTTAAAAAGATTGAAACCATATTAAATTTTTCCCAGCTGTAACAGTTTGAAACTAGAGATTAATTACAAGAAGAAAACTGGAAAAACACAGCATATGGAGACTAAACAACATGCTAGTAAACAGTCAATGAGTAAACAAAGAAATAAAGGCAATCAGAATTACCTTGAGACATGTGAAAATGGAAGTACTAAATCTATGAGACACAGCAAAAGCAGTGCCAAGAAGGAAGCTTATACCTACCCCAAGGATCAAGAAAAATCTGAAATAATCTAGCTATATGTTTATAGAAACTCGAAAAAGAAGAACAGACAAAGCCCAGATTAGTAGAAGCAAAGAAATAATAACAATAAGAATGGAATACATGAAGTAGAAACTAAAAATATAAGATAAATAATGGAAAGATCTTTATTTTTCATGGTAAAAACTCTCAATGTAAAGGGCATACATTACAAGCCCATAGTTAATATACTCAGTGGTGAAAAGCTTTATGATTTTCCTCTAACGTCAGTAACAAGACCAAAAATGTTCACTCTTGCCACATTTATTCAACCAAGTATTGAAAGTCCTAGCCCAAGTAGTTGAGCAAGTAAAAGTCATCCAAACTGAAAAGGAAACTGTAACTATAAACAGGTAGCATGATACTGTATATGCTAAAGACTCTACCAAGATACAATTCAAACTAATAAATTGTTTAGTAAAATTTCAAGATACAAACTTAAGATTCAGAACACTTGTATTTCTGTATACTAATAATTATTAGAATGCGCAATGCAAAAAGAAATCCCATTTATCAATGTATGGAAATGAACAAAATATGTAGGAAAAAACTTA
Organism: Aepyceros melampus; assembly: GCA_006408695.1. Taxonomy (NCBI): domain Eukaryota; kingdom Metazoa; phylum Chordata; class Mammalia; order Artiodactyla; family Bovidae; genus Aepyceros; species Aepyceros melampus. Next base: position 32,914 of record SJXQ01003699.1, on the reverse strand, counting down.
AAAGGTGAAAGACCTTTTTGGTCTTTCATCAATACAAGACACTGATGAAAAGAATAGGAGATGACAGAGATAAAGGAAAGATACAAGTGATCATGGATTGGATGAATCAGTATTGTTAAAATGTTAGTACTACCCAAAGCAATCTGCACATTTAATACAACTCCTATTAAAATACACATAACCTTTTTCATAGAGCTAGAACAAAAAATTCTGAAATTTGTATGGAACCACAGAAAAGTCTAGCTAGAAGAATCTTGAGAAAGAACAAAGTTGGAGGTATTACATTCTCAGATTTCAAACTATACTGTAAAAGTACAGTAATCAAAACAGTGTGGTACTGGTACAAAAACATACACATAGATAAATGAAACAGAAATGAGAGCCAGAAGTATAAAATGTTGCCAGTATGTGATGAGAATAGCATGGACTTTGGTGATAAATAACTCCTGGTTCAAATCCATTCCTTTCACTCAGTGCATGGTCCAGGGCATTTCTGTGCCTCAGACTGCTTAAATGGGAACAGTAATGTTTCTCTGATAGTATGTCAAAGTGGCCTAGCAGTAAGTTGACAGCAACTGTATTTCTGTTTTCCTTTTCTGCCTCATTGAAGATAATTATAAACAGTTTTGAAAAGTAACTAAAATTACATTGGTTAATTAAAAATTGCATCTAACTTATAGATAAAGAGTTATTAAAGTCAAATAATTTGTCATTAGTCATAACACATTCTGTATCCCCTTCCTGATTAAACTATTTCAACAGTTCTCCAAAGTTTTCTGTTAAGAGTGAAGATCAACCTTCAAGGAGATCGAAACAATCAATCCTAAAGGAAATCTGTCCTGGATATATTGGAAGGACTGATGCTGTATACTTTGGCTACCTGATGCTAATAGCTGACTCATTGAAAAAGACCCCGAGGCTGAGAACCCGATGACTGAATTGGGTATGAGTTTGAGCAAGCTCCACGAGTTGATGATGGACAGGGAAGCCTGGCATGCTGCAGTCCATGGGGTTGCAAAGAGTCGGACATGATGGAACAACTGAACTGAACTGATAGATATTCCCCATCATTAGCCATTCAGTTCAGTTCAGTTGCTCTGTCGTGTCTGACTCTTTGCGACCCCATGAATCACAGCACACCAGGCCTCCCTGTCCATCACCAACTCCCGGAGTTCACTCAGACTCATGTCCATCGAGTCAGTGATGCCATCCAGCCATCTCATCCTCTGTTGTCCCCTTCTCCTCCTGCCCCCAATCCATCCCAGCATCAGAGTCTTTTACAATTAGTCAACTCTGTGCATGAGATGGCCAAAGTACTGGAGTTTCAGCTTCAGCATCATTCCTTCCAAAGAAATCCCAGGGCCAATCTCCTTCAGAATGGACTGGTTGGATCTCCTTGCAGTCCAAGGGACTCTCAAGAGTCTTCTCCAACACCACAGTTCAAAAGCATCAATTCTTCAGCGCTCAGCCTTCTTCACAGTCCAACTCTCACATCCATACATGACCACTGGAAAAACCATAGCCTTGACTAGACGATCTTTGTTGGCAAAGTAATGTCTCTGCTTTTGAATATGCTATCTAGGTTGGTCATAACTTTCCTTCCAAGGAGTAAGTGTCTTTTAATTTCATGGCTGCAGTCACCATCTGCAGTGATTTTGGAGCCCAAAATAGTACAGTCTGACACTGTTTCCACTGTTTCCTCATCTATTTCCCGTGAAGTGATGGGACCAGATGCCATGATCTTCGTTTTCTGAATGTTGAGCTTTAAGCCAACTTTTTCACTCTCCTCTCTCACTTTCATCAAGAGGCTTTTTAGCTCCTCTTCACTTTCTGCCATAAGAGTGGTGTCATCTGCATATCTGAGGTTATTGATATTTCTCCCGGCAGTCTTGATTCCAGCTTATGGTTCTTCTAGTCCAGTGTTTCTCATGATGTAGTCTTTATATAAGTTAAATAAGCAGGGTAACGATATACAGCCTTGACATACTCCTTTTCCTATTTGGAACCAGTCTGTTGTTCCATGTTCAGTTCTAAGTGTTGCTTCCTGACCTGCTTATAGGTTTCTCAAGAGGCAGGTCAGGTGGTCTGGTATTCCCATCTCTTGAAGCATTTTCCACAGTTTATTGTGTTCCACACAGTCAAAGGCTTTGGCATAGTCAATAAAGCAGTCATTAGCCATTAGGGAAATGCAAATTAAAACCACAGTGAGATAACACTGCACATTTGTCAGAATGACTCAAATTAAAAATAGTGACAACAGCAGGTTCTGGATAGGATGTGGAACTGTTAGGTGCATTGTTGTGGGAATATAAATTGTCATAGTTACTTTGGGAAAACTGTTTGGCTGGTTATTATATTTTTAAAAAATATACTTATCACATGATTTAGCAGTCATACTCCTGGTCATTTATCCTAGAGAGATGAAAACTTATCGTCACACAAATACTTCATAATGATTGTGGTAGCTTCGTTCTTAGCCAGAGGTTGGAAACAACCCATGTGTCTTTCAGCTGGTGAATGATTGTATAATCTGTGGTACATTTAACATGAAATACTCTGAACAGTAAAAGCGTATGAACTATTCCTATAGAAGGTGACTTGGATAAATCTAAAGGAAATTATGCAGATTTAAAAAGTCAACTGCAAAATAAATGAATTTATATAGAAAAATTGTTGAAGTGAGAAAGTATGGAAATTGAGAATAGATTAGTTGTATCCAGTTGTTGATGTGACTGATGATGGAAGTAAAGTCCAGTGTTATAAAGAGCAATCTTGAACAGGAACCTGGAAAGTTAGGTCCATGAATCAAGGCAAATTGGAAATGGTCAAAGAGGAGATGGCAAGAGTGAATTCGACATTTTAGGAATCAGTGAACTAAAATGGACTAGAATGGGTAAATTTAACTCAGATGACCATAATATCTACTACTGTGGGCAAGACTCCCTTAGAAGAAATGGAGTAGCCATCATAGTCAATAAAAGAGTCCAAAAGGCAGTCCTTCAATGCAGTCTCAAAAATGAGAGAATGACCTCTGTTTGTTTCCAAGGCAAGCTATTCAATATCACAGTAATCCAAGTCTGTGCCCTGATTAATAACACTGAAGAAGCTGAAGTTGAATGGTTCTATGAAGACCTACAAGACCTTCTAGAACTAACACCTGAAAAAGATGTCCTTTTCATTATAGGGGACTGGAATGCAAAAGTAGGAAGTCAAGATACCTGGAGTAATGGGCAGATTTGACCTTGGAGTACAGAATGAAGCAGGGCAAAGGCTAACAGAATTTTGCCAAGAGAATGCACAGGTCATAACAAACATGCTCTTCCAACAACACAAGAGAAGACTCTACACATGAATATCACCAGATGGTTAATACCGAAATCAGATTGACTCTATTCTTTTCAGCCAAAGATGGAAAAGCTCTGTACAGTCAGCAAAAACAAGACCAGGAGGTAACTGTGGCTCAGATCATGATGTCTTACTGCCAAATTCAGACTTAATTGAAGAAAGTAGGGAAAACCACTAGACCATTCAGGTATGAACTAAATCAAATCCTTTACAGCTATACAGTGGAAGCAAGAATAGATTCAAGGGATTAGATCTGATAGAATGCCTGAAGAACTATGGATGGAGGTTTGTTACATTGTACAGGAGGCAGTGATCAAGACCATCCCCAAGAAAAAGAAATGTAAAAAGGCAAAATGGTTGTCTGAGGACAACCATAGTCTTACAAACAGCTATGAAGAGAAGTTAAAGGCAAAGGAGAAAAGTAAAGATATACCCATTTGAATGCAGAATTCCAAAGAATAACAAGGAGAGATAAAAAAGGCTTCCTCAGTGATCAATGCAAAGAAATAGAGGAAAACAATAGAATGGGAAAAACTAGAGATCTCTTCATGAAAATTAGAGATACCAAGGGAACATTTCATGCAAAGATGCACACAATAAAGGACAGAAATGGTATGGATCTAATGAAGCAGAAGATATTAAGAAGAGGTGGCAAGAATACAGAGAACTATACACAAAAGACCTTCATGACACAGATGATCACAGTTATCACACCTAGATAACTCACCTAGAGCCAGACATCCTAGATGTGAAGTCAAGTGGGCCTTAGGAAGCATCACTACAAACAAAGCTAGTGGAGGTGATGGAATTCCAGTGGAGCTATTTCAAATCCTAAAAGATGATGCTGTGAAAGTGTTGCACTCAATGTGCCAACAAATTTGGAAAACTCAACAGTGGCCACAGGACTGGAAAAGGTCAGTTTTCATTCCAATCCCTAAGAAAGGCAATGCCAAAGAATTCTCAAACTACCGCTCAGTTGCACTCATCTCACATGCTAGCAAAGTAATGCTCAAAATTCTCCAAGCCAGGCTTCAAAAACATGTGAACTGTGAACTTCCAGATACACAAGCTGTGTTTAGAAAAGGTAGAGGAACCAGAGATCAAATTGCCGACTTCCAATGGGTAAGTAAAAAAGCAAGAGAGTTCCAGAAAAGCATCTACTTCTGCTTCATTGACTATGCCAAAGACTTTGACTGTGTGGATCACAGCAAACTGTGGGAAATTCTTCAAGAGATGGGAATACCAGACCACCTGACTGCCTCCTGAGAAGTCTGTATTCAGATCAAGAAGCAACAGTTAGAACTAGTTTTAAACAACAGACTTGTTCCAACTCGGAAATGGAATACATCAAGTGTGTGTATTGTCACCCTGCTTATTTTACTTATATGCAGAGTACATCATGCGAACGGCTGGACTAGATGAAGCACAGGCTGGAATCAAGATTTTTGGAAGAAATATCAGTTACTTCAGATATGCATATGACACCACCCTTTTGGCAGAAAGCGTAGAAAAACTAAAGAGCCTCTTAATGAAAGTGAAAGAGGAGAGTGAAAAGTTTGCTTAAAGCTCAACATTCAGAAAACGAAGATCATGGCAACTGGTCCCATCACTTCATGGGAAATAGATGGGGAAACAGTAGAAACAGTGTCAGACTTTATTTTTTTGGATTCCAAAATCACTGCAGATTGTGACTTCAGCCATGAAATTAAAAGATGTTTACTCCTTGGAAGAAAAGTTATGACCAACCGAGATAGTGTATTCAAAAGCAGAGACATTACTTTGCCGACTAAGGTCTGTGTAGTCAAGACTATGGTTTTTCCTGTGGAAATGGTGGGAAGAGTTACAAACTTTATTTTGGGGGCTCCAAAATCACTGCAGATGGTAACTGCAGCCATGAAATTAAAAGACTTGCTCCTTGAAAGTAAAGTTATGACCAACTGAGACAAGTTATTAAAACACAGAGACATTACTTTGCCCACAAAGGTCTGTCTAGTCAAAGCTATGGTTTTTCCAGTAGTTATTAATGGATGTGAGAGTTAGAGTATAAAGAAAGCTGAACGCCAAAGAATTGATACTTTTGAACTGTGGTGTTGGTGATGACTCTTCAGAATCGCTTGGACAGCAAGGAGATCCACCCAGTCCGTCCTAAAGGAAATCAGTCCTGCATATTTATGTTTCCCATAAAGTTCTAAATCTAATTTCAAGATATTACCTTCATTCCTAAAAGTAAAATACATATAATGATTATGTTTTAATTTTATGAAGGTGTTTGTTATCTTTCCATTCTTCCTGTGTATAAAATTTATAGATAGGTCTATATATATTTATATATATTGATATCTCCTTGCTATTTTACAATACAAAGTTTTTGCATATAGTAGGTATTAGTTTCTTGTGGCTGCTGTGACAAATTACCATAAGCTGGATGACTTAAAATAAAAATTTATTCTTTTACGGTTCTGGAAACCAAGGACCCTAAATCAAGGTTTCTGGGTAGACAGGGCCATAATCCTTCTAGGTACTCTGGGGAGATATGTTCCTTTCATCTTCCATGGGTTTTGTTTTGTATTTTCCAGTTTTAAAAAAAGTTGTGGTAAAAAAATCATGTACTAGTTACACTCTAAAGTCTGTTTGACTGTAAGAGAAATTTTAAATGCTACGAAGAAGTCAGATTGGGTCTGTTACCTCTAGGGCCTTGGATAAACTACTTACCTCTATCTGTATGCCTCAGTGTCTTACCAAGTGGAGATTTATAGTAGCACGTATCTTTTAGGCTAGTAGGGAGAATTAAATGAGTTAATTCATAAGAGTTATACTTATTATCTGAAATGTAAATGCTTCTTAGAGGTCTGCACTCCCAACTAGAACATAAATTCCATGAGGATGGGAAATCTGTCCCATTGGGTGCTGGGACTCCAGAAGCTAGAACAAAACGTGACACACATTAGACCCTTAATAAGTACACCTTTTTATGTTGTCTTTTGCCAGATAACCCTTTATTTAAAAACCAACATTAATATTTTTGATATTTAGCTTTTTATTATGTCTACATATGAACATATAAATGCATTTACAATCTCCATCTGTGTCAGAGTTTCTTAGCCTAAGCACCATTGAGATTTTGGGCTAGACAGTTCCTTGCTGTGAGGTTGAGTGTAGCTGTTGTGTAGGATGTTTCGCAGTATCTTTGACCTCTACTCACTAGATTCCAGTAGCAACTTCCCAGTTGTGTCAACCAAAAATGTCTCCAGACATTGCCAAATGTTGCTGGGGGTCAAAATTGCTGCAGTTGAGAATAATGAGTTTAAATCAGATGACTCTCTCTCTAGCCAATATTTCCCTTCTCAAGTGTCCTGCTTGACCACAGGAAGTCGTAATCCCACTAGCTTTCCCCACTGTGGCTTCCCAGAGAAAGTTTCTCAGCATTGGCATAGTTCCCTGTCTTAGTTCTTTATGTGATAACCAATATTCTTTACATGGAATTACACAAAGAAAACCACTGGATGCTGAATATGTCTGTTCTGAATTATCACATTGCAAGAGTTAATAAAAATAACCAAAAGGTGGTGAAATACACATAACATAAAACTTACCATCTTACCCATATTTAAGTGTGACATAAATGACATTCACATTACTTTATTTGCCTTTTTTCACTTTTATTGCTACTGTTCCTTGGTTTATGGCCATGTCACTACAACTTTTGCCTCATTTTCACTTCACCTTCTTTGTGTGTTTGTGTATATGTGTGTTTATGTGTATGTGTGTTTATGTGTGTAAACACCTTCTGATTCTCTCTTATAAAGAGGACAAGCTCTGTCTCTCAAGACATTTAACTTAATCCCATCTTTTGCCATGTAAAGTAATATTTACAGGTTCCAGGGATTAGGAAGTTAATAATTTGAATTACTTAAGCCTATGACAGTAGCCATTCATTAAATATTTAGTCATAGACAAAATATGGAGTTATTTTTAGGATCATTTTATGTAAGTGATTTCTTTAAGTATCAAATTTACAAATCAACTGGACAAGTCAAGAGGTAACTATACAGTGCGTCTTGCTCCCCTTCAGAATATGGATCAGACTTCTTCACACAGCTTTTAAGGTGCCTATAAATTGGCTTCTGTCTTCATCCCTCTTCATCTCTAATCATTCCCAGTCATGGATTCTTATATATCCATACAGAGGCATGTGATCTACTCAGAAACCACCCTTTTTTTTTTTATTCTGTATTCTTGCTCTTGTTATCAGTTTTTATCCAGAATTCTCTCTCTTTTCACCCTTCCTGCAATCCTTTAAAATAAAAAATTTTTAGCTTTAGGCTGAGAAATGAGGAAGAAAATGGATATAATTTAAGCAGGCATATCTGGTATGATAATAATCATACATTTAGAAAAGTAACAGTTTGTTTCATGTAATTTAAATTTAAATTACCACAGTTTATTTATCCAGTCACCTACTGAAGGACATCTTGGTTGCTTCCAAGTTTTGGAAACTATAAATAAAGCTGCTATAAAATTATGTACACACAAAGGTATGCATAAGGATGTTTATAGCAGCTTGATCCATAATTGCCAAAAACTAGAAGCAACCAAGTTGTCCCTCAGTAGGTGAACTGATAAATAAGCTGTGGTCCATCAGATAATAGAATATGTTGATAATGGGGAAAGCTGATGCATATGTGTGGGGCGAGTATATGGGGAATTTCTCTATCTTTCTCTCAATTTTGTTGTGAACCTAAAACTTCTCTAAAAAAGAACGTCTTAAAAATGTATTTACTACAAACAAAGCTTGTCAGATCTTGCTTGTTGAAAGTATGCTCAAGATTAAGTTCTCAATCAGACTTTCATGGGAGAGTCCTCATCAAACTCTGAAGAGAACTTGGATATATTTCTAAAGAGGGAAAGGATTAAAGTACTCTAACAAAATATAACTTTTGTCACCTTTAGAGAGCAATTCCCTCAGCTCCTATATTCAAGCAAGAGTATAGAAAACTATTAATTGCTCCATACATACCAGTCACCTGCCAGTTGTGTTCACTAGCCTAAAAGGGCTTTCAAGCATTAATTTCATGTGTTCTTACATGACGTGAAATGCAAAGTACAAAATAAATGTTTACTGAGTCTCTAACTCTGTCCTCAGTAGGTTTCATTCCAACATGTGAAGATTCATTTGAAATGGGCCTATTCTAGAATTAGAGTTAAAATCAGGAAGAAGCTCTTAGATTATCATAGTTTAGGCATTTTTCAATATCTCAAAAAAAGTACCTAGAAATATGATTAATGATAGTAGTTTAGCATGTAGAATACTTTAAAATCATTTACACAATTTGAATATCAATATCATTTGGTACCAAGAAAAACTTGAGAAGTCTTAAAACAATGATTTCTTTCAAAAATCATTTAAAAACTAAGAACTACTAGTATTATTTTATTTAAAGCTTTTGTTATTTTAGCTCTTTCTCTAGCTTTATATAGACAATATCTGTAATATTCATGTCTTTTTTACATGTTAATTTTACTCTCATTAGTTACATGCTTTCTGGAAATTGGTAGCTTTAAAATGAAAGAGCAAATTAACCAAGCTATTATAACTGATGTCAGTTTTGAATGAAATATGTTCAGTGCCAGAAAACTGTTAGCTATTTTATTTCAAAATTTTTAGAAGGATAAACTGAAAAGGAAATAACTTTTCATTTTGAAATGAGGTCTTCAAGCATAATTTATTTACAAGTATATTCTTCAGGGAATGTAACCTATCTTCTTTGCCTTTTGAATGACAAACATAGTTGAAAATTTAAGGCATTCATCAAAGCATATTCCCTGGTCAGTAGTGGTCTGGTCCAGATGGGGTTTTCTCAAGTGCTTTGTCTGGGCTAGTTCTCAGATGTGATGGGGCTTAAGTGAAAGGACATTCATCACATACCTAGGGAGATTATTGAGTCATTTGATAGACTTCACTTTAAGAAAATATTTTGCTTTGTTTAGATTTATTTTGTTATTGCAGTCATGCCCTTTTTTGGCATGACTCATCCTCTTTTTTGCCCCTTCTGCTGTATTTACATTTGTTTCAAGGTGATTTATTCACTGTATAGAAAGCAAAAAGTTTTTTATGCAATGAGTCACATAGTATGAATGAGTCTTAGGGACTGAATTTAGAATTTTGGGTTTTATGTTCTTTGATTTCTTTTTGTCTCATCTTTCTAAACATTGTTCCTTTCATAGATAATATGGTGTATGAATAGGATATTTTTAAAAACGAAGAGTATATTCTATTTTTTAGTGTTTTTAGTGTAATTGGAAAAAACTTATTAAAGACATTAAAACTAAATGATAAATTAAAATTCTTGATGGAGATTATATGATAAAGGGTGATAGCCCTGAGTGTATCCTTGATATTCAAATAAATAATATACATTTAAGATTTCTTAATATCTTGAATAGCTTGATAGCCCATTTCCTTTTTAGTGCCAAATAATACTCCATTGTCTGGATGTACTACAGTTTATTTGTTCACCTACTGAAGGACATCTCAGTTGTTTCCAAGTTTTGGCAATTATGAATAAAGCTGCTATACATATCTCTGTATAGGTTTTTTTTGTAGATATGTTTTTGATTCCTTTGAATAAATACTGAAAAGTATAATTGCAAGATTGTATGGTAAGAATATATTAAGTTTTATAAGAAACTGCCAAACACTCTCCCAAAGTGAGTGTTTTGCAATCCTACCAGCAATGAAAAAGTTTCTGTTGCTCTATAACTTTGTCAGATTTTGATGTTGTCAAGTGTTCCAGGTTTTGGCCATTCTGGTAGGTGTGTGGTGGGACCTCATTGTTTTACTTTGCATTTCCCCAATGACATGTGGTGTTTGACATTTTTTATATGCTTATTTGCCATCTGTATATCTTCTTTGGTGAGGCATCTATTAAGGTCTTTACATTTTAAATGAGTTTGTTTGTTTTCTTATTGTTGAGTTTTAAGGATTCATGGTATATTTTGGATAAGTATTTCATCATATTTGTTTTTGCAAATATTGTCTCCCAGTTGGTGGCTTGTTTCTCATTCTCTTGAAATTGCCTTTTGCAGAACAGAAATTTTTAAATTAAGTTCAGTTTATCAATTATTTCTTTGGTGGATTGTGTCTTTGGTATTGTATCTAAAAACACCCTGCCTTAACCAAGGTCATCTAAATTTTTTCCTCTGTTACCTTTTAGGAGTTTTATCATTTTGTACTATACATATAGTTCTATGCTCCTCATTTTGAGTTAATTTTTGTGAAGTGTATAAGGTTTGTGTCTAGACTTTTCTTTTTTTTGCATATGGATGTTCAATTGTTCTAGCATCATTTATTGAAACAAATTGTCTTTGCTCCATTGTTTTACCTTTGTATTTTGTCAGAGATGTTTTTCATTAGTTTTTATATGTCAGAGACTATGTTTATGTAAACACTGTTCTTCAAATATTACCGCTCTATTCATTTTGGCTAAGCAGAGTGAACTGATTGTTTGGCATATTAGCTAGCATAAATGTAAAATTTCTTTGAAGTGTCTTCATATATTGCTTTAACTATTTCATATGAGACTTTCTGTTAACATGGCAGAAATGCAGTATAAATTCCTAGAGTTAAGAAGAATAGTAGAGAATATCTAAGAAATATCTATACAAGTTTTGAAGATGGGAGACAAATGATTTATAACTTAGTAAATGGAATGGTAAGAGAGTCTGGTTCTTTCAGGAGAGGTTGCTACAGAGGCAAACTGATTCCTAAACAGAAAGCCTCGGGAACTGGAGGTACCAGTTACCTCCAAAGCTGAGGGTATAGAACAGTGTGAAAACCATGACAATTTGCTTAAGGATAATAAGAGGCACTTAGACCACCCAGATAGCCATGCACCTAATTTTCCCGCTTCTCATTCTCAGGGCAGGAAAAAAAACCTGGGTTCACAGATACCAAACAAAGCTGAGGAAAGATTGAGTGACTTTACTAAAAACATGAGGATTAAATGAAAGTTTCCATAATGAAACTAGAAATAAGCTCCTTTCCCTTGCTTAATTTTAAGAATACAAGCAACCAATCTTGAACTCCTACATGTAAAAATGAGCTGATCAAGAGTAAAGACTCTCAGATATTGGCAGGTGAAGGGGGGGCGGGTCTTTGAATATGACGTCTCTGCATGATGACAACATATTGAGGCCTCCCTATATGGAGAATCAAGTTTTAGTTTTTCACTGTCAAATACAGACGGCCAGAAAAGATTGCCAGACACTGGAGGAAATCCTGTAATATGTTGTTTTGCCTGAAAAATTCCATGGACAGAGGATCCTGGTGGGCTCCGGTCCAAAAGGTCACAAAGAGTTGGACACAACTGAGTAACTACGTACACATACATTTTGAGAGACATTTATAACCTACTGGGGACTTTAGGGGTGAATTAGTGATAAGTATATAAAATACAAAACAAATGAAAAAAATGAGGCAATAATTCATTCAGGAAAAAACAAATAAAATCGATTGTTGAACAATATGGGAGTTAAGGGCACTGACCTTCTGTCCAGCCAAAAATCTGCCTGTAATTTTAAAGTTGGCCTTTTATACCTGCAGTTCCTCTGTATTGGCAGTTCCTCTGTATTGGCTTCTCTGTATATATCCCCTGATTTAACCAGTCTTGGATGGTATCATTTTATATAAGTAGTCCCATGCAGTTCAAACCTGTGTTGCTCATGTCAACTATAGTTGTACAGGAAGAAAATAATAAAATGTAGTGTATTACATAGTTCAGCTGTGAACAGTTTGACACATTATGTCATTATGTAAACATTGAAATGATTTATTAAAACATGTAACTTTTTAATTGGCTGTGCATCTAAAACTGCTCTAATAAAGCTTATTAATCTAGAAAGAAAAAAAAAAACATGTAACTTTGGTGAATGAGTGGAAGCAGAGAAAATGAACTAGGGGTGAGGAGTAGTAAGAGTTAAATCCACATCTTATAGTAGTGAGGAGATTGAAGAAAGTCTATAAAGGAAATAATTAGTGAATGGCTAAAATTGACAAGTCGTGAAAAGTAGCTAAAAGCATGAAAAGGGTTGCTTTTGGTAAGATGGAATCTATGTGGAGGAATGGAATGGGGCTTTTTCAAGTTAAATCTTGTAGAACTCCTTGACTTTTTAAATAATGTGTGCATTATTTTTGTTAAAAATGGAATTAGAATATACCCATGACTTCAATATCCTCTTCCATAATATACTTGTGATAGTTTTAATATTAAGAAAAATGTCCACTTCTCAACATGCCTGAGTTAAGTATGCCAGTTGATAATGTGGATTGTTCTGTCTCCTTCCTTGGTTCATAGCCACATACTTCTAATATGACATAAAACCTACTTTGAGAAGTATGGATTTAAATTTTTTTTTTGTTACATAAAATAGTGTTTGAGCATTTAAGAGCATGAATTCATTTTTAATAGAGAAAAAAAACTGAGTAACATTCCCTTCTATCTCATACAATTAAAATTGATTACAGTTCTCCAGTATAACATGCAACAGTCTTACACAGTTTCTCTTTAAAAGAGAAAGTTATGATATAGTGCATTAATGAAAACTGTTAAGAAAAACACAACATCCCCAAGCTTTGGTTATCTGGAATTGAAAACACAAATCTTGAAACTGAGAATACAAATTTTGAAATTTATTGCCCATCCAATTGGCTGTTTATCAAGAACCTATGTTTAGGTGAATAGTACATTATATGGTGAAGAGTTTGCTTCAGCAACATGTGAACCCTGAAATTCCTGATAGTCAAGCTGGCTTTAGAAAAGGCAGAGGAACCAGAGATCAAAACTAGAGCCAACATCTGCTGATCATGGAAAAAGCAACAGAGTTCAAGAAAAACATCTATTTCTGCTTTATTGACTATGACAAAGCCTTTGACTGTGTGGATCACAATAAACTGTGGAAAATTCTTCAAGAGATGGGAATACCAGACGACCTGACCTGCCTCTTGAGAAACCTATAAACAGGTCAGGAAGCAACAGTTAGAACTGGACATGGAACAACAGACTAGTTCCAAATAAAGTTAAATAAGCAGGGTGACAATATACAGCCTTGACGTACTCCTTTTATTTGGAACCAGTCTGTTGTTCCATGTCCAGTTCTAACTGTTGCTTCCTGACCTGCATATAGGTTTCTCAAGAAGTAGGTCAGGTGGTCTGGTATTCCCATCTCTCTCAGAATTTTCCACAGTTTATTGTGATCCACACAGTCAAAGGCTTTGGCATAGTCAATAAAGCAGAAAAATGTTTTTCTGGAACTCTCTTGCTTTTTTGATGATCCAGCAGATGTTAGCAATTTGATCTCTAGTTCCTCTGCCTTTTCTAAAACCAGCCTGAACATCTGGAAGTTCACGGTTCACGTATTGCTGTAGCCTGGCTTGGAGAATTTTGAGCATTACTTTACTAGGGTGTGAGATGAGTGCAGTTGTGCGGTAGTTTGAGCATTCTTTGGCATTGCCTTTCTTTGGGATTGGAATGAAAAGTGACCTTTTCCAGTCCTGTGGCCACTGCTGAGTTTTCCAAATTTGCTGGCATATAGGTGCATAGATAAATATAAATATAGACGGGAAGTTGATGAGTAAATGAAAGAGTGAATGAATGTATCCTTTAACTGGATGCACCATGTACTAGCTATTGTCTGAGCCCTCTGTGCCTTCACTTGCTTATCTGCAAAATGCAGATAATGGCATCCACTTCTCAATGGGTTGTTGTGTGAATTAAATAAGACAAGTAGTCAGAACAAAGTGTAGCACATAGTAAGTAAACACACACAAAAATGCTAGTATCTTTGTTTTGCTATAATCCTTGTGATATTGAGAACATGGGCTTGTGTTCATCTACACCTCAACCTATAAGTAGGTTCTCCTACTTCTGTGAGACATTGTGCAGAATTTTTAACTTCTCTTGCCTTCAGTCTCTAAAACTGTAAAATGTGAATAATAAGATAACAAAAGCAATAGTTATGAACTCAAAAAGCCACCTCACTGATATTTGTTGATATTAGAAAATAATTGTTGATGTTTTCCAGTATGGTATATTTTTATTTTTAATGAGTCCTTATATTTCATAAGTACATACTAAAATCTTCATGGATAAAAATATCTAAGATTTGCTTCAAAAGATGGAGTAGGCAATGGCCACCCACTCCAGTACTCCTGCCTGGAGAATCCCAGGGACGGGGGAGCCTGGTGGGCTTCAGTCCATGGAGTTGCCAAGAGTCAGACATGACTGAGGGACCTCACTTTCACTTTTCACTTTCCAGCACTGGAGAAGGAAATAGCAACCCACTCCAGTGTTCTTGCCTGGAGAATCCCAAGGACAGGGGAGCCTGATGGGCTGCTGTCTACGGGATTGCACAGAGTCGGACACGACTGAAGTGACTTAGCAGCAGCAGCACCTTCAAAAGAATTAATGATTGCCATAAATGAGTCATGAGCTCATTAGACTACTCGCTCTGATTTTGTGCATGTTTGAGTTTTTTCTAATAAAAATTTTTCCCCCTAAGGGGCTGTTGTTAAGTGAGAAAATGCATCGTCCAGTAGCAGGTATGTAGGCATGCCTCAGTGAATGGCTACTAGAAGCAGGTGTAGAGCTGGTGGTTACAACAGGAGTTGTAGCATCCTATCTACTTATATCAGCTTCAGTTAGATGGTCAGGAGCAAAAGCTTACAGCAAAACAATGGCTTAACTGGTACACATGAGGCAAGCCATCCTATATTTAATTCTCCTGACAAAGATCCCAGCTTTCTGACATATGGAGAAACACCAACCTACACTCCCACCCCCACTGCAGAAATCTGCAGTGTCTTGACACTTAACAGTCACAGCTCTCAGCCCCAAACCAGACTCTGGAAACCAGTAGGATTCTCTTTCCATTGTTAAATGGCAGCAACCATTTTACCTTCATTTGAGCTTCAATTTTCAGCTTAAACAGTCAGAATGGGTGTTTTCTTTTTCTTTTTTTTTTTAGGCAAACATAACCTTTGCAAGCAAATACCTTATTTTTAGCCATTTAACCCTGAAGAATAAAGTAAAATTCAGTTACTGATGTGTGGCCAGTTTTAACTTGAACACTAATTACGATTGAAGGAGTGGGGATTTGAAAATACTGCCGTCAAAAAAAAAGTTTTCCCTTTGACTTATTTTTACCCTTCCCACCTCTGTCTCCATGGAAATGGGGTCAGAGGCCACAGGGAGCTCTTAGGGAGCCAGCAGCTGAGAATGAGAGTTCGCACTTAGAGATTTCAGCTGAAAGCTATAAACTCCTTCACAAAGACCAGCTGAGTCTTGGCCCCTACGGTCTCTGATTTTTTACACTGGTAAATAAGGTGTTTTTTTTTTTTCCTATGTGGAGGAGGATGTGATGCTAGTAAGTAAAAACCATTTTTGCATTTAAACTTAAAGTTTTTCTCTGCAGTAAATCAAAGACATTGCTTCAGAAGTTATTTTCAACCTAAAAGTTTTAAATGATCATATACATTTGAAATTAGACAATTATCACTATGTTACCTCTGTCCTCCTTTCAAGCTTGTGATAGATAATACCAGATATTGGAAGGAAAACATATGTGAACTAGCTCATTGCATATTATCAGTTGTAAATGATTCTAATGGAGTATCACTGCAGCACGATTCAAAATCATTTGAATGAAAATAAAAATCTCCAGAATACGGGTGGTCAGTAACAGTCCACAGAATGTTTTATGAATTAAAGTATAATTTCCTTTATTTTTTGTGCTTGAAGGATTCAGTTTATTTTCTTATAAACCATTTGAAAATATCTGAGAAGGCTAAATACTCAAATATGCCAACTATTTTAAGTTATTTTTATATATTCTACATTATTCTGTTATTCAGTAGCATCCAAGTAATTATTGAAACAATGTGAAATATAAATATGGTTTGAAAAAGTCCTGGCAGGTCCTGATTACATTTGGAGTTAAAAAGTCTGTGTTTCAGGCTATTCTCCCCCCCTTTTTTTAATATTCTTTTTCTCTTTATGCCACACATCTTTATAGTTCATAGTTTATAGACTCAGCATTATTCCCAAGCAAATTTTTCAAAATTTCATCATTACTCTGACATAGAACATTCAGTTATTACTTTTAATCATTAATCACACAACTGCTCTGAATTTTCCAGAATTTAGTTTCAGTAAATATCTGAACTACAGCACCTCTCTCAGGGGCAGTAATTCTCTCTCTCTCTCTCTCTCTCTCTCTCTTACATTCTTTTGTGTCTACCAGTCTAAGAATATTGTCTTATTCCTTAGCATTTCCTTTGTCGCTTGGCCTTCTTGCCTGTCTGTGCTGAGCCCTCGCAGTGTCCTGGGTTGAGCCCTTATTCCACTTTCCTTTGCTCATCTCTCTCTCTCTCTCTCTCTCTCTCTCTCACATTCTTTTGTGTCTACCAGTCTAAGAATATTGTCTTATTCCTTAGCATTTCCTTTTCACTTGGCCTTCTTGCCTGTCTGTGCTGAGCCCTCGCAGTGTCCTGGGTTGAGCCCTTATTCCACTTTCCTTTGCTCACAGAGTGAACAGAACATTGTGTTCTGAAGCTGCCCCAGCACACATGCTTCCCACCGCTGCCAAGTTTGCAGCTGACCAATTGGCCTACTTTAGAGGGCTTGATTTATAAAATTTACAACCCTTAATTTCCACCGCCCCACTCTTCCTCCTCAACACACCCCTGAAAAAGAGTGTGCCAAATGTACTGATAAATCAAGCATCCTTTGGTTTCGTTGCAACAAAATCGGCAGTCATTTCTCTCCCCTTCATTGGCTCTCAGCCTTGCCATTCCCTCCTGAATAGATGGAAAATAGTGGTTGATGTGTTGTAGAAAGACATTTGATAGTGGCCGCCTCTGAATTAATAACTCATTTTAAGAGAAATGTACTAACAAAATCATACGCTCCTCAGTTTCTGGAACTGCACTTCTAAAGTAATTCCTGTTCCAAAAACCAATCCAGGCAAGTTTGTCTTCTTCCAGATTAGGAAGCTGGAGTTGGATCCTTGATTTTTTTCAATGAGGTTGGGTCAGGCAGGTCTCCTGCGTTACAGGCAGATTCTTTACCTTCTAAGCCACTAGGGAGGCCCCTTTTGTATTTAGATATTTTGAATACTCCTTCTTGGCATTTGACTCATTGAAGCTTTTTAAATAGATGCCAGGCCAAATAGGATGGGTTTCCCTGGTGGCTGAGTGGTAAGGAATCTGCCTACAATGTAGGAGACCCGGATTCAATCCCTGGGTTGGAAGATTCCCCTGGAGAAGGAAGTGGCAACCCACTCCAGTATTCTTGCCTAGAGAATTTCATGGACAGAGAAGTTTGACAGGCTACAGTCCATGGCTTTGCAAAGAGGCAGACACGACTGAATGACTAACTTATAAGAAGGCCAAATAGGAGAGGGTGAGGATTTAATGGAGTAAAGAAAAGCTGTGGGAATTGGTTTCTCATGATTTTAGTGATTTCTTTGTTTTTTTTTTTTTTTCCTGCTCACTTCTTTAAGAAAAGGAGGCCTATCAGAGTAGATCTGAAGATTCACAAGGCCTGATGTTTCTTAAATAGGGAGCCCTCTTTATGAAAGAGAATATGAAACTAGATTCAGGGTAGAGATCTGTTTTGAATGAAAAAAAGAAATCATAACAAATTACAAATTACAAAAAGCATCCAGGAAAATAGCATTATTATCACTAGTATTCATTAACAGTCATTGTTACTGTTACAATTTAACTAGTTGACCCACATACATAATGCACATTTTCCCTATATGTTTGGTTTTATACTCTTCAATTTTCACATGGCAAAAATTTTATAATACCATTTATTATGAAATTTAATAATAAATGAGAGAATAGAAAGATAATTTTGTCTTTCTCCTGGCATAGTAGATAGAAATATATTTTTTGTTATTGATGGCTTAGAAAAGTTTTTTTTAGCTTCAGAACTTGTTAGTCATCCCACAGATCAAACAATTTCTTGCACTAAAGGTGCTTTGTGTCCTAGGAAAGGCCCTCAGAGGCTGCAGACCTTTGATATCACTGGAAAGGGCTCCAGCTGGCCATTTGGCCATGGCCTTAGGGGCTGATCCAACTAAGCCAGGTCTGCCATCCGGTTAGTCCTGGGCAGAGGGAGGAGGTTGCAGGGCAAAAGTGTCCTGAGTGGGGAGTAGCATTTTAATCAAAACCTTCTTGATGCCAGAGTTGGGCTCAGGGTACTTGGGAAGGCCCCCATGTAGTATAGAATGTCACTGGGGGCCAACAAAATTTAAGGGGTTCCTAGGAGCCCACTGATCTTCCCCATAGATCAGGAGATAGAGGACAACCCCCTGGCTGAGCAGGGCCTGTGTATCCATGAGTTCCAAATCCCTGCGGAAGACACACAGAACAGGGGGCCCGTGGAAGCAAGCAGTCATGAAGACTGAAGTTCATTAGTTTTCCTGAGAATCTGCCTCTGTAGCTGAGCATATAGTGGACATTCATGTAACTGAAAATAAAGTGAATTCCCTGCCCAAGTGAGCCCTACTTAATATATGTGAATTATAGGGTCCATGGGCAGGTTCATGACTATATCCTTATCATTTAGAACAGTACCTAGCACATGGTTGGAATTCAATAAATATTTGCAAAATGAACGAGCAGTATTTTTTTCTGAATATTTTTCCTTTTGCAGAGGGGACCAAAGTTAGTTACCAACACCTCTTATTTTCCTGGGTTAAAACAGGCCAGCCAACTGGAAGCCACTGGATATTGCGCACTTTTAATGTCTTCATCCACCCTTACTCTTTCTTACATCATCCAAGCTCCTTCCCCCCACAATGGGTGGCGGGCAGGACTTTAAAGCATAGTTGGAACATCATGTCATTTTCTTTTCATTTTGAGTACATGCTTTTCGCTGCCCAGATAGTCAAATGTCAAGCCTTTTTGACTGGGATTCTTCCAGTTATGCTATAAGGCCTGAACTTTTCCAGAGTACAAAAGTTGTTTACCCTTAAAAAAATTTAGTTGAAACATTGAGAGGGCCAACAAAACAAATTTTGTTGGCCCCCAGCGACATACTCATTTTTAAAAAATATAAGTATGTTTTCTTCTTATTTCTTGAGGATTCTGAGATGCTTCTTTTAATCTATTGAAAGAAGATAAGGCAGTCATCATGTTTAATGTGGGGATTATTGTGACCTTTTCATTTCTGACGCCTGCACGTCACATTGTGGCCATATCATTATCACCATGGTGAGTAGCGATGGAAAGAACACATAAAACTCACAGATGACATAGAATCTTATGCTGACAAATGACATCCTGTATCATACCTCTTTATTAGTGAGGAAATTGCTGGTCAGAAAGATAATGAATTGCCCAAAGTTATAGTCATGACTGGCGTTAATCAGAAGTTCTAAAAGACAGCATAATAAAGCTATTCCTCAAAATAAGTTTTGGAACTTTTCTTATCTTATTCATTTCTTCATCAACTCATATCTCTAATACTATAAATCCAATTAACTGTCTCTGCATCAGTATGTTCGAAAACCCAATGTTTTATCAATGTAAGGTACACTGGAAACCAACTGAGTCAGGTAGGCTGCATTGGAGGAGCTTGACGTTGGCATGGTGCTGAGCACCTAGTGAGCATTTGAAGAACACTTACTGAAATAAACTGAGTACACTGAACCTTTGTCTCTAATTTCCTATACAACACTGCAAAATTTTATTCAATAAACACTTATTAAACCACTGTTCTAAGTTAGGTACTTTGCTTATAGGGGACTACGTTGATCATTAAGAAACAAGCCCTGCCTTCCAGGTGATTACTGTTCAGTGAAGAAGACAGATGAATAATCTGTTAGTTTCTATGGCTGTGTTATTGTTGCTGTTCAGTCACTCAGTCATGTCCAACTCTCTGCGACCCCATGGATTGCAGCATGCCAGGCTTCCCTGTCCTTCACCAGCTCCCAGAGTTTGCTCAGACGCCTGTCCATTCAGTCAGTGATGCCATCCAACCATCTCAGCCTCTGTTGCCCCCTTCTTCTCATGTCTTCAATCTTTCCCAGCATCAGGGTCTTTCTCATGAAAATGAGCTCTATGCATCAGGTGGCCAAAGTATGGAGTTTGGCGTTTCAGCTTCAGCATCAGTCCTTCCAATGAATGTTCAGCATTGATTTCCTTTAGGATGGACTGGCTGGATCTCCTTGCAGTCCAAGGGACTCTCAAGAGTCTTCTCTAACGCCACAGTTCAAAAGCATCAATTCTTCAGCACTCAGCTTTCTTTATAGTCTAACTGTCACATCCATACATGACTGCTAGAAAAACCATAACTTTGACTACATGGACCTTTGTCAGCAAAGTAATGTCTCTGCTTTTTAATATGCTGTCTAGATTGGTCATAACTGTTCTTCCAAGAAGCAAATGTCTTTTAATTTCATGGCTGCAGTCGCCATCTGCAGTGATGTTGGAGCCCCCCAAAATCTCTTCAAGAAAATTAGAGATACCAAGGGAACATTTCATGCAAAGATGGGCTTGATAAAGGACAGAAATGGTCTGGACCTAACAGAAGCAGAAGATATTAAGAAGAGGTGGCAAGAATACATGGAAGAACTATACAAAAAAGATCTTCACGACCCAGATAATCATGATGATGTGATGACTAATCTAGAGCCAGACATCTTGGAATGTGAAGTCAAGTGGGCCTTAGAAAGCATCACTATGAACAAAGCTAGTGGAGGTGATGGAATTCCAGTTGAGCTGTTTCAAATCCTGAAAGATGATGCTGTGAAAGTGCTGCACTCAATTGGCCAGCAAATCTGGAAAATTCAGCAGTGGCCACAGGACTGGAAAAGGTCAGTTGTCATCCCAATTCCAAAGAAAGGCAATGTCAAAGAATGCTCCAACTACCGAACAATTGCACTCATCTCACATGTTAGTAAAGTAATGCTCAAAATTCTCCAAGCCAGACTTCAACAATACGTGAACCGTGAACTCCCTGATGTTCAAGCTGGTTTTAGAAAAGGCAGAGGAACCAGAGATCAAATTGCCAACATCCGCTGGATCATGGAAAAAGCAAGAGAGTTCCAGAAAAACATCTATTTCTGCTTTATTGACTATGCCAAAGCCTTTGACTGTGTGGATCACAGTAAACTGTGGAAAATTCTGAAAGAGATGGGAATACCAGACCACCTGACCTGCCTCTTGAGAAATCTGTATGCAGGTCAGGAAGCAACAGTTAGAACTGGACATGGAACAACAGACTGGTTCCAAATAGGAAAAGGAGT
>SJXQ01003698.1:251764-291792 GCA_006408695.1 Aepyceros melampus | reverse complement strand
ATAGATCCTCTAGTTCACTATTAGTAGAAATATGAAAAATTTCAATCTTTCTCAATGTATTCAGTTCAGTTCAGTTGCTCAGTCATGTCTGACTCTTTGCGACCCCATGAATCGCAGCACGCCATGCCTCCCTGTCCATCACCAACTCCCGGAGTTCACCCAAACTCATGTCCATCGAGTCAGTGATTCCATCCAGCCATCTCATCTTCTGTCGTCCCCTTCTCCTCCTGCCCCCAATCCCTTCCAGCATCAGAGAGTCAACTCTTTGCATGAGGTGGCGAAAGTACTGGAGTTTCAGCTTCAGCATCAGTCCTTCCAATGAACACTGAGGACTGGTCTCCTTTAGAATGTACTGGTTGGATCTCTTTGCAGTCCAAGGGACTCTCAAGGGTCTTCTCAAGCACCACAGTTCAAAAGCACCAATTCTTTGGAGCTCATCTTTCTTCACAGTCCAACTCTCACATCCATACATGACCACTGGAAGAACAATAGCCTTGACTAGACAGACCTTTGTTGGCAAAGTAATGTCTCTGCTTTTGAATATGCTATCTAGGTTGGTCATAACTTTCCTTTCAAGGAGTAAGCGTCTTTTAATTTCATGGCTACAGTCACCATCTGCAGTGATTTTGGAGCCCAAAGAAATAAAGTCTGACACTGTTTCCACTCTTTCCCCATCTATTTCCCATGAAGTGATGGGACCAGATGCCATGATCTTCGTTTTCTGAATGTTGAGCTTTAAACCAACTTTTTCAGTCTCCTCTTTCACTTTCATCAAGAGGCTTTTGAGTTCCTCTTCACTTTCTGCCATAAGGGTGGTGTCATCTGCATATCTGAGGTGATTGATAGAGGTCTTTAACCCAGGAATTTATCTTTTAAAAATTGACCTAGGAAAACTCATAACTATCATCAACATTTTTTGTACAAAGGAGTTAATTATGACATTATACCCAACGACAAGTGATTGTTAAATTATGTTCATTCACGTAACAAGAAGATTTATTTATTTATTGACTGTACCCCGAAGCATGTAGGATCTTAGTTCCCTGATCAGTGATCAAACCTGTACCCCCTGCATCGGAAGTGCTGAGTCCCAACCACTGGACTGCCAGATAAGTCCCTGTAGGAAGTTATATATCTATTAATTCTGTAAGAAAAATTAAATGATAGTGAAATAGTTACATGATTTTTGATAAGGAGAAAAATAGATTTTGAAACAATATAATAACACTGTCCCATATTTGTAAATATGTGTATATATCTAGGCATTGAAGAATTATTAGAAAAGTGTAATCAAAATGTTAACTAGTTTTTATCCAGGTGATGTAATTGTTTCTAGGTGATGTAATTATAGGTACATTATATATCATTTTCTGCTGTGGCTTCTTAGATTTTTAAACATTTGTACAACGAACCTCTTTTTCAATTAGAAAGATAAAACTTTAGAACTTCCAAATAAAGTTTGCTAGCTTTACAAGATTTCTCTCCCTCTCCCTCTCTCTCTTTTTTTAAATATTTATTTATTTGGCTGAGTCAGGTATTAGTTGCAGCACTTGGGATCTTTAGTTTTCATATGCGAGATCTAATTCCCCAACCAGGGATTGAACCTGAGACCCCTGCACTGGGAGCACACAGTCTGTCTGGGAGCACAGAGTCTGTCTGGGAGCACAGAGTCTTAGCTACTGGATCACCAAGGAAGTCCCACAAGATTTCTCTTCTATCATAAAGATTGACAAAATCAAATGTTTGTCTAATTTGTAAATATACACATGTATGATTTTATTAATCATTAATTAAAATGCACACACGTAGAAATTTTTGCATCCATTCATTTAGCTTCCCAAACGGCCTTTACCCAGAGTCCCATGCTTCTAGAACAGATTTTGGATAATAACTGTCAGCACCAAGGTGACTTGACATTGTATCTACCACCCACCACCTGGTGACTGACCCTTGTAGATTTCATACCATTGCTGTTTCAGGATAAAGTGGAATCTGCACATATTCTCTCCTGTTTACTATGTTGAGGTTTAATTTCCCAGCAAGCACTAAAAACACTATTTCACAAAAGTTAGTCATTGGATACACGTTCTTTTAAGTGTCTCGAATGCAGAACAAGTTTATTTTTAGTATCTTTCTGATGTTTTTCAAGGCGCAGATTTTAAATGAGTGTTTATTGATTTAATGTTTATACTAAAGACAGATCCAGCTCTAACAATGAACATCTACTCACTGGTTTCCAACTCCTGGTCTTACAAGTGTTAACCCTGGGCTCTGTGTGTCAGTTTCCACATCTGTAAAAGAAGTATAATTAAATACTTATAGAATTGCTATGAGGATTTTTTAAAATTAATTTTCATTGGTGTTGATTTACAATGTTGTAGTTATGAGGATTTTTTTTTAATGCATGTAAAGAATATGAAGATCTGTAACTGGAAGCTAATATGAACTCTGTTATCAAAGTTTTAATGTGAGATGGCATAGGTGAATAGCCTTAAAAATTTGGAGTCAAGAGTTAGGTATCTAGCCCAGAAAATCAAAAGCAGAATATGAACACATAATGAAAGAAATTCATTACTAGGTAAACAAATCTTAAAAATCAACAGCAGTCATTTGAAATAAGAAACCTAAGTATGATTAATTGTGTCTAAGTTCTTCTCTCACTATTTATTTCTCTTCATTAGTTTATTTTGTCATTTGCTAAAGCTCAGCCACCAGACATGTGGCAGTAGGGTCACAGGTTTTTTGAAAGTGGAAAAGAAAAATCTTAAAATCATGAAAAATATTTTTTTATTGATATCTCAAATCCAAGAAATGGTTGTGTATGCTCAGAAAAGTCCACACAATGCAGGAATTGTTATAATAAATGTAAATAAGTAAACTATAGCAGATGGAGAGCATTTTCTTTTACTTCATTTTTCTGTGAGTTGTATAGAGATCACCACCGTTCATTAGCCTAGCTTCTGGATCAGCACTGTTCTGTGGAAGCAATTGAAAACCACTGATCTATTGCAGATGAGAAAATGGTCTCAAAGAAAAGTGATTTGCCCATGATTACAGACCAAGTTATTAAAGATCCAGACCTACCCAGATCCTCTTCATGGCAATTTCCATCACATCTAATTTATCTCTTCTAGCAAAAGAGACTTCCTGGAGCTGGTATTGAACTTTTCCATCCCTCCTTCCCACCCTTCTCCTTCTCTCTCTTCCTTTCTAAGGTTTCCCAGACATGAGAAACTGTATAACCAGCAGTAATTAACAGCTTAGTCAACCAATAAATAATTTAATGCTTTCTCTAAATTATTTTGATGACTTTCAATTCATTTCATCCTTCTTTTCTAACCTCACAGGATTAGCAGAACAGCTAATCATGTTCCCCATAGATCCACATCTGCTGTTCCTTGGTGATGTTTAGGGATTTCCCTTCACCTTTTTCTTTCCATCTTTCACTCTAAAAGGGTTCTTATAGGCTTCGGACCAAGAGATGGAAAAAAAAAAAAGACAAAGGTGGTGTAAGGTTTTTCACCGGGACAATTATAATTCTGCTTTTATTTCTCGTAGAGATATAAATGTAGAAAGATAGCACTATTCTGCTTATCGGGGATCATGTGAAAGGAGAAAAGTTGATTGTTCTGGCTGTTTTGTGCTCAGTCGATATCATGTAGCATTCACAAAGGAATTATTTCTACCATTGGAAAAGGAGATCGGCTGGTGGTCTCATCTGACTTACAACAGTGCCCTGAATTTGAAATTAGTATGGACTTTTTAAATGTCATGAACTTGGAATTATAGTATCAACTTGGTTGTCAGATTAATTCTGTGGATACTAGAGCTGAATGGTAAAGCATATAACATGGAAGAAGAACGGCAACAGTGATTGTTATTACAGCTTCATTTGACTAGAGTAAAGATCTAGCGGATGCTCCTGATCCATCCACTGAGATGACTACAGAATCCAAGACATCTCAGGTGAGCTGTCACCTGAACAACTCAGAAACATAAGCCCTCATCCGCAAAGGGACGTGGTATTTGTGACAAGATGCACAGATTTTGCCTAAAGCTGGGGAAAGCCCCAATGCACCAGATCAGAAATAGCAATCTTTGACATCTCTAAATGATCTCACAAAGGATTTCCCACATACATTTTAAAAATCTGTTCTTCACAACAATTCATGACACGAAGATTATTTCTTCTGTTTTCTGTTTGGACAAACCAAGGCTTAAATCAGTCCAGTGACTTTGCCCAAGATCATTCAACAAACACTTGGACTTGAACTCAGGACTTCTGATTCCAGATAGCATCATCTTTCCACACTGTCAAGTGTTAAACTCCCAACATGACATAGTAGTATGTTTTTTCTATCTATTTATAGATGTATTTCCTGATTATAAAAGTAACATATATTTTCGCAAATGTAGGAAACACAGAAAAAAATTTTAAATCTAGTTCCAAAACCTAGAGAGAATTATTATTATTTTCTGTGTTTCTCTATATTTCTCCTGTTGCAGTTTGATAGTTTCTGTCTTTTTTTTAATGTGTATTTTTTTGTTTATGTATATTTTGTATATGTATCTTTCATTGACTTGTGATATTCACTTTATAGATTAAGAATGTTAATTTGTTCTAATATGTAGTAAAATATTTTCCTTTGTTTTTATTTACTTTTAATTTTAATAATGCTTTTAGATACCTAAAAGTTTAAAAATGTGTGCTTAAATTTATTGATCATTTTCTTTATGGTGTCTCTAGTTGGTATAGTATAAGAAAGGCTTTCACTCTCTGTAATAGGACAATTCTTTTACATGATTTGTTGTGTTTTCACTAATTCCAAGATTTTTATTTTCCCATTTAATTCTACAATTGATATAGAATTTAATTTTTAATATGTGATATGAGGCAGATATTAAATGTAATTGTTTTCCAAATCATTAACTAAATTGTCTCAGAACTATTTCAAAAAACATTCTTTCTTTATCCAATTAATTGGAAGGTCATCTTTGTTGCTCACTATAATTTTGTATGTAGTGACATTAGTTTTAGATTATCCATCTGTTTCCATTTATCCATCTACTTTAGGAGATGTTGTTGGCAGTTTGATCTCTGGTTCTTCTGCCTTTTCTAAAAAAAGCAAGAGAGTTCCAGAAAAATCATCTGTTTGTGCTTTATTGACCATGCCAAAGCCTTTGACTGTGTGGATCACAATAAACTGTGGAAGAATTCTGAAAGAGATGGGCATACCAGACCACCTCACCTGCCTCTTGAGAAACCTGTATGCAGATCAGGAAGCAACAGTTAGAACTGGACATGGAACGACAGACTGGTTCCAAATAGGAAACGGAGTATGTCAAGGTTGTATATTGTCACCCTGCTTATTTAACTTACATGCAAAGCACATCATGAGAAACGTTGGGCTGGAGGAAGCACAAGCTGGAATCAAGATTGCCAGGAAAAATATCAATAACCTCAGATATGCAAATGACACCACCCTTACGGCAGAAAGTGAAGAACTAAAGAGCCTTTTGATGAAAGTGAAAGAGGAGAGTGAAAAAATTGGCTTAAAGCTCACAAGATCATGGCATCTGGTCCCATAACTTCATGGGAAATAGATGGGGAAACAGTGTCAGACTTTATTTTGGGGGGCTCCAAAATCACTGTAGATGGTGACTGCAGCCATGAAATTAAAAGATGCTTACTCCTTGGAAGGAAACTTGTGACCAACCTAGATAGCATATTCAAAAGCAGAGACATTACTTCGCCAACAAAGGTCCATCTAGTCAAGGCTATGGTTTTTGCAATGGTCATGTATGGATGTGAGAGTTGGACTATAAAGAAAGCTGAGCACTGAAGAATTGATGCCTTTGAACTGTGGTGTTGGAGAAGACTCTTGAGAGTCCCTTGGACTACAAGGAGGTCCAACCAGTCCATCCTAAAGGAGCTCAGTCCTGGGTGTTCATTGGAAGGACTCATGTCAAAGCTGAAAGTCCAATACTTTGGCCACCTGATGTGAAGAGCTGACTCATTGGAAAACACCCTAATGCTGGGAAAGATTGAGGGCGGAGGAGAAGGGGACGACAGAGGATGAGATGGTTGGATGGCATCACCAACTTGATGGACATGGGTTTGGGTAGACTCCAGCAGCTGGTGATGGACAAGGAGGCCTGGTGTGCTGCAATTCATAGGGTCGCAAAGAGTAGAACACAAATGAGCGACTGAACTGAACTTAGGAGACATGTGTCAGTTTTATTTTTGGCTTTTATTTACTCTTTTATTATCAGATTTATTCCTTTAAACTGAAAGAGATCACAGTATTCTTTAGATATTAATTTCTTGAGCAAAATTTCCCTCTGTATAACTCAGTCCGAATTCCCTCAAGAAGAACATAGGTTATTGTTTAGCTCATGCCTCTAAATGGTGGCTTTATCATTTCACAAAATTATAGGTACATTAGTGGATTAAAAATTCATTCAGTCTTTACATCATTTTTTTTTTCTTTTTCTTTTTTTTTTTGGCTGTGTCCCAAAGCAATTGGAATCTTAGTTTCCCAAACAGGGATCGAACCTGTGCTTGTTGCAATTAAAAATCAGAGTCCCACCTACTGGACCACCAGAGAATTCTCAGCTTTTTTCTTAATATAGTTAGGACTATATATATAATATAGGACTCTGAATCTAATACCTTACACTGCCCTTTACTGTTCAACTTTATTTCATCTCAATATTAAGTCAGTTAAAGTAATAGAGAATCAAAATTCATAAAGGAAAAAGGAATAAGAAAATTCAATCAATGCAGTAAAAGAAAAAAGATATAAACAAACAAGAAGAAATTAAAAGAGAAAACACAAATACAATGTTCGAATAAGAATGTCAGAAATAAAACTGGTTAATATGCTCATGTCAGTTTTCAGAATAAATCTTAATGGATGAAATTTCTCTATTAAGATATAGAAACTCTCATACCAATAAATCAAAGTAGCCTTGAACTTTAATAAAATTTATTAAATGGGTTGTATAATTCTTCTATATCCCTTTTTAAATCTGAAGTTCACAGAATCTGTCAGTTTTTAGATGTTAACATGATGTCCTAGAAATAGAATGGGTAAGCAGCTATTTAAATAGGTTTTAAATAAAAGTAAATAACCAGAAATTTTTGAAGATAAAAGTTAAAGTGAAGTAAAAGTAAAGTGAAGTTGCTCAGTCATGTCCGACTCTTTGCGACCCCATGGACTGTAGCCTACCAGGCTCTGAGGAGCCTCTCAGTCCATGGAATTTTCCAGGCAAAGGTACTGGAGTGGGTTGCCATTTCCTTCTCCAGGGAATCTCCCCAACCCAGGGATCGAACCCGGGTCTCCCGCACTGCAGGTGGATGCTTTAACGTCTGAGCCACAATCAATGCAGTAAAAGAAGAAAGATGTAAACAAACAAGAAGAAATTAAAAGAGAAAACACAAATACAATGTCAGAATAAGAAGAAGATATCAGAAATAAAACTGGTTAATATGCTCATGTCAATTTTCAGAATAAATCTTAATGGATGAAATTTCTCTATTAAGATATAGAAACTCTCATACCAATAAATCAAAGTAGCCTTGAACTTTAATCAAATTTATTAACTGGGTTGTATAATTCTTCTATATCCCTTTTTAAATCTGAAGTTCACAGAATCCGTCAGTTTTCAGATGTTAAACAACATGATAGTCCTAAAAATAGAATGGGTAAACAGCTATTTAAATAGGTCATAAATAAAAGTAAATGACCAGAAATTTTTGAAGATAAAAGGTAGTAATCAGAAATCAGTCTTACCACAAAGAAAGCAGGAGAAAATATGATAACAGACAAAATAAAATTCAAGACCAAAAACGTCAGACTAAAAAAATTTTCGTTGATAAAAGGAATAATTACCATTTTTGTATCTAATAATATAACTTTAACATATATGCAGTCTGTTATATCCACCAGAAAGTTTACAAAACTATAACAATAATTGTAGATCTCTGACATGCCTCAACAAGTGGCTCCCAAATATGAAAGGATATAGAAGAATTGAATAACAAAATCATTAAAATTCATCATAGATATATGTATAGAACAATGTGCCTGATACCTTTCTAATACTCATGGAACATTTACAAAACTTGGCTATACAGTCAGCCACAAAAATAAAAGCTCTAAAAACTCAATAAATATTGAAATCAGGAATTGCCTGGTTTCCCAGTGGTTAGGACTCTACACTTCCACGGCCAGAGACCTGGGTTCCATCCTTGGTTGGGGAACTAATATCTCACAAGCTGAGTGGTGTAGCCAAAAAAATACTATTGCAAGCAGAACACATATATCAGTTTAGTTCAGTTCAGTTCGGTTGCTCAGTCGTGTCCGACTCTTTGCAACCTCATGAATTGCAGCACGCCAGGCCTCCCTGTCCATCACCATCTCCCGGAGTTCACTCAGACTCACTGGACATGGAACAACAGACTGGTTCCAAATAGGAAAAGGAGTACATCAAGGCTGTATATTGTCACCCTGCTTATTTAACTTATATGCAGAGTGCATCATGAGAAACGCTGGGCTGGAAGAAACACAAGCTGGAATCAAGATTGCCGGGAGAAATATCAATCACCTCAGATATGCAGATGACACCACCCTTATGGCAGAAAGTGAAGAGGAACTAAAAAGCCTCTTGATGAAAGTGAAAGTGGAGAGTGAAAAAGTTGGCTTAAAGCTCAACGTTCAGAAAACGAAGATCACGGCATCTGGTCCCATCACTTCATGGGAAATAGATGGGGAAACAGTCGAAACAGTGTCAGAAACACATATATCAGAGCGCAATAGAACTATAAAGAACTGCCAAAGGATGAAAACATCACCATCCACAAACTATACAGTAGGAAACTTCATAATAACCTTTAGTCAAAGAGAAAAGCAAACTGAAGCACAAACTATTTAAATATGAACAATAGAGAGAATACTAAATATTGAAGTTTATGTGATACTGCCTGCTGCTGCTGCTAAGTCACTTCAGTCATGCCCGACTCTGTGGGACCCCATAGACGGCAGCCCACCAGGCTCCCCCGTCCCTGGGATTCTCCAGGCAAGAACACTGGAGTGGGTTGCCATTTCCTTCTCCAAGCAAGAAAGTGAAAAGTGAAAGTGAAGCCGCTCAGTCTTATTCCACTCTTAGCAACCCCGTGGACTGCAGCCTACCAGGCTCCTCCATCCACGAGGTTTTCCAGGCAGGAGCACTGGAGTGGGGTGCCATTGCCTTCTCCGACTGCCTTTGGCTAGTTGTAGTCAAATAAAAGTTAATATCATTAACTGTAGTAGTTGGAAAGCAAAATATTTAAAATATACTCCTTTCAACTGAAGGAGTTAAAAATAATTTTGATAAGTAGAAAACATTGATGTTCAAGCAGAATTCTATGAAAACTAACAAGTAAACATCAATTAAACTCTCAACATAAATGAGATGTGTCAAAAAAAGGAAACACAAATATATAATATTAAGAGAAAGGAGACATAACTACTGATATAGAGGAGATTTTAAAGCTATAAAATATTGCATCAATAAAATTAAAATTTTCAAGTGAAAAGGGTAATTTTCCAAATATCTAAAAAATAATGAAAATTGACTCGAGGAAGAAAAAAAGAAAAATGAACCAATTATCAAAGAAAAAGAGAAAACATAAATAAATCCCCAAACTCCACACCAGAGCTGCTGCTGCTGCTAAGTCACTTCAGTTGTGTCTGACTCTGTGCAACGCCATAGATGGCAGCCCACCAGGCTCTCCCGTCCCTGGGATTCTCCAGGCAAGAACACTGGAGTGGATTGCCATTTCCTTCTCCACCACATCAGAGGGTACTAGATAAATTCTAGTATACATCATAGAAACTGATAATTCCTCTTTATAAATATATGTATATATTTATGTATTCATTTTTAAACTCTTATTGTAAAGTAATAGATATTCACAGAAAATTTTTTTAAAATATCTAAACTTTTAAATAGAAGTCCTATGCTATTGAAACAGTTTATGCTCATTCTTTATGTTGTTATTCTGTCATCCCACCATCCAACAAAGAAAACCAAATACATCAAACTTTATAAGAATGTGACCTGTAAATATAGATACAAAAGTCACTATGAAATATTTATATAAAAATCCAACAGTGTATGAATGAAAATAAATAAGGTTATCCCCAGAAAGCAAGGATGTTCAAAACCAGGATATCTATAGTTCATCACATTAACTGAACACAGTAGAATTACTATGTGATAAACTTGATAGACATCAAACAAGTAGTTGATAAAAGTTAATATCTATTTCTGATTTAAAGAAAAACAAAATTGAATTTTTAGTGCTCCATGACTTGGAGGATATTTTAAAAAATTATTATCAGGATATTTTTTTTAAATGATAGCAATATCTTATTACTGAAGCATGAGAAGCATTCCCATTAAGGTCAGGAACTAAAAAGGAAAATATCTGTTATCCATAGATACAATTGAACGTTTCAGTAAAGTCTCAACCTTCAAAATAATTCAAGAAATGTAAGAATAAGTATCAGAAATATTGGGGCCAAACTGTCATTATTTGCAAAAGCAAATTAGAAACTCTCAAACAAACCTCTTAAAAATTAGCAGAATTCAGAATTTTGTAAGAATATCGAAGACAAGGGAAACACACAAAAATCAATAAAATTCCCATGTTCCAGTAATATTTAAATAGGTTTGGTTGCATTCAGCTTCAGTTAGAGGATGCTGAAATACTTGAGGTTTAACCTTTGCTTACAAGAGTCAGACATGACTTAGTAACTAAACAACCACTAGAACTGAAAAGGGAATGTGGAAGAAGGCAGTTGACTGGTATGTTCAGCGGCCCCATAGCGTCTTCAAGAGCCTGGGCAGTTTGCATCTTTCTGCCCATCATCTCAAGTTGTTCCCTTTCTTTCTTCGTGTTTGGGGCCTCATGGTCACATTATGGCTATCCCAGTCAGGTGTCATGCCTGCTCATTGGCAGTGAGAGTAGGAAGACAGGAGGGCAGAAGCAAAGGGGTTTTACTTAGGTCAAGGAGGAATAAGTATCATAATTTGCATAATGCTGGGTAATATGGCCAGCCTTGGTAGCAAGTGTGCCAGGAAATGTGAGCAAGTAGCAGAATCACAATCATTTGGTTGCCATGACTGGCTTAGACCAAAGATGGATGATTTATCCTCTGGGAATGGGCCCATTGCTGACCTCAGATAAAATTAAGATTTTGTTAGCAACGGACAAGTAATCAGAGAACTACTTGGTAGATGACTCCCACAGTATGTCACTATGCCAAACAGAAAATATGATCAGAATAGACGATCCCAATTCACTTATATGAAAATCATAACAGGGGACAGATAGAGAGTTTAGGATTAGCAAATGAAAACTATTATATATAGAACAGATAAACAACAAGGTCCTACTGTGTAGCACAGGGGAAAATATTCACTATCCTTTGATAAATCATAATAAAAATGTATGAAAAAAGAATATATATATATAACTGAATCACTTTGCTGTATAGTAGAAATTAACACAACATTATAAAGCAATACTTCAATAAAGTTTGAAAATTCATAACATTTCTAAAATAAATAAGCAATGAAATATGTAAAACCTACATGATGATATAAAGAAATTTTACTGAAACACTTTATAAGACTTGGAAAAAATGGAGACATATCACGCTTTTATACAAAAATCCTCAATATGGTAAAATTTTATTCTCTATATAATAATCTACAAATTAGTAGTGGTCCAAATCAAAATGGCCTTTTCATTTTTAACTGGATAACTGATTCTAAACTTTATTTGTAAGAGGAAATTTAAAAAAAATAAGAATAGTATGCAGCCTAACTCCTCATCATATATCAAAACAATTATACAGATACAGTGACAAATACAGTGTGGTATTGGCACAAGAATAGAATATAAATAGCAAAGTAAGAATGGAGCACAATGAAGAATACAAACTCAAAGCCACCTATGTACACACGAAGATTAGTGTATAGTGAATTTAGTATTTCAAATCAGTTGGAAATAATTATTTTAGATTTAATTTTGGAAAAATGTCTCCACTTGGGAAGAAATAATTATATTCCTTTCTCACACCATGTACAAAAATAAATTCCAGATGGATTAAAATTATAAGAACAGAAAAACAAACTGTAGCATACTGGAGTCATTGAGAAATATTTTTATAATCTTGGGTGTGAAAAGATTTTCTAAAATGACATAGATTGACCAATTAATCTACATAATAAATTCTATAGGTGATGAAAGTGAAAAGCCAGATGATAGACCTGGAGAAGATATTTACCACATATATAACAAAGGGTAAATATTATTATTCTTATTCAATAAGAAAAAGACAATCTACAATTTTTAAATGAACATAGGGTATCATCAAGCCCAGGAGGCCTTCAAAAAGGGCAAAATATGTATTAGGAAGAAATCTTATCTATAATAATTGTGGAAGTGAAAGTTATAATAGTGGTAAAATATGATGATAAAATAATATAAATAAAATAATGTAATAAAATATAATGAAATAATATAAAGTGAATAAAATCATCAGATCATCAATATATTTTGAAAATTGATACTATTTAGTATTGATGTGGATATACAAGTTTTAGGCTTATGGAAATGTAAACTTGTGTAGTGGTTTGGTGGACAATAGGATGGTATCTATCAAAATTAAAAATATTCAGGGACTTCCCTGATGGTCTGGTGGTTGGGACTCCACAGGGGTATGATCTTTGGTTAGGGAACTAGAATCCTGCTTGTTCCATGCCTAAAAAACAAGTTAAAAAATACTTTTAAAATATTTAAATATTTAAAATAGTCATTGCTTTCTGACCCAGAAACTATACTTCTAAGAATCCAACTTATAGAAATATTAACATTTGTGCACAAAATTATTTATTGTAGTATTGTTTCCAATAGAAGAAAATCTGAAGCTACTTAAATACCCAACAATAGTAGAACTATTTCATAAATTATAGCATGTAAATTTATGCTATTAACAAATTTTTATGTTTCCATTACAATTTAGGTGGATCTATTTGTATTGACATGGTAAGATCTTCAAGATATATCATGAAATGAAAAAAATTACCATATATATTTTTAAAGCTACATTTTAATATTATATTATAATATGTTATATTATAAATTTAATATATATCTATCTTACAAATTTTAGTTTATATATTATATCATGTAAGTATTCAAATGCATACAATAGTATCTAATAGGATGCCTTCACAAATGATTTCTTATAGACTGGAGGATATTAATATTAAGATAATGCATGGGGTTGGGGAAAATTATCTATAAGGGGGCTTTAATATTGTAGTCTGTGAATTTCTAACTGCTCCAATTTTTCAAAATAAGCATGTATCATGTTGCCTTTGCAATTAAAAATATTTAGAAAAGGACAGCTGATTATTTGGATTAAGCAGACTGTGGTTCAAATCCCATATTTATCACCTCATGGTTGTGTGACTTGAATATTTTTAAGTTCTCAGAGACTCACCTTCTTTATCTACAAAGCAGGTAAAATAATATTTCCGTCATAACTTCATGAACAGATTAAATGAAACTACATATGAAAAACACTTGGTTCGTAGTGGGTGCTCAACAAGTACGTGTTGGTTTCTTAAATGGCTGAGGTTAGAGTTAAGTCATTGGAAAAGACCCTGGTGCTAAGAAAGATTGAAGGCAGGAGGAGAAGGAGATGACAAAGGATGAGATGGTTGGATGAAGATGAACAGGAGATAGCCTTTTCTACTGAGGAGCTTGAGGCTAGCTTTAATTTAGTGCTTTCAGTTTAGTGAGATGAGTTCAATTCTAGAGGCATTTGTAAGGATATAATAAAGAATAGTGAGATTTTCCTGGCAGTTCAGTCATTAAGACTGCGCTCCCAATGTAGGGGGCCCAGGATTGATCCTTGGTCAGAGAAATAGATCCCATATGCCACACAGCTAGGAGTTCACACGCTGCAACTAAAAATCCCACATCCTGAGTGCTATAACTGAGACCTAATAAAGCCAAAAAAATAAATATTAAAAGAAGAAGGATCATGCTGAGAAATCACAGAACTAGAGAATCTCTGAATTGAGCAAGACCAAGACATTATTTATTCAACTTTCCATCCAATGCAAGAATCCCTTCCACAACATTCCTGGAAGACTGTAAAATAGTTCTGCCAGTATAATAATTATGATTTATTAAATGTTTACTACTGTTGCTGACACTGCCTGACTTTTCACATAGATTTTCTCAACTTAAGCATCACAACAAAACTGAAAGCTAGTTACCACTATTCATGATTTATGGGCAGAAACCAAGACTCTGAGAGGTTAAGTAATTTTCTGAGGTCGCACAGCTAATTCACAGGGCTAAAATTCAAACTCACGTCGGCCTCATCCCAGAACCTATGTTCTTAATCTGAACTCACCTTTCTGACGATATGAAACTCAATATATTGAAAGACTGTTGCTTCACGTCTTGCACAGGTGTTTCCTATCCAGTGCAGGCATCTGTCTTTTTGGAGCATCAGTTCCATACCTCAGTGAGCATCAGAAAACACCTCCAATGTAACTGGACTTACCACGAATACAACAATGTTGAAGACATGGTTTCCACCCTCAAATAGTTTATACTCTTGCTTTTTCTCCTTGGAAGAATGCAGAATGTCACCTGCTTTTCTACCAGAGAGCTCTCCAATAGTCTGAAAAAAAAAAAAAAATCCATCCTCCACCCCTTTCAAAAAACTCTCTACCTTTGGCTGAAATTTTTGTTGTTTCACATTGGCCAGCCTCAGTTCTTTCACCTGGTGCTATATTTCCAGAGCTCCACAATCTCAGTTTTCTTTTTCCAGATCTGTACCTGATGTTGTCCTTAAGAGACAGGGATTTGAACTAAAACAATCAAGTTAATGCTAAAGTAGTACGGGGTGTTTAAGTGACTTTCATTTAAATGTCAACTTCAATTAATATTTGCACGAGTGGCTCTAGCTTTTGACACAGTCATGTTATTTACGTATATTAAGTCAACATGATACCACTCAGAGCCCCCTCATTTTTTTTCCAGTTCCCCAACCAGGGATCCATCCCATATCCCCTGCAATTGAAGCCCAGTGTCTTAACCATTGGACCAGCAGAGAGTCCCACCTCACTTTTTTTTTTTTAAACAAATATTAGTCTGTTTCATATTTCTTGATTTTCTCCTTCACTTTACTTGGGAGACCAAGTTCTGAATTCTTAAATTGAGACTATATTATTATTCTTATTAAATACAATCCTTTAAATTGGCTTAGCATTTCAGACTGCCCAACGTTTTTAACCTGCCTCTTGAGAAATCTGTATGCAGGTCAGGAAGCAACAGTTAGAACTGGACATGGAACAACAGACTGGTTCCAAATAGGAAAAGGAGTATGTCAAGGCTGTGTATTGTCACCCTGCTTATTTAACTTATATGCAGAGTACATCATGAGAAACGCTGGACTGGAAGAAACACAAGCTGGAATCAAGATTGCTGGGAGAAATATCAATAACCTCAGATATGCAGATGACACCACCCTTATGAGGCAGGAGGAGAAGGGGACGACCGAGGATGAGATGGCTGGATGGCATCATGGACTCAATGGACGTGAGTCTGAGTGAACTCCGGGAGTTGCTGATGGACAGGGAAGCCTGGCGTGCTGCGATTCATGGGGTTGCAAAGAGTGGGACACGACTGAGCGACTGAACTGAAACTGAACTGAACGTTTTTTCAGTCTTGATATTGTTTTCCATTTTATTAAGTATCTCTCCCAGCTTTACAGAATCCTCAATCCACAAAGCCCAATGTTTTTGTGACTAAAGATCAAGGCAAAGGAGGAGTTTTGAATTGTGCTATCAATGACCTCTTCCATGCTGGGATAGATTCATTAATCAATCCTCCTTTATTATTATTATTCAACCAGAGATGCAGTCACATAGCTAAGTTAGTATCTGACCTACATAGTATGGGAAACAGAGGGTTATATATGCTCAGATAGCATACAGACACGCCTGGTATAGGCTCCTGTTTCTAGGAAAGGTCCATACAGGTAAGACACATGATTAGTGACATGACGTTCAACAGATAAAGGCAAAACAAGCTTTTGTTTGTTTTTATTTTCAAAACACATAAGAGAACCATTGCATCTGTGGATTCACCTGCAGCCTCTGACTAGGCTGGTGGGACAATGCCAAATCTAGATTAGTTGACAGTGGTTCTAGAAAAGCAAAAGTAATGTCCCTATATGGACATGTTTCTCATGGTCTGACCTCCTCCAGGACAACCCAGAGAACAGGAAATACTGCTTGTGCTTCAGTCAATCCCCTATTAATATCATTGCTTGCCACTATGGGATTTTTTTTTTTTTTTGGCTGTGCCTTGTGGTATGTGGGATCGAACCCAGGGCCCAGCACTGAGGACACCAAGTCTTAATCATTGGACTAGAAGGGAATTCTGCCACCGTGTGTTTTGTTTGTTTGGAATAGCTGAGCTCCTGAATAAGAAACGGAACTTTAGATGGTCCGTGTTGCCAATTACAGGAATATCTGTGGGCATAAGCTCCCTGTAGAAAGTAAAGAAACATTACAAAGACTTGGATCTAGCATCTATTTAATAAAGACATATTGGTTATCAGGGGGAAATATAGCTCCTTGAGATAATGATAGTAGTTCACTGGACAAATATATGAATAATTTCACTTTAGTGATACTCACATAGACATCTGCACCATAAGAACCGTAAAAAGTATTACTATTTTTTTAGTTGGACCATAAAGAAGGCTGAACACTAAAGAACTGATGCTTTCAAATTGTGGTGCTGGAGAAGGCTCTTGAGAGTCCCTTGGAATGCAAGAAGATCAAACCAGTCAATCATAAAGGAAATCAACCCTGAAATTCATTGGAAGGACTGATGCTGAAGCTGAAGCTCCAATGCTTTGGCCACCTGATACAAAGAGCTGATTCATTGAAAAAGACCCTGATGCTAGGAAAGATTGAAGGCAAAAGGAGAAGGGGACAGCAGAGGATGAGATGGTTAGATAGCATCACCAACTCAATGGACATGAATTTGAGTAAACTCAGGGAGGTAGGGAAGCCTGGCATACTGCAGTCCATGGGGTTGCAAAGAGTTGGACACAACTGAGCGACTGAACAATAACATTTATTTTAGCTGGAGGA
The DNA here is from genome assembly GCA_006408695.1 of Aepyceros melampus. Classification (NCBI taxonomy): domain Eukaryota; kingdom Metazoa; phylum Chordata; class Mammalia; order Artiodactyla; family Bovidae; genus Aepyceros; species Aepyceros melampus. The sequence goes on along the minus strand of SJXQ01003698.1, from coordinate 274,545 downwards.
AATCTTTTTTGGTACCAAGTGGAATGAAATAATAAATTTTAAAATAAAAATAAGAAAAGAATGCTATTTATAGTATTTATATTTCAGCAATTTTCTGTCATTTTCTACATAGCAGAAACTTGAAGATTTTCCAGATATTTCTGGATACAAACATGTGAGCAGAATGTTATACCTTCTTATATTAATCAAGCCACATTTTATTATTCAAAAGATGTGTTACCTATTGTTGAAGAATAATCTCCCACTCAGTGTATATTTGTGGGATCTTAGTTCAGTGACAAGGGATGGAATCTCTGCCCCCTGCAGTGAAAGCATGGAGTCCTAACCACTGGACTGGACTACCAGGGAATTCCCTTGAGTGGCTCTTTTAAAACACTGTCAGATCTAGTGACTGATGAGCTAAGGTATCATACAAAACAAAATCCAAAGTGCATTGGATTATCTTGGACTCTAGGGTCTGACCCAACCTTGTCTCCACTACCCTTTCAGCTTTATTTTTACTACCCTCTTTCTTGCTCAGGCTGCTTCAACCACACTGGCCTACTTTCTCTTACTTGATTCGTGGTATTTGCTATTCCCTCTCCCTGGAATTTTCTGCAATCATGTATCCTCAGGGACACTCTTCACTACAATCTCTACTCAAATGTCCCCTTATTGAGATGCTTTCCCTCACCTCACTATCACATCTACTTCACACACAAATACACACCTGTGCCTGCAAGCACATGCATACATACAAGACTGTCCATAATACACACCTGTGCCTGCAAGCACACGCATACATACAGGCTGTCCATCTCTGTCAGTGCCATCTGACCTATGACACATTGCTTCATTTGTACATTACCCTCCTCTCCCAACTAGAACATGAGTTCTTTGAGATCAGGGATTCTGATTGTTCCCTGTTGAATCCTCAGCACCCACCACAGTTTTGGGGGCACAAACCAGGCACCCAAACCATGTACTATGAATGATTTAACAGGCCAGCTAGAGATCAGGGAAGGTTCGTCTACAAGATCTCCTGTTTTCCTCTCAATCAAATACTACATGATCTGAGTTGATGTTGAAAGCAGAGAATATGTGCTGCTGCTAAGTCGCTTCAGTCATGTCCAACACTGTGCGACCCCATAGATGGCAGCCCACCAGGCTCCCCCGTCCCTGGGATTCTCTAGGCAAGAACACTGGAGTGGGTTGCCATTTCCTTCTCCAATGCATGAAAGTGAAAAGTGAAAGTGAAGTCGCTCAGTTGTGTACGACTCTTAGTGGCCCCATGGACTGCAGCCTGCCAGGCTCCCCGTCTATGGGATTTTCCAGGCAAGAGTACTGGAGGGGGGTGCCATTGCCTTTTCCGAGAATATGTGCTATAACTTATTTAATCAGTCAAAAGACTTGATTTTCATTCTCATTATTAATCTCTAAAAGTTGCCTGTTACATTTTTCCATTCATTGGGGAATGTCGAATATTTAAATGAAATTGATTTTATAAGTTTATATACCTATCTTTTTTTTAAAAAATATTTCTTCATTTGGCTCTTCTCAGCCTTAGCTGTGGCATGTGGGATCTAGTTCACTGACCAGGGATTAAACCTGGGCCCCATGCATTGGGAACTTGGATTCTTGGCCACTGGACCACCAAGGAAGTCCCAGTGTATAACTATCTAAAAGGACTCTAGGCCAACATAGTGGGTTTTTTTTTCCTTCCCACTTTGATTATATTTTTTATAAGCATCCCATTTCCCCCCAGGTGTATTGTATTTCCAAAGGATTTGGATTTCAAAGTAAAAAGGACTAAGAATTCCCCTTCCAATCGTGAACTGGCCCTTTTCCTAAACACTTTCACTCACCCATATGCTATGTTTAGAAAATCAAGAGAAAAAGAGGAAAGGACAATAATACCAATTTTGGATTTATCCAATTAGTCCAAGACATGGAATCTCATTGTTTCTTCTTTTCTATCTAAATTGATATGTGTTCATTGCCTTGTATTTTCTCCACCTATCTTAACTAATAATAGTGCCATTTCTGAAAAATGGTGTAGAAAATTATAAAACATCTATCTAAAGATTATAGACATATAGTTAGTTGTCTTCTTTTAATTCTTTGTCTAAAGATGAAATCCAGTTTTTTTTTTCATATTTATCAAATCAGTGAAATCTCATATTTCTTTGCAATCTGCCAAGATTAAGACTGGATTTCAGGGATTCCCTAGCAGTTACAGTTACAAAGTTCCAGTTTTAGGACTTTGTGCAGGGGACATGGGTTTGATCCCTGGTCAGGGAACTAAGATCCTGCACGTTTTGAGGCCAAAAAAAAGGGGGTAGAGGGACTATAATTGAGTCTTCTACAAACCCTAGTCAATCTTAAGTACAACTGGTGACTGGTAAATCTTACTTTTTAGGTTCTTCCCTTCCTCAGTGTGATTCTGACCTAGTCATTTCTCTTGTCATCTTCCTCATCCCTTTTTTGTTAGTTCAGAAATGCTTTAAAATTATTTGCCAAACTAGACTGAAACCTTCATCTTTTTTTTTTTTTTTGGCCATGCCTCAGGGCATGAGAGAGCTTAGTTCCCCAACCAGGGGGTGAACCCATGCTCCTGTAGTGGAAGCGTGAAATCCTAACCACTGGACCACCAGGCAAGTCCATCCTTACATTTTCTAAATACTTCTCTCTTCGTTGACCATTTAAAATGCAGATAGGTGAAGGACAGGGAAGCCTGGCGTGCTGCAGTCCATGGGATAGCCGAGTCGGACACTACTGAGCAACTGAACAAAAACAACAGTGCAATTAAATGTGTTAAAAATGATGAAACGCTGAATAATGATAATGCATGTGCTGGACCTCTTGTGGAAATGGTGGTTTTCTTTTTTTTTTTTTTTTTTTTTTTTGAGGCTCTTAAGTGACTCCTATTCCCAGTGTAATTTTGGTGTAAAAAGTCAATTTTGGAGTCTTCTTGGTAGGTTTAAGTAGTCTTTGTGTGTGGACTATCAGCAGTGGAAAGGGTGAGAGAATAACAACAATGACAAAAAGGAAGATTAGACTCCTTCACTGATTTTTAAATACTTATTAAGTGGTTGTTCTAAGCTAGGCTCTGTGTGAGACAATGGGAATACGATGGTAAGCAAATCCAGACAAGGTCACTGACCTTCTGAAACTTACAGATTCTAGTGAGTAGACTAGAAGAGGTTGGGCCAGTAAAATGAAAAGTAACTTACTGGGCCAGTAAAAGTGAAAACTGGGATACTTGTTAAATAAGGACAGGTTGGGCCTCACCTGGAAGCTGCAGACCAGTGGGTGAGTGATGCTTGAACATCAGCCAGAGCTCTGTCTGCTATTTCCAGCTATCATCTGGAAGAGGGACAAATTTCTGAATTCCCACAAAGGTGGGACAGCAGGGGCTCTGACAGAAAGGTTAGGAGAGCGTGGAACATTTGAAGAGGTCATGGAAGGTTTCTTTGAGGAGAAAACAACAACAAAGTGAGATTTGAAATGAAAGATTAAAAAAAATGTAAGGAGGAGGGAGATGATGGTGGGTAGGGAGGACAGGGAGAAGTCCATTCACTGCGCTGGGAGCAGCTTCTGGAAACAGCATGTGCCTCGTGAACTGGAGAAGCTGAAGGAAGTGTGCCAGACTCGAGATAGAGATGGGGAAACTCACAGAGGTGTTGAGCGACTAACCTTGCACACTTGGACATGGAGGCCGTATTAAGGGCTGAGTATTTAAGAGTGCTGAGTGTCTGATGGTGCACCATGGAGGGGCAAGGGAAACAGAACAATTAGAAGGCTACTGAAGTGATGGACAAGAGATAAATAGCACAATGTGGGGTCATGGCACTATCTATAGAAACTTTGAACAAAAACACATTAAAGGGTGACGAACTTACTTTTTATTGGAAATGTACAAGGAAAGACTGTATATGGTGTGAAGAAATAGAATTCAGAACCAAAGAGCATGATGTGGGGCCTTAGTAAACAGAGCAACACTATTATAATTTGCTTTGTTTTTGATAATGAAGGCTGTTAGTTCCACGGTCATGCCACTCAAGACGATTGTTCTTAGGGACTTCCCTGGTGGTCCAGTGGTTAAGAATCTGCCTTGTAAAGCAGGGCATACAGGTTTGATCCTTCATTGGGGAACCAAGATCCCACCTGCCACAGAGCAACGAAGCCAGAACACCGCCACAACTGAACGCGAGTGATTGCTCTGGAGCCCCAGACTCCCTGCACTGTAAGGAAAGATCTCTCCAATGGCAATTAAAACCCAACGCAGCCAAATAAATAAATATTTTAAAACAACAACAAAAAAAGGATGACTGTTCTCTTGCTCTTTGCGCATCCCCTGCCAGACCAGTGTCTGCTTCACCTACACCCTACTCACTTCACAGACCTGCTAGTGATTGTCCTTTTCAAGAGGGGCTGTGAGGGGCACGCCCCTCAGCTGGTTTCCCTGGTAACTGAGACCACCTAATATTAATTCCTCTAAAACTGGCGACCCCTCCCCCCACACTCCCCCAGGGAAGAAAGCCCGCGCCATATTCTGCCCTGCCGGCCGCTGACCCTGGAGCGGCACTCTAGGACATTGCTTCAGACCTGTAAGCACCCCTAAACCCCTGATGTCTCTTTTGCTGACTCTGAGCTCGCTCTTTGGTCTTAAAACTGGGCAAGAACAGGCCTTGTAGGCTTTCAGGGTGCAACCCAATGATAGTTAAAGTGCATAATAATTTTTAGCTGTATGAGGATTTCAGTTGTGCTCCTAACTTTGTTCCCTAAAAGTCTTGCCATCAGACGTATTACTTGACCTTTACCTTGAAATGCTGTATGAAACGCCGATGCAACGTAGCTGCTTTAACAGAAAATTAATAATCTAATTTACTTTAGCAATCTAATACTGTTGAATAATTAGTTTTTTCAAAACTCTGGTTATTCTCTTAGGATAAAGTCCTGGAGAGAGGATTTCTGAGGGTTTTGATACACTGTTAATTTCTCCAGAAAATTTTAAGTTCTCACTAGCAGTGTAGGAATGTTTGTTTCTCTGTACTTGCACCAACATTGGATGTTTTTATTCAGAAATTAAGCTTTGCCAATCTTGTAGATAAAAGAAATCTTAGATTTTAAAAGATTTGCCTATATGATATGCAAATTTTTTTCAAAATTAATATCTGTATTACTTTGTGAAGTTTTCTTACTGATTTTCAAGGATTCTTTACATCGTAAATCTCCTTTAAATTTTTTTTAAGTTACAATTTAAAAACAATTTATTTGTTGGGCTGCAGCTGGCCTTAGTTTGCAGCACGAGAGGTCTCTGTTGCTGCGTGTGGGATCTTCAGCTGCAGCATGGGAACTCTTACAGCTGAGTCACGCGGGATCTAGCTTCCTGACAAGAGGTCGAACCCAGGCCCCTGCACTGGGAGTGTGGAGCTTTAGCCATTGGACCACCAGCTAAGCATCACCTTTAATCTTTTCAATAGCATTTAAAACATTGTCCTTTCAGCATGTAGAATCGTTTTGCTCACATTTAGTGAGGCAACTTTTTTGTTTTAAAATTTTAGAAAATGGTTATTAATGATAATTAATGGGACTTCCCAGGCAGCTCAGTGGTAAAGAATCCGCCTGCCAATGCAGGAGACGCAGGAGACTCAGGTTCGATCCCTAGGTGAGGAAGATCCCCTGGAGAAGGAAATGGCAACCTACTCCAGTATTGTTGCCTGGAAAATTTCATGGACAGGGGAGCTTGGCAGATTGCAGTCCAGGGGGTTGTAGAGTCAGACAAGACTGCATGAGCATGCAATGATAGTTAAAATCAAGCTACATTTTTGCAACTTTCAGCATGAGCAAAACTTGCAGACTTTGGTATTTATTTAGTCTCTATTTATTCTACCTTTTTGCAGCCCAGTTGAGGGTATAGATTTTTGAATTAGAATTTTATAGGTATTTGGTCATTATATTTGTTACAGTGACCGAGAAGCCCAATGGTACATTACTAAATATTTAACAACTGGGTCATTCTCTAGAAGAATTTACTGCTTACTGTGATGGAGAATCCCAGGGACAGAGGAGCCTGGTGGGCTGCCGTCTATGGGGTTGCACAGAGTCAGACATGACTGAAGTGACTTAGCAGCAGCTGTGATGTAAATACTCCCATCAAGATTGATTTCAGGTTACCAACATAAAGTTACATAATGGACTCTCAAAAACTGTTTTGAAGTAATCTAGGATTTGTAAATGCCATCTGAATCATCAGAGTGGTTAAATTCTGTTGTACATAATTTTAGTATTAGGTATATTTCCACATTTTTGAATATTGATATATGGAGAATATTTGATTAATCAAAAAAACCCATTCACAAAATTAGTTCACCAAATTAAATTTACTTGTCATTTCTCCATTTAAACCAACATATCATGGGACATTCTAGGAGTCTTTGAGTTAATTAAGAAAATAATAGAATATTTTAGTTTAAAGTTATTTTCTAACATATCAAGCAAGATGCGGGGAAGGTGAAATTATCAGAATTTGGAGTAATTCATCTAGAAAAGAAGAAGTTAAGGATTGTATGAATAGTTGTCTTCAAATGCCTGAATGATGATGGCTAAAATAAAACCGCCACACACACACCTCTGCAGAAAAGAAGAGGTTAAGGACTGTATAAATAGTCATCTTCAAATGCCTGAATGATGATGGCTAAAATAAAACCGCCACACGCACACACACCTCTGCACATGTGCACACATGTCCTTTCTCTCTCTCTCTTCCCTATTTCCATAGAGTTAAGAACAAGAGAATTTAAATTCTAAAAGAAGAAGGATTTAGCTTGAGGAAAGAAGACTCACTTAGTTGCAAAGATTATCAAGAATGACCTAGTTTTATATTCTCTTTTCTAAATATCTATTGAAATAATGTTATTTTTGTCTCTCAAATCATGTTAGTGTGATTTTACAAAAGCTCTTAAGAGTTTTCTACACTGATTATACTACTTTTGTTTTTTTTAGTAAGATAAAGGGAATGTGTTAAGCAGAAGCAACTTAGGATCTTGAGCAACATGGAGCTCAAGAAATCCAAAATCTTCAAGTGATTCGGAGCCAAGATCACCCTTGTAAGGGAGAGAACTCTGATTCAGGGAAGAAAGCCTCCAGATTGGGGGGTGGGGCAGATAGTAACTGGAAAATTCATTCGGTTGCTTTAAAAGATCAGCTTTACCCTGGCTCAAGATTCACATTTCCCACTTGTGTCTTGTCTTCAAAAATAAAAAAGAGGAAACCACCAATGAGAACATGTGGTGTTATAAATCATCCTGGCTGTTGTTAGGAAAATGAGTAAGGGTTCTAAACAGTTTCAAAAGGTCCTGACTAGCCCTTTTCACTCACCTTGAGAAGAACCATAAAAGTAAGGAAACAAAAGTAATTCTTTTTCTTTCCATACACCAGTCACCAGCAGTGTTCTCTTTGGGCTCCTGGCATCTGGGGCCAGTTGCCGGGTTACAGGCAAATATAATCAAAACAAATACTAAAAGGTACTCTTTGGCTCTTCACATGTTGGAAAGGTCTTCTGCCTTCCAGCCTCCAGGCTGGCCAGTTCTCAGTGCAAAAGTGACTTTCCCTGTGCTCTTGCCCTTTCCTTTTCTTCCTGTGGGACAATTCCTGATTATAAACTTGTTGTGAACTAGAAGTCCTTAATTAGGAGGCCATTAGACCCTTAGACCTTTTCTCCAACTTCCTGTTCAATAGCCCCAGAAATTCCAGTCCCTACCACCCTTCCCTGTCCTCTGAGAGCTAGTAGGCTGGAAAGACCTACAATGGCAGCATTAACCCTTTGCTCCCCGATTGGCCAGTTACCAAGGATAGATTTTCAAGGAAACAAATGGTATTTTCCACTCAGGACTACAGTGCCAGATCCAGGATGGACTTCCTGCTTCTCAGCACTTGTGATGTGTTATACTATATTTGAACTTGGACAGGAAAGCTACAGGCATGTTTAGAAGTTTGGGAAATAAGATCTATGGCAAAAGTCAACCCGTTAGCCAGTTTGTCCAGAGTGGTTTTATTAAGGTTCACGGGATGCCACGCACTTGAATAGAATCAGGGCATTCCAGCAAGCACTGCAGAGGTTAAAGACACTCAGATGACTCGTCCTGGAGAAGAGTGAGAGGAAGCTATTATAAATCCTCCAATATTTAAAGAGGTATTCTTGAGAAGGTGGCAACCAATTGTACATGAAGTCTGCTAAGGTTTGAACCTTAGGAAATACATTTGAGATGTAGACATTTTGTTCATTTTCAACGAAAATTTTCCCAATAGTGTAAATTGATAAATATCTTAATGGGTTCCCTAGAAAGGAAATAATAGCCACGTTTCCTTTCTGAAAACCTAGACCCAAAAGGCTTATCTGTCTGAGATGGTTTCGTTTTGTATACCTGATGATGAATGTGTATGTGTTTGTCTGAAGACAAGAGCTGGACTGACTTCTGTTAGAGGAAATTTCTAACCCTGTCTGATCTTTCAAAAGCAAATATTCACTGTTTCTGGAAAGGTCAGAAGTAAGTGGTTTTATCCTGGTGTTTTGCAAAATCTGAGCCAAAGAAGATAAGGTGTCTTTTTCATGCTTACCCAAAATATGAGTGTTAGAAACAAACATATATTCACAAGTATTGGTTGTGTTTTATTAAAAGGTTGAAACTTCTAGCAAGAATTTTGTTGTAGTGACCTAAAAATTAATACTTTTTTTTTTTTTTAAAGCTGGTGTATACAGTTGGTTTTTTCTTCATTCTTTTTCATCATCAGTGACTGTTCCTTGAGCTTCTGGTATGTCAGGCATTGGACTCAGGGCTTTATATACATTTATATCTCTTTTAATCCTTACATCCTTATGTAAGGTGAGTATTGTTATTTTTATTTACCAGATGATGAAACTGAGGCCCAGAAAATTATGCTACAACTTGTCCAACTGCAATCAGCACAATAGTAGGTGGTAAACCCAGAATTAAAATCCTAGCTTCCCTGAATCCAAAGTTCTTCTTTCTCCACAGCACTGGTTACCAGGAAAGTCTGACTCAGCTGTTTTTACATCAAAAGGATTAAGCAAATTGTTAATACAAACATCATTTGTACATACTAACCTATCTGAAATGGCTAAAACATATATGGCTTAGGTCAATTAGCATGCTTGCAAAATGGTTGAAAACTTTTTTCTGCCTAAGAAAATACAAGAGTATTCAAAGCAAAAAAAAAAACAAAGATTAATTCCCTTTCTAGTCTCTTTCTGAAATGATTTTTCTGAGTGATTCTGAAGCTGTAAGGTGGATTTCATTGGGTCTGAATTTCAAAACTAGCATCAAATTATGAAGATGTTTTCTAATGGCCTAGATTTTATGTTCAATAATTTTATTCTAACTTACAGTCTGAGTAAGGCATGTCTTTTAATCCTGACTTCTGGAATATTCCAAATTCCTTTTAGAGATGACTTTGGCACTTAGACCTCTTCAGCTGGTACTTCCCCCTCTCTTCTCATGGTCAAATTCACACACTTCCTGTTTAATAAGAGGGGGCTGTAGGATAGAACAGGCAGTGGTAAAAAATGTCAGAACTAAATGTGATTTCAGGCAAGCCTCTTAAAATCTTTGTGTCTAGGCTTTTCATCTACAAATTGCAAGTAATAACCCTTGAATTTCCCAGTTGTTGGGAGCTTTGTAAGTGAACAGGTAACAAGAAAACTTGGTTAAGTGTCAAAGTATTGCTGTTTGCATCTGACATGTGCAGTAGGTGATATCTCAGCTTACTCTAAGTCCAGAAATGTGTTATAATAATAAATTGATTTATTATCTACTTCCTTCCATAAAAATAGGGGTACTTCAAGAGAGGAGAATATAATACCTTTGTTCCTTTGCTTTGAATTTTCCTTGACATGAAACTCTACCAAAAACAACTTATTACTTTCTCCATAAAGCTCCTCCTCTTCCCATATTTCTATCCTTGTTAATGTCAGAATGCACCCAGTTTCCATCTCAGTCTCCCAAACTGAAAACCTTGGAGCTGCTGCTGCTGCTGCTAAGTCGCTTCAGTCGTGACCGACTCTGTGCGACCCCATAGACGGCAGCCCACCAGGCTCTGCCGTCCCTGGGATTCTCCAGGCAAGAACACTGGAGTGGGCTGCCATTTCCTTCTCCAGTGCATGAAAGGGAAAAGGGAAAGTGAAGTCGCTCAGTCGTATCCGACTCTTCGCGACCCCATGGACTGCAGCCCACCAGGCTCCTCTGTCCGTGGGATTCTCCAGGCAAGAGTACTGGAGTGGGGTGCCATTGCCTTCTCCGAACCTTGGAGCTAATCCCTGCCAAATCTGTCCCCTCACCACCACTTTCTCTTTCCTCTCTCCTGTCAGTCCTCCCCTCCTTCAGTCCAACTGGCCTTGCAATCTAGCCGATTCTTTTACAGAAGTTTTGATTTTCCTTCTACTTGCCATCCCGACAGACTCTGTTCCTGGGTAAGGCCTGAATCACCTTTCACAAAGACAATTGAATCCTCTGTCAGGATAGATGAAAACACAACTTCTATCCATAGTCACTGCCTATGAATTTGTGTCCAAAGGAAAGTGATACCAACAGCAGCCTACCGATTTACCATATTTTTCTGGTGGCTTGGGCTTTTGTTCCAAATTCCTATGTTAGAAATTGGGTTGGATGACAGGCCAGCTGGAAGGACTGCTTGTGTCTGTGTTCGATGCTTATTTGCCAGGCTTCTTTCTCCTGGGCTAAGCTGAGTTTGCTGATGGACTTCTGTGGAGTAGGTTGGCAGAGAGTAAAGACAAAGACCAAGCCTTCTTAATCTCACTGGCTATAGGGGAATTGATTTACAGGCCAGAGCAGCATTTCAAAGAAGAAGGGGAGGCCAAGGAACAAGATCCCTTTGAGTATTTCTCAACTTGGGGTCAAAAACTGTTTCTCCCTTGGCTCTTTCTCCGGAAAGCTCCAGTCCTGTATCACGGCCCAGCAGTGGGTTCTTGGTCTTAACCCATGATTGGAGCTTGCTCTGCTCCCCAGGAGTGGGACAGGGGAGAAGGGAGGGGGACTGAGATTTCTCCCAGAGTAGTGTTGTCACACCGAAAATCATGAAGTCATTTTTGGGTGTTACAACAAGCATTTAAAAAAAAATAAAATGCAGTGGTATGGAGTAGAAAGGAATAACACACAACAGAAGAGAAAGCAGTAGAATAGATTTCACAAGATAAGGGTATGACTTTTTCATAAAACTTCTGTTTTAGTCATATTTAAGGATAATTGTGTGTGTGTGTGTGTGAGAATGTACTGGTCTCAGGATGAAACATATTGCTTACTGTGTGGATTATGGTCTAAAAAGTTTGGAAGCCACTGCTAGGTTAGAATAGAAACAATCTCTTTGACTGTAGTTTTCCCCCTTTGATCCATCCTGTATCCCCCAATTTGTCATTTAATAACATCCCTACAAGCCAACATGATCACACAATTGCTCGTATCTTCACTACATACAGGCCTAATTCATGAGCGTAGCAGTCAAGGTCTTAGTAATCCAATTCCGACTGTTTTTCCAGTGTCACTTTACTGCTATATTCCTTTTTGGTCTATTCTATCTTTTCCAAAAGTGTTTTTCACATTTGTCTTTTTGTCTTTACTCACATTGTTCTTTGACATGGCCTAAAATGTCATTTTCACTTCTCTACTTATCTAAATCTGAGTCATTAAAAACTTGTTTTTAAATAGCGTTATTTTTCTGATTAAAACTTTGGATTATTATGAAGTTATTAAGTATAAAATCAAATCACATAATTTCATAATCCAGAAGTAGAATTATATTTTTGTATATACCTTCTAGTCTTTACTTAAAAGCATACACATATTTTATTTATACATACAGATTTATTTAGAACTCTTTTTTACTTACTGTATATAGAAAAGTTTCTAATGTCATTAAATGTAATTCTAAAATATACTTAATGGATACATCATATTATACAAATGTATTGAACATTTAAGTGTTTTCTGGAGAAGGAAATAGCAACCCACTCCAGTACTCTTGCCTGGAAAATCCCTTGGATGGAGGAGCCTGGTAGGCTACAGTCCATGAGGTCACAAAGAGTCGAACACGACTGAGCGACTTCACTTCAAGTGTTTTCTAATATTTTCTTTTTATAAATAATGCCTTGATACTTGTCTTTACATGTCTCACTGATTTCTTTTGCCCCTCTGAATATTAGATTTGGATTTACTGGGTTAAATTGTATTTATACATTTAAGGACTTCAATATATATTGCTTGATGTCTCATAAAAATTACACATCATATCCCTATTTGTGCCAATACTGAGTACTATCATTTACGAAATGTTTGCCAATCTGATAGATGGAAAAGAATTTGGCATTATTTTCACGTGCATTTTTGAGCATAAGTGAGATTAGTCTTTTTTTTTCATGTTTATTGGTCATGTACATTGCATTTTGGAGAAAATTGCTTGTCCCTGGCCTTTGTCCTTTTTTTTTTTAAATTAGGGAGGTTATTTTTGTGTGTTTTTCTTCCTTATTATAAATCCTGCTTATTCTTCAAAACTTAAAGCTCACTTTCTCCATGGAACTGTCTCCTGGTTTCCTAGTTCCAGTCTTTGTTTTCCCATGGCACATTGTTTGTACCTCCGTTTAGTGATCGGTTTACTCTGCCATGCTGGTTGCTATCTTCCTCTACTTGGTTACAAAATGTTTGGGGATAGAAACCTTTTCTTATTTGTTTTTTGTATCTCTCTAGTGAAAGACACAGGTCAGATATTCAGTACGCTGTTCATGTTCCTTGCCAGGCTAGAGAGCAGAGCCTTCTCTTTCCGATGTGAAATTGGATAGGTTATTTTTTCTGTATGCTTTTAGAATAGTCTCTCTGAGGCTGCACTCACATGTATTTAGGAACACTCAGTGAGCCCAGAAAGCCTTCCTGGGGTGCTGGGGAGACGGAGAGCACTGTGCCCGTTCTGAAGCTGGTTTGGCTCTGCTTCCTAGTCCATTCAAAACAATTTAATCAGCTTTAGAGCTTCTGCACTCTGGGTGACGTAAATTTTCTCTTTTCATCTCTTTCCCTCAACACCAGGGTATTCTGCCTTGATACACTTATAAGCCATTTGAGATCACTTAAATTACTTTTGCAAATTGGTCAGAAGTTAGAGTATGTAACTACTGGATGGAATCTCAAAGCCGTCCAGTCCCATGTCTTAAACCCTCTCTCAGCTTCTACTGCAGAGACTTCCCCTACCAGAGATGACACTGACCTCTGACCACAGAGCTCAGGCTGTGTGTCAGGGGGCAATTCTCCCTTTCCACGCTTCATACTGAGCATCTTTCTCAGAGAAGAGTATACATTCGTGGTGATTGTTCAGTTGTTCACTCCTGTCTGACTCTGCGACCCCATGAACTGCAGCACTCCAGGCTTCCCTGTCCTTCACTATCTCCTGGAGTTGCTCAAACTCATGTCCATTGAGTCAGTGGTGCCATCCAACCATCTCACCCTCTGTCACCCCCTTCTCCTCCTGCCCTCAGTCTTTCCCAGCGTCGGGGTCTTTTCATATGACTGTCAGTTGACCAGGGCCTGCCACAGAGTTGCCCAGGCTTACTCTCCTGCCTGCCTCCTTGGTGGTGTTCTCCAGAAGGGGCATAACCACTACACATTAGTGTTTTCATCTGCTCCTGCTTGTTCCAGTAGTTTGTATCCTTTTAACGTGTTCTCTGAAGGAATCTGATATTTATTGAGCGTCTCATATGTCATACTATACTAGGAACTTGGCAGATACTCTATCACTATTTCCTCTAATTGTTCCCATTTGGGGTTTGAAGAGTTGAGCCTTGCATAGTCAAACTAAGAAGGTCACGCAGCTGGTAAAGTAATGGGGTGAGGAGGACTTGAGCCCAGATTGGCCTTACCGGGTGCTTGAGTTCCTTTTACTACATTAGATTTCAATACACAGAGGAGTGATTTGAGTTACTGAAAACATACGTGTGTCCCTGTGCGGCTCTCTGCTTTTTGGGGAGCAAATGTTGAATTTGGGGGTGGAAGGGAGAAGACTTGTTTTAAGATACATTTATTTTGAAAGTTAATTATAGGTGCTCTGAATAAAGTCTGAATTAGTGTTTATACAGGGATGGGATGAAAAAGTAAGAACCATAGTAGGTAATCAAATTGATTTATCAAATGAAAGAGAATTGTCTGCTTATTTTAATCAAGAGTATGTTTAAGTTTCTTTGGAAGGAAAACTATGACAAACCTAGACAGAATATTAAAAAGCAGAGACATCATTTTGCCAACAAAGGTCCATATAGTCAAAACTATGTTTTTTTTTTAGTAGTCATGTGTGGACATGAAGGTTGGACCATAAATAAGGTTGAACATTGAAGAAGTGATGCTTCAGAATTGTGGTGCTGGAGAAGACTCTTGAGAGTCCCTTGGACTGCAAGGAGATCAAACCAGTCAATCCTAAAGGAAATCAATGCTGAATATTCACTGGAAGCACTAATGCTGAAGCTCCAATACTTTGGCCAACTGATACAAAAAGCCAACTAATTGGAAAAGACCCTGATGCTGGGAAAGATTGAAGGCAAAAGGAGAAGGGGGTGGCAGAGTATAAGATGGTTAGGTAGTACCACTGACTCAGTGGACAAGAATTTGAGCAAACTCTGGGAGATAGTAAGGATAGGAAAACCTGGAGTTTTATAGCCCATAGGGTCACAAAGAGCCATACAGAATTTAGTGACTGAACAACAACCACAAAATGTTTAATTCAATGAAAAAGTGAGAATTAGGACCCATAATACCAGGAGACATTCTGCATAGTAGTTATGATCACAGGCCTTGGAGTCCCTCAGAAGTGGAGTTAAGGGATTTCCCTGGCAGTCCAGTGGTTAAGACTCTGGTCTTTTCGATTCAGGGGGCATGGGTTTGATCCCTGGGCAGGGAACCAAGACCCCACATGCTGCACAGCACTGCCAAAACAAAACACCTGAAGAACTGGAGTTAAATTCTGATTTTGCCATGCATACTTCATCTCTGTCATGTTACCTAAGTTTACTCATCTGTAAAGATAGGTAATAATACCTCTTGCTCAGGCATTTAATGAAGTAATAGATTCATTCATTCATCTATTCACTCTTTTGACAAAAGTTCTTTTTGAATATTTACAATTTGCCTGACAGTGGAGATGTAGCCATGAACAAAACACATATTTCCTGCCCTAAGAGAACTGACTGTCTAGTGGTTAAATGTAAAGTGTTTGTCATGGTGTCAAGCATGTGTGAAGCACTAATAAGTGGTAGATGTTACTATTATTATCATATTATTCCTATCATTATTATTAGGAGTGTGCATTTCTACAACTACTTGTGATTTTGACACATCTTACATTTGATAATAGGTGCGAGACCTAGTTAACATCTTCCTGTATTGGCATTTCTAATTAAAGGATAGCGTTGTAAGGTAACAAGCAATTATTGTTAACAAAGGAGGTACTGTATAATCAGTGCCTTGCTTCAAGAATGAAGGATTTCTTCTGTGTTCCTTACTTGACTGTTATTCTGTCTTTAGCCACATGAAACACTCAGAACAGTGTCTGGCACAATGAATACCTATTAGCTGAAAAAAGAATATATGAATGAATGAGGGTTGCACAAGCTCTGAACGTGGCATCTGGCTGGTACCCTGCAGAAAAGGATGCTATCTGTTTATACTGTACAATGAGAGTCTCCATGTCATAGGACCCTAGGACTTTCTTTTTGTAAGTGCAAGCACCTAGAAGAAAAATCCAAGGGGGGAGATTTTAAGCAAGAAAGTTATTTTTTATGTCCCTAGACTACAAAGGGAGAAAGAAAAACAAAACAACCGAATAGGCAATACTCCTCTTCTGCAACTGAAGGATTCTATGCTTAATTAGAGTGAAATGCTGAAATAGTTATTCAGGGATTTTTCCATGCACCTTTATATTTCACAGTGACTGTCTATAAACGTAATAGTTTGAGTTAGTATTTTATGATTTACCACCTTTTGAGATTCATATAGTATTTAATGCTTTATTTAATGGAAATACTTTTACATGCACTTAGACTATATCCTTAAAAGTCCTTAACAATGGAAAGAACATGTGACATGGAACTTTGAAAAGGTTTCTGCCATATCGGATTCACATCCATAAAGATAAGTTTGTTCTTGTGGGTCACATTCCATTTCAACAAATACCTGTTTGCAGGAGATAAGAAAGCCTCAGGTAATAATCTATTCATTTATATCATAAAATCTGTTCATTTAATAGTATATTTAATCTATTCATGTAATATAAGAAATAGCTTAACAAAAAATACACTTTTACTGAATTTAAGATTATGGAATTTGACCCATATGTTATTTGATTTAACAGGCATAATTTCTAGACCATCTGGAGAAATCTTCTATTCTTAATAACCTTGCAAGAGTATTAGTGGTTATTTAGTTTCAATATTTTTACCTTGTCATTCAAACTGATTACCACCATAAGAAAATTAATGTGATCAGTATAAGCATACTTTTACCTTTAAAGACATAATCATCATTATTTTAATAGGTAGGCCAAGTGATGCTGATAATAAAGTCTCAAGAAAGTTACGGCTTTCTCTTCCCGCTGGCCTCTTTTCCCCAACAGACACTATCATTTTTGATAAACATTGCACATTACAAGTATAATACTCATTTACTGAAATATTCAGGGAATTAATATTTGACCCATAAATTCTGAACTACGTCAGCTACTTTTTTTTAAATTTCCCTTCTAAAAGAAATATGCTTTCATTCTGTATGTATTGAATGTAAAAACAGAACCAAGGCATCAGGGATGAACATTACCTTTCAAAATGTATCTGTACACAAATGCCTGTGTAGCCAAAGCTATAATTGTATGCATGCGTGCATGAGGATTACACACAGTGTGTAAAAACATGGTTATGGTGGGTGAGCACTTATGAAAATAGCAGTCAGTCAGCACTAGTTTAAGCCAGACATGGTGTGGGTTGGTAATATAAAAGTTTTTTTCTGCAGACCCGAGTTGGCCATAGCATTCCAATTTTGAGCTAACACCTCATTGCTATTCTAGTCATTGAATTCAAAGATGGAAAACACCTATTAGGTTACTTAGTTTATCCTCCCAGGGCCAGTACTGAAGATGAGTTTGATTGCATATTTTATTTTTGATTCTACTTCTTTAGTATTTGGTCCATTCTCTTCTCAAATGTCTGTATTAAGAGACATTCAGTTTGTTTCCTTGGGTAAGTATATTCTCTTGGCTTTCCTTACATTTCTTCAACATTTAGAACACATTTTCTAGTTTGCAAATACTCTTGTGTGCTGATAACCGGATCTAAGCAAATGCTTTTTCCCTTTTCAGAGCATCAATCATCTGCTCACGGATCATAGCCTCCAAAGCCATGTGGGGATAATAATAATAATAGTTGTGATGCATTTTTTACTTCTATGCATATATGTATGTATGTACCTCATTGGTTACCAATTTCTTTCTCAGATTGCTCATCAATAGAGGCTGAAGAAAAGACAAGCAGATCATCTGAGTTATGTAAAACTCTGCAGGCTGAATGAACCACAAAATAGAATCACTCCAAATCTCATTATTGGAGCAAATAGGGTTTGCAAGGAGTCCTTGATTCAGTTCAGCTGAAGATATCTGGATCTTGAGAGCTTTTGAAGTTGCTAGTACTTCTCAAACCCAGGAATCCCAATGGGATATACCAAGACAGTGATGCAGCATTTAAGTTGTATTAGGGATTTTTCTAAGCACTTTACATATTTAAACCCACTTAAACCTTCTAACTTTTTAGAGATAGTTAGATAGCATCACTGACTCAATGGATGAATTTGAGCAAATGCTGGGAGATAGTAAAGGACGGGGAAGCCTGGCGTGCTGCAGTCCATGGGGTCTCAAAGATTTGGGCATGACTTAGCCACTGAACAACAATGACAGAATCATTTTTAACAGCCTTTGGAATAGGTTCTAAATAACTCATTTTACTGAGGAATCTGAAGCACAGGTTCACTTGCCTCCATCATAGGGCCCGCCAAGGATAGATGGAGGTGGGTAGGAATTTACAGTTTAGTTTCAGAGTTCATGTCATTACCACTATGCTGATTCAAGTGAGGGAGGGAAGTGAATGAGCATGTCCTTTGAAGTCAGATGGATCCCGATTTGAGTACTGGCTCTACACAGCTTTTGAATTTTCTGTGAGTTGGTTGTCCTCTCTGAGTCTCAGTTCCTTTGTCTGGATAGTGGGGTTAATAATAGCCTCCTCTTAGGATTTTTTGTGATTAAATAAGAAAATGCCTGTCCAGCCCTTGGTACAGTTTCTGGTATATGACTGACAAACAAAGGTTAGGTTCCTTCTTTTGAAGTTCTCACTAATGTCTTGGAGGAAGCATGGCCACCTTACCTTCTCAGCACTCATCTGCCATTCAAAAGTAAATTCTTTTTTTTTTTTTAAAGTAAATTCTTTTCTAAGTGATTAGTTTTTGTTCTCCACATAAAGGCAGAGGTTTCTGCTCCAGAGTGTTAAAGCTTTTGTGGTGTGAAGGAATGTCTTTGTTGAATCAAGTTGAAACACAGTCTGACCAATGCCTTCATTTCATATGTCCTGTTTAGTTGGTAGACACTGTATAGAAATGGCCCCCAAATTAAAAATATATTTCCCCAAAACACTGTTGCAATTTGAAACTTGAGCATATTTTCTTTAAAACACTATGTTATAGATGATAAGTAATTAAGTTAGTCCACATCTTCTTTAGCCCATAAGATGTCTAAGTTATAGTAAGAGCTGGTAGCAAAGACAGTAATTGATTTGCTTGTCATAGCTAAATTTTTCTTCTGGCTTAACTTATTCCACTGATAGCCATGGAAGAGCCAGAATTAGATTCCATGTTTTATTGACCTCTGATAATTAGAGGAGAATTTATGAATTGATCAGCTGGCCAGTGGTCAATCAGAGGTTCAACTTAAAATTTGAAATGAGTCTTCAAAACTGTATCCTAAGTGTTGGACACTGAGATGCCACACTGATCAGTTAGAGAACCCATGCTACGGTCCTGGGGTGAATAGGACAAGATAGCCAAGGTGGTGTCACAAAGAAGAGAGTGAAGTTTGATGCATAGCAGAGAAACCATATGACTCAGAGAGTGAGAAGGAATAAGCAGATGCCGGACGACATTCTAGATCACGTAACACCTGATTACTAAGTTCTACAATTAGATCCCATCGCATCCTTCCATATTATTTCAATACATCCTTCCCTACTTCAACTAGTTTGAACTAGTTTCTGTCATAAGCAACAGAATGGTTCTGACAAAGCTAAAGTCCTCAGAACAGAGCCCTTCTGAACTCTACCTTTTGCCTGTCTAGATGGTTGTCTAGATATGGCTGGGTTCTTATTTCTAGGCCTGCTAGTATTTAGAGGCTTCCTTGGTGGCTCAGATGGTAAAGAATCTGCCTGTAGTGCAGGAGATTTAGGTTTGATTCCTGGATCAGGAAGAAACCCCTGGAGGAGGGAATGGTTACCCACTCCAGTATTCTTGCCTGGAGAATCCCATGGACAGAGGAGCCTGGCAGGCTATATAGTTCATGGGGTCACAAAGAGTTGGACATGGCTGAGAGGCTAACACACTGGCTTGGGAGAGGAGAGCAAATGGGAGGCCTGGCCTGACAATAGTCTATTTTTGTTTACTCTCAATCCAGAAGGCACCCCTGTCATTGCCTTAGGGTCTTCCCTGCTGTACACAATCCATCACTCTCTTGGATCACATTGTTCCCATCCTGAATGCCCTTTTGTTCCTCTCTACTTATACAATGTTTATTTCACCTTCATTGTAACTCAAGATGAGTCATGGAGAGTTATAGAGTTTTATGGCAGGAAAAGGACAAAGCCATCTAGTTCAAAGGCTCAACCAAGTTGCCCAAGGTCACTCAGCTAGAAAGTAGTGCTGCCAGGACTTGAACTTAGGTTCTGACTTCAGTGTGTTTTCCATTAGATGGCTCTGCCTATGGCCCTTAGGGTCTTATCTTCCTCTAGTACATCAACGTAACCACCTCACCACATAGTGTTTAATTGTATATTCCTCTGATATATCTGGCTGTTGTGTTATTTGTCCTATTTTAACAGGCTGCAAACTTGTCGAGAGCAGAAAGAATAAACTTTAAGTTTGTTGTTCCTCCTAGCAATTCATACGAAGCTTGATGTATATGGGATCGATACATTTCTGCATATTCTGTAAATAGTTGAAAATACCATGCAGGGATAAATGACAATCCTCAGAGGTTTCCAAACCTGACATCTACGAAAGATGAACACTATTCCCAACACAGACAAATCCCATGAAAAATAGTTCTTTGATTTTTATAACCATTGGTGAGAGAGAAGTTTAGCTGTGAAAGGGTAGAAATTGGATCCTTTACTCATTATTAATGGGAACAAGATCCTGGAGCTGAAAGCTTCATTAACTGTCAAAGTGATGCCTAGTGGTAGCAGAAGCACAGAGATGGGGCATGTGTAATAATCCTTTCCATCCAGGCATAATGGGGGGCATTGCATTTCCAGCTGGGGTAGCTGAGATGATTCATGGTTAACTTGTTTATTTCAAGTGGTAATCATGTTCTTTTCAGAACGTTATTTTGGGTGATCCTTGCTTAAGGTTTTGTCTTTTACAGGAAGCACGGATGAGGAGGCAAGTTAGTTCTTCTCTTTTCTGATCCTAAGAATGTTCTTCTGGTCTCTGACATCCCTGCTGGCCACTATCTTAGGGCTGACAATCAGCTTCACAGTTCTAGAGTTCATTGTTCACGTTTGTATCTTAACATGTTTTGACCCTATGTTTTTGGCAATGTAGGTTAGCATTCAGATTAGGACATGGGGACCAGCAAGTAGTAGCAATGCCTTTTGGGTCTTAGATTCATGAAATGAGTCCATCCTTTCTGGACCCACAGAGCTGTGATTTTCCTATTAGAACATATTTCAAAGTGACATCCTTTCTATTTGCTCTGGTATGTCCAATTGGGATTTCTGGGTTTGAACAATATAAATATGCTCTCAAGGTTCAGATATCTTCTGTTGAACCAGGTCAACACTTCCTTGCTATATTCTTATATTTGTTCCAATAGCGAGACTTAGAGAAAACTTGGCACTTTGACTGACATATAAGCTCTTTCTGTCTTTTCTGTCCTTGCCTTCTCCCCTCTCTGCTCCTTCCTTCCATCTTTCCTTCCTTCAGTGGCCATCTATAGAAAGATAAAAGACATTATTTATTATGGGTCCTATTTATATACTGCAAACTGTAACACTGCACATTAGGCCATTTGAAAATTTCTGGATTACTAAGGGCATTTTTCAATGTTTAGAGTAAATTAAGTCTTGATCCAACCAAGTTATATATCAGATTAGTTTTGACTATTTTTGACAGTTGCATAGACAATATATATTATGTGTGTGGGTGTATTTGTTAGAATTGAGGATAAAGGATTAGAAATGACTCCATATTGACCTTGCAGGCTGGCACTCTACTTATAAAAGATTTACAGCCATAATTCCCAGTCCCTAGCCCTCAAATACCTGGTGATGATAAGCCAGGATGAAATAGCTTTTCATTTTAAAGCAGATATACGGCTTTATTTATTTATTTTTTTAATGTTCCATGCCTAAGAGAAAAACAGGTGCACTTCTGTTTCAAAGGATTTACTTGGTAAAGTTATAAGCATTTAATAAAAAAAAGTATCTTTGAATCTCATGAAAATGAGATACAATGAAGCATGGAAAGTGAGTATAAAGCAAAGAGCACAGAGAGAGAAAGATCCATCTTTGAGCTCTCTGCCATCCGAGCTCTGGGAGATGATTCACATGGAACTTTTCCCATACTATCAGCTGCTGCCCTATTTGTCCTAAAAGATACATAAATATCATCTTCAGGTACAATGAAATTTACCTAAAATGAACTGAGTTTAAAGTATACTGGTTCATACCTTCTTACTTGGCCCAAATTATTTCAGGTGTCTTATTATAGGAGTCACTTTATTAAATAAAATGAAGCATTTTTTTAAAGCCCTTCTCCTAAGCTATGAGCTCATATTTTCACTAAGCCTCGTCTCCTAACAGGTACTTCTGTGATAACATGAGCTTGGGAAGTATTTGTTTTATGACTTCCATTGCCAGCTTGGTTACTGAAACAAATATAGAATCGATTGTGAACTATTGTATTTAGAGAGACAGAGTGTGTGTGAGAAAGAGAGTGACTGAGTATGTGTATATATACATGGGTCTGCATGTGAATATGGAGGATTGGGCTTGTGCACTGAAATATCATGAAGCAAGTAAATTTTGTGATTTAGTAAACTCTGTGCCGAAGAATTGATGCTTTTGAACTGTGGTGTTGGAGAAGACTCTTGAGAGTCCCTTGGACTGCAAGGAGATCCAACCAGTCCATACTGAAGGAGATCAACCCTGGGATTTCTTTGGAAGGAATGATGCTAAAACTGAAGCTCCAGTACTTTGGGCACCTTATGCGAAGAGTTGACTCATTGGAAAAGACCCTGATGCTGGGAGGGATTGGGGGCAGGAGGAGAAAGGGACGACCGAGGATGAGATGGCTGGATGGCATCACAGACTCAATGGACGTGAGTCTGAGTGAACTCCGGGAGTTGGTGATGGACAGGGAGGCCTGGCGTACTGCGATTCATGGGGTCGCAAAGAGTCGGACACGACTGCGCGACTGAACTGAACTGAA
>SJXQ01003698.1:209669-243192 GCA_006408695.1 Aepyceros melampus | reverse complement strand
ATTAAGTGTTATCCTGACTGCTCTTGGCCTTTTACTGTTCTTTAATATAAATTTCAGGACAAACTTTGGAAGGAAAAATTTTGTTTTAATTATATTTTGGGTTTATAGATTAATTTGATGGAAATTATAATCTTCATGATATTTTCCCATCCGTGAACATGGCACATGAACATTTAAAATTCTCCATCTATTTATCTGTATTTTATGATTTTAACAATATTTTATGATTTTCTTCATAAAAGTCTTATACTTCTTTTAAAATACATTTTATAATCATTTTTCTTTTTAAAAATTAAAAAAAATTTTAACACCAAGAACATTTTGTATTGGGGTATAGACAATTTAACAATGTTATGGTAGTTTCAGGTAAACAGCAAAGTGACTCAGCTATACATAAACATGTATCCACTCTCCCCCAAACTCCCCTCCCATCCAGGCTGGCATATAGTATTGAGCAGAGTTCCAGGTGCTATACAATATATCTTTATTGGTTATCCATTTTAAGTATATCAGTGTGTAAATGACCTTCTCAAAATCCCTAACTATCCCTTCCCACTGGCAACCATTAAATTGTTTTCTAAGTCTGTGAGTCTCTTTCTATTTTGTAAGTAAGTTCATTTGTATCATTTATTTTAGATTCCACATATAAGGGATGTCATATAATATTTTTCCTTCTCTGTCTGACTTACTTCACTCTGTATGACACTCTCTAGGCCCATCCATGTTGCTGCAAATGGCATTATTTCATCCTTTTTAATGGTTGAGTAATATGCCATTGTATATATGTATCACATCTTCTTTATCCATTCCTTTGTCGGTGGAATTGGTTACTTCCATGTCTTGGCTATTGTAAACAGTGCTGCAGTGAATACTGAGGTGCAGTAAGTAAGTTCATTTGTATCATTTATTTTAGATTCCACATATAAGGGATGTCATATAATATTTTTCCTTCTCTGTCTGACTTACTTCACTCTGTATGACACTCTCTAGGCCCATCCATGTTGCTGCAAATGGCATTATTTCATCCTTTTTAATGGTTGAGTAATATGCCATTGTATATATGTATCACATCTTCTTTATCCATTCCTTTGTCGGTGGAATTGGTTACTTCCATGTCTTGGCTATTGTAAACAGTGCTGCAGTGAATACTGAGGTGCATGTATCTTTTGGGGCCATGTTTTTCTCCAGATATATGCCCTGGAATGGGATTGCAGGGTCATACGGTAGCTTTGTTTTTAGTTTTTTAAAGAAGCTCCATACTATTCTCCATAGTGGCTGTACTGATTTACATTAATAGTGCTGGATGATTCCCATCTCTCCACACCCTTTCCAACATTTGTTGTCTATGGATTTTTTGATAGCCATTCTGACTGGTGTGAGGTGATATATCATAGTTTTGATTTGCATTTCTCTAATAACTAGTGATGTTGAACATCTTTTCATGTGCCTATTGGCCATCTGTATGTCCTCTTTGGAGAAATCTCTATTCAGGTCTTCTGCCCATTTCTTGAGTGGACTGTTTGTTTTGATATTATTCTGTTACAAGCTGTTTATAAATTTGGGAGACTAATCCCTTATTGGTCACATCATTGCAAATATTTTCTCCCAATCTCTGGGTTGTCTTTTTGTTGTGTTTATTGTTTCCTTTGATGTGGAAAAGCTTTGGAGTTTAAGCAGGTGCCATTTGTTTGTTTTTGCTTTTATTTCCATTATCCGGGAGATGGATCTAAAAAGATGTTACTGTGATTATGTTTGAGTGTTCAAGTATTATACTTCCACTGTGAGATTAATACTTGTTGCCTTCTTTTTCTATTGTAAATAGTGTCCATCTTTGTTATTTTTCTTTTAAACTATTTGTTGCTGAGATACAAAAACACAATCTTTGTACATTAGTTGTATACCTAACAATATTTTAGTTTTAAAAGCTTGTAATTTTTCCTTGGGTTTTCTGTGTAGACAATCACATTATCTCCAAATAACATCAGTTTTATTTTTTGTTTTCTATACTGAAATAATAGATATTTTTCCTTGTGTAGTTGTGTTGGACAGGTCTTCCAATATAATACCAAATATATCCATGCTAGTAGGCATTCTTTATTTATTCTTGGCTTTTAGGCAAGTAAGTATTTCAAAAGTATCACCAACTATAGTTCTTATATGTTTTCCAAAAGTTTACTTTTATCAAGTTAAGCAAATTAACTTTTAAAAAGACTATTTTTCTAGAGTTGTTTTAAATTTACAGCAAAATTGAGAGGGAGACACAGAGATATACCCTCATCCCCCACACATACATAGCCTCCCCTGTTATCAATATCATTCACCAGAATGGTATATATTTTTTTAAGCAAAGATGGACTTACCTATACACATTGTATTCACCCAAAGTCCATAGTCTACCTTAGAATTCACTCTTAGTGTTATACATTTTATGGGTATGGACAAATGCATAGTGACATGTATTTATCATTGTAATATTATACAGGAGTATTTTCACCACCTTAAAAATCCTCTCTGCTCTCCTTGTTCATCCTTATCACTACTGGGAATCACTGATATTTTGGTCTCCATAGTTTTTACTTTGAGGAAGTTAATTTTTATTTTCAGTTTTCTGAGTGTTTTTCTTTGCTGAAAGTGTGTTGATATTTATCAATAACTTTTACTGGATGTCATGAAATTGTTTTTATTTGATCCTATAGCATTAATAAACATTCAATACCTCTTTTTTTCTTCTTGAATGTAAACCATTCTTTCTGTTTTCAGATATGCCACACTTGGTCATGATATAATACACAGATGGATTCATTTTATAATATTTAGTATTTATGTGTCTATGTTCATAATTCAGTTTGGTTTATAACTGTTCATTTTCCTTTTCTCCTTTTCTGCTTTTGATGTCAAAGCTAAATTAGGCTCTTTAGAGGATTGAATACTTTTTCTGGAACATTTATGTAAATTAGAGATTATGTGTTCTTTAAAAGTTTGCTTTTTGAAATTTTGTTGGAGTAGATTTTTAACTATTTATTCAAGTTTTAAACAAAAATTGTAGAGCTTGTCAGATTTCCTATTTCTCTATGGGTCAATTTGAAGAGAATTTTCCTTGAGTTTAGTTTTATTAGCATACAGTTCTTCATAGTCTTCTCTTTTGACAGTTAAAAATATTCTCACTAAAAAAAAATGCATTCAATTACAATGCTGGGTACCTGTCATTATACATTTGTTTAATGCAAAGGCATTCTGTTTCATGAAAAATGCCAAGCTTTGGAAACAGTAAAAAGTGTCTCCAAAAGTGGTAACAGTGGTTACCAGAACTTGGGGAGGGGTTGGGGTAAGGATGAACAGGCAGAGCAAAGAGGATTTTTAGGGCAGTGAAAATACTCTCTATGATACCATAATAATGGATACATGGTCATTATCATTTATTCAAGCCCATAGATTGTACAACAGGAAGAATGAAAACTAATGTAAACTATGGACTTTGAGTGATTATGATGGCTCAGTGTAGTCTCATTGATTGTCACAAATGTACCGCTTCAATGGGGGATGTCAGTAGTGGGGGAGGTTGTATGTGTGGGGAGACAAGAGGTATATGGGAACTTTCTGTACCTTCTATTCAGTTTTGCTGTGATCATAAAATTTCTCTGAAAATAAAATATGTTATGCATTTAATTATGGGTGAAATTAAGCATTTACATATCTAAAACCATTTTAAATATTTTTGTGAACTGAATGTCCATGTGGTTTGTCCATTGTTAATGGAATTGTCTGTGTTTTCTGACAGATTTCTCAGAATTTTTTTTTTTTTTTTTGCTGCACCGCATGATAGGTATGATCTTAGTTCCCTGACCAGGGATCGAACCCATGCCCCTTGCACTGGAATCACAGAATCCTAACTGCTGGACCACCAGGGAATTCCTTTAAAACTCTTTATATATAAATGGAATTAGGCCTCTGCCTATGTTGTAAATATTGTTTCATTTTTCTTTTAAAGTCTAGGATAGGTTTCCTATCAGAAGTTCAAAATTTTTCTGTATTCAAGCCTATCAGTCTTTTACTACATGATTCTTAGGTTCTGTGTGTTGCTTAGAAAAGTCTTACTCAATATTAATTATTTTATAAATATTCTTACATATTTCCATTTATTATTTTTAATATTTTTTATACTTAAAGCTTTTATTCTCTGCAATGTATTTTTGGTTAGGGAGAGTCATTTTAGTAACAATGGATAATATGAGTTATCAATAAATTATCCATTCAATAACATCAGTTATTGAATAATTCACTTGCTGACAGATTTTAAGTACCATCTATAGAGTATAAATCTCCTAAGTGTATAGGGGCTCTTTCTGGACACATTGTTCTGTTACTTTGACCAGCTTGTTTTCATATTAGCCAATCCTGTATTGTTGTAATTATCATAGTTTTATAATATTTTCTTCATTACTTTTCTGGCTAGTCTTGAATATTTATTTTTCCCCATGAACTTGATACCTTCTTGTCTAAATCTAAAATGTCCTGTTGCTATTTTCATTTGCATCACATTTAAATTATAGACTAAATTTTAAACTAATATGTAAACTGTTATATTACAAAATTGAATTTTTATATTCAAGAACAATGTGTCTATTTGTGCACATTTTGTTTTAATCCTCTCAGTAATACTCTAAAGTGGTCTTCATAGAAGTCTCTTATGCTTTTCTTTAATATGTTGTAAACGGAATATTTATTATGTTTCAGTTGAGTTCAGTCGCTCACTTGTGTCCGACTCTTTGTGACCCAATGGACTGCAGCACACCAGGCCTCCCTGTCCATCACCAGCTCCCGGAGTTTTCTTAAACCCGTGTCCGTTGAGTCTGTGATGCCATCCAAGCATCTCATCCTCTGTTGTCCCCTTCTCCTCCCACCTTCAATCTTTCCCAGCATCAGGGTCTTTTCAAATGAGTCATTTCCTTGCATCAGGTGTCCAATGTATTGGAGTTTCAGCTTTAGCATCAGTCCTTCCAGTGAATATTCAGGACTGATTTTCTTTGGGATGGACTGGTTGGATTTCCTTGCAGTCCAAGGGACTCTCAAGAGTTTTCTCCAATACCACAGTTCAAAAGCAACAATTCTTCAGTGCTCAGCTTTCTTTATAGTCCAATTCTCACTTCCATGCATGACTACTGCAAAAACCATAGCTTTGACTAGACGGAACTTTGTTGGCAAAGTGATGTCTCTGTTTTTTTAATATGCTGTCTAGGTTGGTCATAACTTTTCTTCTAAGAAGCAAGTACCTTTGAATTTCATGGCTGCAGTCACCATCTGCAGTGATTTTGGAGCCCCATCCCCCCAAAAATCTGTCGCTGTTTCCACTGTTTCCCCATCTATTTGCCATGAAATGATGAGACCAGATGCCATGATCTTCTGCCACCAACTGGCCAGGTGACCCTGCACTAATCTCCCTGCTTACCTGGACCTTGGGGTCCTTATCTGTAGAGTGAAGTTCCTAAGTGTTGCTCTGCCTCCTTCACAGAAGTTCCCTAAATAACAATTTGCCTGACAATCATGAAAGCTCTTTGCAAAATGAAAAGGTGCAGATGCGAAGGGATATTAATTCCCAGGGCCAGACCTTGACTCAGAAGAAGACAGAAAGGAAGCGTCCCTCCATAACCTGGGCATATGGGGGCTTTAATTTGTTTTCCTTCTCTTTACTGACATCCGTGATGCAAGCTGGTACTGTGTGTGGAACACTTTGTCCTTTGAGATCCTTGACAGGGGAATTTGTCAAGCACTGAAGCAGCAGCCAGCTCAGGGCAGAGTGAAAAATAGATGAGCTATGGTAGGGTTCTCTTTGTGCTTCTTGAAGCCTTGCCTGACTAACAGCAATCAGGGGGAAGGCAGGAAGCTTATCCTCCATTCACTTCCTTGGTAAACCTTCTTCTCCTTGCCCCTGCATGCTCTTGAAGGGTGGTCAGGCCCCACAACTCTCATCCAAACCCTTTCTCCTTCCTTTATCTTTCCTTCTTCCCCCACATAGCCTCATCCGTTCTGTCTCAGCCTTGAGTGCTACTTCTCAAATCTGTGCTGCAGCCTCGAGCTCTGACCCAAGCTGTAGATCTGAACCCACTTGGACATCCTAGAGGTGTCACAGATTCACGCTCTCCACAATCTAACTTCCCACTTCCAACCTGCTGCTTCCCCTTCAGCTTGAACTATGCAGAAGAGATAACCAGAGACAGAAGAGGTTTGGATTTGAGGATATGATCCAGGCCCCTCTCTTGTGAGGCTGAAAGAAAGTGAAGTTGCTCAGTTGTATCCAACTCTTTGTGACCCCATGGACTGTAGTTTACCAGGCTTCCCCATCCATGGGATTTTCCAGGCAAGAATACTGGAGTGAGTTGCCATTTCCTTCTCCAGGGGATCTTCCCAACCCAGGGATCGAACCCGGTTCTCCCACATTGTGGGCAGATGCTTTACCATCTGAGCTACCAGGGGAGGCTGAGGAGAAAGGAATAAGGGTGAAGACAAGGGAGGTGGATGAAGTTAGAGGAAGCTTTGTCTTAACTGATTTCACTTCTTGTTCACCACCATGCATCTCAACTGGGCCCCTGGTATGAATGCCACTATGTACATTTCCTTAGTTCATTCACTCTCTCACTCTCTACTTTTCTTTCTTCCTCAAAGCTCCAGCACTCCATCCCTCAAGGCTCTTCACAATAGCTGACCTTCTGAAGCAGTCAAAAGAGAACTCTCACAGACTCCCACATCTACCTACCTACCTGCAAACACACACATATTCTTTCTCTTCTCTATTGAGCATATGGAAGAACCATCTCTGCTCCTATCTAAGGCCAAGTCCCCCATTTCTATACTATATCCCAACACCTCTAGGTTACTCAAGGCTATTGTATTGCTCCAGAATTTCTCCCTTGATCTTCTGTACCACTTGTTTTCACTCACTGCTGGTTCATTCCTACCACTTATTTCATACTGTTACTGCTCATGTCTTAAAACAAGCAAAACTAAACAAACTCTCCGCTTGACTCCACTTGCCTCTATACCTATGGCCTCATTTCTCAGCCCACCTTCTTAGCAAAACTCTTCAAAGCAGTTGTCTGCAGTTCTCTTTTGAGTACAGTCCAGTCAGGCTTCTGCCTCCATCACTCTACCGAGATTGTTCTTTGTAAAAGTGACCTTCACTTTGTTATATAAATGACAGTTCTTCTTCCTTACCTTGCTAAACCTATCAGCAGCGATTAATATTATAAATTTGCCTCCTGAAATGCTTTCTTTTTTTTTTAAAGAAATTGAAGTATAATTGATATATTTATTTTTAACTTATTTTTATTGAAGTAGAGTCAATGTAAAATTACATAAATTATAGGTATACAAGATAGTAATTCCCAATTTTTGAAGGTTATATTCCATTTATAGTTATTGTGAAGTATTAGCTATATTCCCTGTGCTGTACAATATATCCTTGGAACTTATTTATTTTATAGATAGTAGTTAGTATCTCTTATTCCATCACTATTTTTCCCCTCTCGTTTGCCTCTCCCATTGGTAATCACTATTTTATTCTGTATATCTGTGAGTCTGTATTTTGTTTATATTTACTAGTTTGTTGCATTTTTTTTCATTTTATTCCTTTTTTATTTTGCAATCTTACCTCAGAGACTAGTAAGTTTATATAGCTCACACAATGATGCTGGATTTATAAAAACAGTTTTCTTATGATCCGAATAATAAATATATTCACTGACACAATGGGAGATACAAAGTTGTTCCTGTTTAAACAATTGATTATTTTTTGATACACAGAAATGAATCATAGACCCAGAGCAACTTAGCTTTAATAATTCAAAATAACATCATCCTTAAAAATTTTTGTAAAGTTGAGAAATATAAAAGGCACAAAATAAAAATATCAGAAACCAAAGTGAGAATTTAATTGTAGCTGAGAATTGCAGTCATTTGGGGATGTACTGAACATGTTAAATGCAGCCACTTTAAATGATACAGCAAGGCAAAAACCAATAAGACTTTTAGAAACATCATTTTATTCCTTTTTTATTTTGCAATCTTACCTCAGAGACTAGTAAGTTTATATAGCTCACACAATGATGCTGGATTTATAAAAACAGTTTTCTTATGATCCGAATAATAAATATATTCACTGACACAATGGGAGATACAAAGTTGTTCCTGTGTAAACAGTTGATTATTTTTTGATACACAGAAATGAATCATAGACCCAGAGCAACTTAGCTTTAATAATTCAAAATAACATCATTTTTATTGATTACAGAGATTTCTAGAAATAATATGAGTTTATAGTGAATCAAAATTAAAGCTATATTTTATTGGATTATTTTTGCTACATTTCTATTACACAGAATAACAACACATCAAAAAAGCCTGTCTATTTCTGATTTAATGGAAAATGCTATATAAATCAGAGATGAGGTACAAAGACTACATTAAATTGCAACAAACATGTAGCTTACTATAACTTATTTAAGAAAAATTAAAAAATGAAGCCTCATTTTTGTAAATATAGTCTATCTTTCAGTATCATGATTCATCATGATTTATTTACCAGCTTTTTTTTTATTTGAATACAAACAGCCATTCTGAGTGTTTCATACTATGTCTGTATTAAAGTAGCTGAAATGAAAAAAAAAAGAAGTAGCCCATTTCATTCATAATTTGAATAAAAATATTTACTCCTTATGCATTATGCAGAAAGGATGTTGGTGCCTTTTTTTTTTCTTTTCTCAGTAAGGTACATTGAAACTAGATGAATAGATTTATAATAGTTTGTTGCATTTTTTAGATTCCACATATAAGTGATAACATATAGTATTTATCTTTGACTTGTTTCACTTAGCTAATGCCCTCCAAATTCATCCATGTCATTGCAAATGGCAAAATTTCATTCTTTTTATGGCTGAGTAGTATTCCATTGTGTGTGTGTGCATGTGTGTGTGTGTATCACATCTTCTTTATCCATTCTTCTGTTGATGGGCACTTATATTGCTTCTATTATCTTCATAATTGTAAATAATCTGCTATGAACATGGGAGTACATGGATATTTTTGAATTAGTGTTTTTATTTCGGATATATATGCAGGAGTAGAAATGCTGGATCATATGGTAGTTCTCTTCTTAGTTATTTTAGAAACCTCCATACTTTTCCATAGTGGCTACATCAACGTTCCCACCAACTATTTACTAGGGTTCCCTTTTTCCATATCCTTGCCAACATTTGTTATTTGTGTTCTTCTTGATAACTATTCTGAAAGGTATGAGATGGTAGCTCTCTGTGGTTTCCACTTGCATTTCCATGATGATCAACAATATTGAGCTTTTCATGTACTTGTTGGTCATCTGAATTTCTCTTTGGAAAACTGTCTATTCAGATCTTCTGCCCAATTTTTAATCAAGTTTTTGTTTGTTTTGATGTTGAGTTGTATGAGCTGTTTATATATTGATATTTTGGATACTAAACTCTTATTGGTCATATGATTTGCAAATATTTTTTCACATTCAGCAGGTTGTCATTTTGTTCTGTCTGTGGTTTCTTTTCCTGTGCAGAAGTTTTTAAGTTTAATTTTGTCCCAGTTGTTTATTTTTGCTTTTATTAATTTTTCCATGGGAGATTAACCTAAGAAAATATTTATGTCAAAGAGTGTTCTGCCTATGTTTCCCTGTAGGAGTTTAATGGTTTCTGGTCTTACATTTAGGACTTTAATCTCTTTTGAGTTTATTTTTGTACACGGTATTAGAGAATGTTCTAATTTCATTCTTTCATACATAATTGTTCAGTTTCACAGCACCACTTATTGAAGAGATGGTCTTTTCTCCATTGTATATTCTTGCCTCCTTTGCCAGAAATTAATTGGCCATAAGTGCATAGGTTTATTTCTGGGCTCTCCTGTTTCATTGATCTACATTACTGTTTTGTGCCAGGACCATATTGATTTGATTATTGTAGTATACTCTGAAGTCAGGGAGCCTGATTCCTCCAGCTCTCTTCTTTTTAAAGATTATTTTATCTATTAGATATTTGGCTGATCAATTTGTTTCATTAGTATCTTCATTTTTGAACTACAAGAATTTTACTTCCTTAAGTAGGTTTATTCCAAGGTTTTTTATTCTTTTAGATGTGATGGTAAATAGGATTGTTTCCTTAATTTCTCTTTCTGATTGTTCATTGTTAGTATACAGAAATACATGAGATTTTATATATTAATTTTGTATTCTGAAAGTTCACTAAATTCATTGAGCTCTAGTAGTTTTCTGGTGGTATCTTTAGAATTTTCTATATATGATATGATGTCATCTGCAAAGAGTGATAATTTTATTTTTTCCTTTCCAATTTGGATTCCTTTTATTTCTTTTTCTTGTCTGACTGCTGTGGCTAGGACTAGAGTAGGCATCTTTGTCTTGTTCCTGATCTTAGAGAAAATGTTTTCAGCTTTTCACCACTGAATATGATATAAACTGTGGGTTTGTCATATATGCTCTTATTATGTAGAGGTAGATTCCCTCTATGTCCACTTTCTGACGAGCTTTGTTTTGTTTTGATTTTTAATCATAAGTGGGTGTTGAATTTTGTTGAAAGCTTTTCCTGCATCTATTGAGATGATCATATTGTTTTGATTCAGTTTGTTAATGTGGTGTATCACACTGATTTGTGGATATTAAAATTTTTTTGCATATTTAGGATAAATCCTACTTGATCATGGAGTATGATCCTTTTAATGTGATGTTGGATTTGCTTTGCTAGTATTTTGTTGAGGATTTTTGCATCTATGTTCATCACTGATGTTGGCCTATAATTTTCTTTTCTGTGATTTCTTTGTCTGGTTTTGGTTATAAGGGTGATGGTGGCCTCATAGAATGAGTTTGGAAGTAATCCTCTTTGCAATTTTCTTGGGAATCATTTCAGAGGAATAGGAGTTAATTCTTCTCTAATTGTTTGGTGGAATTCACTTGTGAAACCATCTGGTCCTAGACTTCTGTTTGTTGGGAGTTTTTAGACTATTGATTCAATTTCAATACTAGTATTTGATCTGTTCATATTTTATATTTCTTCCTGGTTCAGTCTTGGGAGATTGTACCTTATAACTTGCCCATCTTTTCTAGGTTGTACATTTTATTGGCCCATAATTGATCATAGTTGTCTCTCATGATTCTTGTATTTCTGTAGTGTCAATCATAACTTCTTTTTTCATCTCTGATTTTGTTGATTTGGGTCCTCTTCCTTTTTTCTTGATAAGTCTGGCTGAAGGTTTGTCAATTTTTGTTTATCTTTTCAAAGAACTAGCTTTCAGTTTCACTGATCTTTGCTATTAATTTTTAGTCTCTGTTTCAGTTATGTCCAATCTGATCTTTATGATTTCTTTCCTTCTACTAACTTTGGATTTTGTTTGCACTTCTTTCTCTAGTTCTTTAAAATACTGTCTTTACTTGACTTCCAGGACTTAGCACTCTTCTGGTCTTTTCCTATTTCACCGGCTACTACTTCTCTGCCTTTTTTACTGACTCCTCTTCCTCCCTGTTTCCTCTAATCTCTGTGATCCCTAAGGTTACATCTCACAACTCTTTTCTGTCTCTACTCATTCCTGTAGTGATCTCATCCAGGTGTAAGGCTTTAAAATCTAAGTATAAAATGATGAACCCCAATTTGACATCCCCAGCCCAGACCTCTTCTCTAACTTGAAGAGTCATACTTCCCAAACAGAATTCCTGATCTTTACTTCCAAATGTGTTTCTCCCATTATCATTCTCATCTCAGTAAATGTCAACTCCGTCCTCAAATCTCCTCTCTCTCTTGTTCTCCCTCCACATGCAATATTTAAGGAAACCTGTTAGCATTACCTTCAGAATATATCCAGAATTCAACATTTCTCACCATTTCTGTTGCCACCCTGGTCCAGGCAACTTGAGTTCAAATCAGGATCATTACAGAAGCTTCATCTAACTAGACTCCCTGTTTTTGCCCTTTATTACTGCATTTTATTTTCTACACAGAATTATGAGTGAACCTTTGAGACCTGAGTCAAGTCATGTCACTAATCCACTCAATACCCTCCAATGGCTTACATTTTACTTAGAGGAAAAGCAACATTCTTATAATGGCCCATAAGATCCTATCTACTATGGCTATAATCCCCATCCTTTTCTACTCTGATCTCATCTCCAGCCACTCTCCCCTTTTGTTTGACTCTGCTGTAGCCACACTAGTGTCCTGACTCTTTTTATAACATGCCAGGTATATTCCTGCTTATGGATCTTTTTCCTTCTACCTGGGGGAATTTCCCCCATGTATCCACATAACTTGTTCTGTCAGTGAATGAAATAACCAAAACAATTAGTGAATGCTAAACAACCTCCTGAGGACTTCCCTGGTGGCTCAGAGGTTAAAGCGTCTGCCTCCAATGTGGGAGACCCGGGTTCGATCCCTGGGTCGGGAAGATCCCCTGGAGAAGGAAATGGCAACCCACTCCAGTATTCTTGCTTGGAGAATCTCATGGACTGAGGAGCCTGGTGGGCTGCAGTCCATGGGGTCACAAAGAGTCGGACACGACTGAGTGACTTTACTTACTTACTTACTTACTTAAACAACCTCCTGAAGCCCTCATACACCCAAGCCCACAAGGCCATTCTTCGTCTTTATATATACTCTCTCTGAGCAGTTTCAACTCTCACCTGTAAAGTCCTGGCCTTGTTAGTCATTCAGTCATGTTCAACTCTTTGCAACCCCGTGGACTGTAGCCTGTGAGGCTACTCTGTCCATGGAATTCTCCAGGCAAGAACACTGGAGTGGGTTGCCATTTCCTTCTCCAAGGGATCTTCCTGACCCAGGGATTGAACCCAGGTCTCCTACATGCAGGAAGATTCTTTACCACTGAGCCACAGGGGAAGCCCCTATAAGATCATGATTCCCAAATCTTTATATCCAGCCCAGATAGTTCCCTGACCTCCAGACCCACATCTGCAGTTGGCTACTGGCAGGGTAACTGCAAATGGTTCTGGAGGAAGTGGGGACCTTAATTTAGCTGATATTCTGCTCACCACATCCTATACCAGGCTTCATTAGGCAGAGGAAAGGAGTGCTTTTGGTTCACATGAAGGTGCTAACTGTCTATCAACCAAGTCTTGTGCTCAGAACTGTCTACTTGGAGAGGTCATCTTGTTAAATATTCACACGACAGCTACAAAAAGACTAGCTGAAACTCTGCCTCCCAGGCATCATGGCCTGAATGTTTCCACAGGCATCTCAAATACAACATGTCCAAAAATGAACTCATCTTCTCTATCTCTACTGTGAATCCACTCCTATTCTCAACTTCCAAATGTCTGTTAGTAGCATCATCGTTTTCCCAGTCATTTAAGCGCCAAACCTCAGACATCTTCCTCCCACTACCTTCTGCCACTTAAAAGCAGAGTTTCAGGTTCTGTCAGTTCCATGACATTTCTTGTCTTTGGAATCCTGAGACCTCATTGTATCCATTCGACTCTAATCCAGTCTTAAGTAATTCTGAGAGCTGTTTAGGAAATTCACTCAGCAAATAGCTATGGAATTTGTGAGCTTCAGATGGGTAATTATCCATTTCAACTATAAAGCTGGTTTAAGTAGAATATCTAAGAAAAGATTGGAGAAGAATACCTCCTTTCCAGGTTCCTCATCTGGATAGGAATGGGTAATGCAGAATGAATTATAGACTTACTTACAATATTGAGGTAGGAATTTGTAGCCCCATTCCTATTTTATAATACAATCCAGTATGGCACACTCCAATGTTCTGAACTTTTGTTTTCTCCTCTGCAAAAAATGAAGTAATTAAATAAGATGAACTTTCAATTTGCCTTGATCTAATAGTCCAAGTTTCTAAGACTTTTGCTGAAAACACACTTAACATCAGGGAAAAAGAAGGCGATTAGCCCTTATTAATTGGGGGAATTATAATAATAAAGAGGGGGATTATACCTCCCTTTAAGTACCAAACTTATTATAACCATTATGCAATTTAATACTCAGTAAAACTAAATAACTCTGTGAAGTAGGGACTGTTATGCCTGTTTTTCAGTTGAAAAAGCTGAGGTTCAACTAAGTTAAATAAAGAATTTAGGGCCACACACTCGATAAAGACTGGGCATGACCTCAGGTCTCTTTGCCTTGAAAGCCTGTCTCCCAGTTTTATAGACATATAATTTGCTCCTGTGATGTTTTTCACTTAGTTGCCTTACTTTAATCCCAAGTTGCAAGACAATTTATTTTCAAACTGAGTGCACTAAATCAATCATCTAAGCATCATTTATAATCACTTGAACTCTGGGATTCACTTTTCTCTCCCTCTTATTGTCCAGTTCACTTCTAGCTACATATTGTAATAATCTTAAAGCATGGTGTTCCTCCAGGGAAAAAGTAGTTGTGAATACTTTTATGGCATTAGCAGGATTAATTACAGAAAAGGATACTTAGACTGTTCAGTTCAGTTCAGTTGTGTCCGACTCTTTCTGACCCCATGAATCGCAGCACACCAGGCCTCCCTGTCCATCACCATCTCCCGGAGTTCACTAAAACTCACGTCCATCGAGTCAGTGATGCCATCCAGCCATCTCATCCTCTGTCATCCCCTTTTCCTCCTGCCTCCAAACCCTCCCAGCATTAGAGTCTTTTGCAATGAGTCAACTCTTCGTATGAGGTGGCCAAAGTACTGGAGCTTCAGCTTTAGCATCATTCCTTCCAAAGAAATCCCAGGGCTGATCTCCCTCAGAATGGACTGGTTGGATCTCCTTGCAATCCAAGGGACTCTCAAAAGTCTTCTCCAACACCACAGTTCAAAAGCATCAATTCTTCAGTGCTTAGCTTTCTTCACAGTCCAACTCTTGCATCCATACATGACCACTGGAAAAACCATAGCCTTGCTAGACGGACCTGTTAGATGGCATCATTTATAACACCTTTCAGTCATATTCTTGGCAGCATTCTTAGGACCTATTCCTGTCTCTCTGCTCTAATTGAGTCTCCTTTTTCTGATACTCTAGAAAAACTCTGTTGGGAAAGTCCACCTTTAGATGAGAAAGTGTAACCACATCCATTACGATCACATCTACTATTTGGAAGGTGAAAGAATCAACTTGTTGTCTGGCATTTTGGAATCTCCTGAGGTGTCATGACTGGTTCGGTGATTTTTTAAATTATAAATGATAGACTAGGGCTTTTTCCTACAATACCCACAATACTGTGAAACTACAAAACATCTGCTAGTTTAAAAGTGTAGTTACATATCTGTAGTTCTATTTTTCAATTCTATTGAAAACATAATGACTATTTTGATAAACATAAACAGGAGTGGAGTACATTAAGATTATACTAGTCATTAGTGCAGATTAATTTTTATGACAGCAGCATTATCCAACAGGACCCCTAGGGAGGAAGACATAGAAGAGATAAATTTTGATGGAAAGAAGGGGGGTTATAGAGTTTGGGCAATGGTTCCAGTTGCTATAACTGAATTAGCCTATTATTTAATTATTTTTTCTGTCTTTCCAGGCTAAGTCCTTCTTATCTAGACAGCTAGCAGACAGGTTTATGCTCTTCTTTGAAGAGAAAGTGAGCTGGCAATTAGGTGGTGGCATGATGATGTTTTAGGTGCCTGGATAGGAAAAGAGTTATGTTTGGAGGAAGAAGGATATGCCTGAAGAGAATGGGACTCTCTCAAAGCTAAACTTAGAGAAGTGAGTAATTTGAAATGCCACTTCCTTTTTGCATCCCAGGCTGTAAGGAAGGAGCATTTGAAGGGCAGTGAGCTTTTTTCAAAGAGGCCCTTCTGTAACACAGAGGTAACTGATGCATCTGCCAGCTGTGTCTATCAGTGATCATAGTTCCTCAGGGTTAAAGAATCAATGACAATCAATGAGAGTCAAGAATCAATGAGGCACCCACTTAAGCTGTGGAACTGCTGTAAAATATTTGGTCCTAGAGAGAGCAAAAACCAGAATAGAACAACAGTCCTCTACATCAGTTAGGGTTTGCAGAAAAGAGATAAGAACAGACCAATGTGAACTAACTGGATACTCTCTGATGGGATTAAGGAGAACAAGTAGGGTTTTCAGACACAAAAGGATAAGGTGGAAGAATTGAGCAATTCCTATATAAGACAAAGCATGAGGTTAGCAATAACTAAAAAATTGTCAGAAGCCTGAGCTGTTTTGAGATCAGTTTTGAAAGGAGCAAGATAAGAAAATAAATCCTTAGAAGTTTGAACAATTTGAAGGTTTGGCAGGAATTGGTATAGACCAAATTGCTCCCAGCCAACTGCTCCATTTACTGTGTTTGTTCTGAGATTACTCATCCATAGGATTAATTGCTTTTGATTGTGTTTCTTAGATGTTTGTACATAGCAGTGTTCTGTTTCATTCATTTATTCATTAAGCATTTAGTAAAAAAACACAAAAAACTTCTTGTGTACCTAGAACTGGTGAAGCTATGAGCACTGAAAAAAATGATTGAAGCCATACATGTTTCCTGCCCATGAGAACTTTATAATATTGTTTAGGGGACAGGATTTTCACTCATTAAACAATTTCAAAATCATGATGATTCCAACATATTCTTGAAAGAAGTTAAGAAATTCAAAATTTGTGAGTTAAATAGTTCTTTTGGTATTCTGGTCCTGAATGGATGATGATGTCTACCATTATTTTCTGTAGGGAAATTGACTCTGAGCTGTAAATTTAGAACCAAAGTGGTTGTTATGAGTTGGGGTTCATCTAGGAGGTGGATGTTAAACTGAGCCTGGATGAAGGACAATGGAAGAAGGGGAAAGTGATAGGCACAGATCCAGAGGCAGGGACTGCAAAGATATACTTGGTAGCAGTAAATAGAAGAGTTTGATTAAAATCTAGTTTTCATGTTGAAGAAGTACGGTAGGCTGTTGTAAAGTCTGTTGAACATCAACCTGAATATCATTTGAATTCTATAGGGCTTTTGAGTAGAAGAATGGCAGGATTGCTTCTACTTTCTTCTTTGTTCACTTAACAGTATAGCGTGTCTTTTTCACACACAAGAGTGCACTTGAGGCTGAAATAATTAAATAAGAATACAGTATTAAGAACTGTTTCCTAGACTTTTCCAGGATCCTTGTGGCCATTTAGAGCCTAAAATTAATATTCCCAGTTAAAGCTTCCTGCTAGTCATCTATTTTACACATGATAGTGCATATAGGCTGCAGGCCATGGGGTCACCAAGAGTCAGACACGACTGAGTGACTTCACTTTCACTTTTCACTTTCATGCATTGGAGAAGGAAATGGCAACCCACTGTGGTGTTCTTGCCTGGAGAATCCTAGGGACGGGGGAGCCTGATGGGCTGCTGTCTATGGGGTCGCACAGAGTCAGACACGACTGAAGCCACTTAGCAGCAGCAGCAGCAGCAGCAGCAGCAGTGTATATATGTCAATGCTACTTTCTCAATTTGTACTAGCCTCTCCTTCCCCTGCTGTGTTCACAAGTCCATTCTCTATGTCTGTGTTTCCATTTCTTCTCTGTAAATTTACACCCAGGTGAAATCTCATGACAGAATAACACTTCCATTTAGCAAATCATTATCAACATCTATGGACAATCACCATCTGGTTATAACAAACTTCACAATAACCTTAAAGACAGGAATACTCTTTTCCCCTTTCATATGAGAAAAGAGCTTTCAGGAAGTTTAATAGTAGTGCCTAGGAGTTCCGGGTTTTTAAAGCCACACAGATCTGGGATTAGAAGCTGACTCTGTCACTTCCTAGCTGTGTCACTTTAAGTAGATTTCTTCACCTCTCTGAGCCTCAGTTTCTTCATCTATAGAATGGAAACAAGCATCCGTATCTCAAAAAGTTTCATTCAAAACTTTCAGTACAGAGTCTCTGGCACATAGCCTTTAGCATTCAGTAACTGTCATCATTGGTTGAAAGTGGTTTCAAGAATTTTGAGTGCATACAGCATGAAGGTGCAAGAGTGGGGTGGTTAAGATAAGAGCATGACTTCTGGAGCTAAGCTGCCTTGACTTGAACACCAGTTCTGCTTTGTGATCTTCTGCAAGTAACTTAAACTTTGTCTGAATCTTCTCGTCCACAAAATGAGGATAATAATGGTAACCACACCACTGAACTGTGAGGATTAAGTAAGTAAATATATGTAAAAAGTGCTAGAACACTACCTGGCACATGGTGGTGTTGGTTTAGTCACTAAGTCATGTCCAACTCTTGCTACCCAATGGACTGTAGCCTGTCAGGCTCCTCTGTTCATGGGATTCTCCAGGCAAGCATACTGGAGTGAGTTGTCATTTCCTTCTCCAGGGGTTCTTCCTGACCCAGGGATTGAACCTTGGTCTCCTACATTGCAGTCAGTTTCTTTTCCGACTAAGCCACCAGGGAAGCCCCCACCTGGCACATAGGAAACCTCAATAAATGTTAGCTACTATTATGTGCCAGGCACTATGCTGAAGGTTTTATGTGCTTCATCTCATGTAATCCTCAGTTGCCCTAGGAGGAGGTAGATACTATTATCCCCATTTCATATAAAAGGAAATTGAGGCTCAGGTGAATTATAGTTAGCAAGGGGTCAAAGGTCACACCACTTGCAAATAACTCAAATGCAGGTCTTTCTGACTCTACAGCCCTGTAAGCCTGTTAACTACTGTTTCATAGTAAGACTTGCTTCTTTTAGGAGCAGTTCAAATGTGGTATTCCATGGGTCATTGGGAATGGAGGGAGACTAGTCTGGCAGGAAAGCAAATTTGATGTGAGAATCGTCAAAACTGCAAGGCTGGAGGGGATTTTCAGAGGAGTATGTTTTGCTATTTTCTGTAGCAAGATGTATCCCCTTTAGAAGTAAGCAGTCTGTTCTGAGTTCATGCTGTAAACACTTCAGGAGATTTGTGGTGCTTCATTAGAAAACTTGGGCAATATTTTGAAACACAAACTTCTACTTTAAAGGGCAAAAAGCTAATGAAAAGTAGTTGTAAATGAAGAGCCATCCTCCTAACTGACAAAGGTCAGTTATGCCAAATGAATACCATATTAAGAATCAAACAGGGAGCAAGGTTAAGAACACAAAAGAGCTGAGGTGGGTGGGATTGGGAAAGTCTCATAAGTCATATCCACAGCTGTGAAGTAGGGCTTAAGAGGCAGGGCAGCAGTAGGAAGGAAAGATCCTAGAATCTTAACCACTTGACAGTACTTGGTTAGAGTATCCCTTTCCCCATGGTCTTTACTTACAGAGTAATTCCTGTTTTCCTGCTTTCTTTCAGAGTGCTTGCGATCTGAAATTCTACATTTTGAGATTTCTTTTTTTAGCTCTGTAAGTTTCCCATAATCAAATAATGAAAGCCCCACTGGTGGTATAATAATCATAATAAAAACTAATAGAGCATGTATCATGAGCCAGACACTGTTCTAAGTGCCTTACATATGTTAACTTACTTAATCATTACAACAGTTTTGTGAAAAAGATCCTACTATTATCCCCACTTGATAGATGAGAAAACTGAGGTATAGAGAAATTAAGGAATTTATTCAAACCAGCTGATAAAAAGCAGAGCAAGAATTCAAACCCAAGTAGTTGGCATCAGGGTCTGCCTGTTACTCATCACATTATCCTGCTTCATTGGGCCATCATTTGCTACTAACACTTTAGTTTGATCTAGTTTTTCTGCTTTTTTTACCAGTGTGATCACTGACCAAGAGCTAGGGAGATAAAATTCTTGAAGTCACTGAATTCACATGTGGGAACCAGTCACAGAGCTGAATAAAACAGTTCTGGGCCTTCCTCCAGGGGAGGGAGGATGTATTGTGGGTAAAGATGTGAGTGTGCCAGTTAGAGAAGCCTTGGACTAGCCCTAAAGTTAATTGTGGCCCTTCCCCTGGCATTGTCATGATACACTCTTTTAGTAACCTCTTCAGTGAGAGAATCCAATATGGTGTTTAAAAGCACCACCCATTGTTGTTCAGTTGCTAAGTTGTGTCTGACTCTATGTGACCCCATGGACGCAGCACACCAGGCTTCTGTGTCCATCACTACCTACCAGATGCAGGCTCAAAAATTTGCCAACCATGTGATCTTATGTAAATTAAGTTTTCTATCAATAACTCTGGTAAGTTAGGAGAAAACTAGGAACAATCTCACATTATTGTTAGAAGGAGAAATGAAATGATCAATGTTTGCAAAAAAAAAAAAAATAGAGTAAGCACTCAGTTCATTGGACTGTTATTCCCTTTGGGGAACTTTTGGGAGCCTCAGTAGTTCATTTATGAGCCTGACTTACCAGCCATTTTTGCCTTTTTGGGTTGTCTTTCAGGAGGTCTCTGAGGTCTTCATTCATTAGTCTCCAGGTCTTCATTCATTAGTCTCCATGGATTTCCCCTATTTTTGGCTTTCAGTTTAAAGGAAGAGGACATTTATTCAAACCAGTCAACCCTTTGGCAGCCTCAACCATGTTCTTTCCTAAAATGTGTCAGTAAATCCAATCATTTTGCTCAGGGGCAAAAGTGAAAGGAAACATGAACAAGAGATGGATGTTGAAAAGGTACCAAGATGGCAGGATCTATGTTCTTAATGAAGCCTTTTCCATACTATGGTCTGTGGAACATTAGTCTGAGATACTCCTGGGGGAATAAAAGATTTACATTGTCAGAAAGTTTGGGAAACAGAGCATACTATATCTCCTTCTCAGAGAACCATACTCCACACTAGTCTGTTAAAAGCTCTAAATAATTTTATAATCATTAAATTTGTTTAACCTTGTCTTGCTGCTGCTGCTGCTCCTCAGTCACTTCTGTCGTGTCCGACTCTATGTGACCCCATAGATGGCAGCCCACCAGGCTCCGCCGTCCAGGCAAGAACACTGGAGTGGGTTGCCATTTCCTTCTCCAATACATGAAAGTGAAAAGTGAAAGTGAAGTCACTGAGTCGTGTCCAACTCTCAGCGACCCCATGGACTGCAGCCTACAAGGCTCCTCCGTCCATGGGATTTTCCAGGCAAGAGTACTGGAGTGGGGTGCCATTGCCTTCCCAACCTTGTCTTATCCAACACTTAAAAATTAATCTGACCTCAGAAACT
The DNA here is from genome assembly GCA_006408695.1 of Aepyceros melampus. Lineage (NCBI taxonomy): Eukaryota > Metazoa > Chordata > Mammalia > Artiodactyla > Bovidae > Aepyceros > Aepyceros melampus. The sequence continues at coordinate 222,094 of SJXQ01003698.1, read as the reverse complement.
TTCAGAGTGGGAAATTATCTTGATGCAATGGTCATCTCCAAGTATGCTATCAGGCAAGCTATCCTAGAGGTCATAGGGCAGAAAGGCTCATAGACTGAATTAAGATGCTTGAACCATATGGTTTTTTAAATGTACAGTGAAAAGCAAAGGAAGATAGACAGGTGTCTTAATTCATGGGATATGGGTCTGTTGCTATAGCTCATTAGTTCACTAAATTTTGGCTATTACACTAGTTGTTTTCAGATGATAGTAACATTTAAAATTTTTTATCAGTGTATAGTTAATATACAATGTTGCTTTACTTTCTGCTATATGGAAAAATGAATCAGCTGAAGGAAAAAGCCAATTCACTGGACCCTGATGCTGGGAAAGATTGAGAGCAGGAGAAGTGGATGACAGAGGATAAGATGGTTGGATGGCATCACTGAATCAATGGACATGAGTTTGAGCAAACTCTGGGAAATAGTGAAGGACAGGGAAGCCTGGCGTGCTGTGGTCCATGGGGTTGCAGAGTTGGACACAACTTGGCAATTGACCAACAACAAAAATAAATATATGTATATCAGTTCTTTTTTAGTTTCTTTTCCCATGTAGGTCATTATAGAGTATTGAATAGAGTTCCCTGTGCTATATAGTAGGTCCTTATTATAGTAGTGTGTATGTGTCAATCCAATCTCCCAATTTATCCTTTGCACCCCTCAGATTATAGTAACATAACTGACACGTTGCACTATTGTTTGTATATATACTTAATACAGCCTTAGTTTTGCATATTTTGTGGTAGGGAAGTGAATAGAATGTTAAGTTCACAAAACACATACTTGGTTTTATCCTAAGTCAGTGAATAGAATACCTAAATTTTCTTATTTATAACATCTGTATAGATTTAAATAAAAATAAAATAAATGATAAGATTTTGCATGTTAAGCTGCTGGTGGACTGAACACATGCATTTCATTTCACTCCAAGAGTTTCATCATTTCTTGGGTCCAGTGAAAACTTCTGGTGTAATTCAGACAAGGGTGAGAGTGCTGAATCAAAAAAGGGGGAATTGAGTGAATCTATGTGTACTAAAGTCAGAATTCTCCTGCCTTTTCCCTCTACTCAACTTTTTAAAATGTTAGCAGCCAGATCTTTCTTCTGCAAACAGGAGATTAGAATTGTATTTGCTGGGAAATCTTAGCAGCTTAGGAAGTATGACCCAGAGATACTGACACTAGAAAGTTCATCAGACCTCCTGAAAGATGCCTCTAAACTACAATAAAAGAATAATCTTTTAGAGGTGTAAAGCCCAGATGGATAGAGGGAAGACAATAATATTTTGGAAGATAGAAAACAAATAGATTGAGGTGAACTAAATTAGCAAATCTGAGCAAGATAAATTCTGGACTAGCAGTGGCGAAAGCTGAAAGTTAATCTGCTTTACCCTGAAGAATCATCAAAATGATTACAGTTGGAGGCACCATTTACCTCTGGACTGGGCATAAAGTAAAAACTATTAAAAGAGGATTGATGGAAAGCTGCTAAAGAAATAGACTCCAAGATCCCTTCCCTCAATTCCAAACTTTTAGGCTATTTCTCCTCCTCTACCTCAGCATAAAACTAGAGATTTATTCTCTAGAGATGGTAAAACTTTGAGTATCTGGATTGTTGTTGTTGTCCAGTTGCTAAGTCATGTCTGACTCTTTGCAACCCCATGGACTGCAGCATGCCAGGCTTCCCTGCCCTTCACCATCTCCCAAAGTTTTCTCAAACTCATGTCCATTGAGTCAGTGATGTCATCCAACCATCTTATCTTCTTTTGACCCCTTCTACTTCTGCCCTTGATCTTTCCCAGCATCAGGGTCTTTTCAGATGAGTCAGTTCTTCATATCAGGTGGCCAAAGTATTGGAGCTTCAGCTTCAGCATCATTCCTTCCAAAGAAATCTCAGGATTGATCTCCTTCAGAATGGACTGGTTGGATCTCCTTGCAGTCCAAGTGACTCTCAAGAATTTCTCCAGCACTACAATTCAAAAACACTGTTTCTTCAGTGCTCAGCCTTCTTTATGGTCCAACTCTCACATCCATACATGACTACTGAAAACACCATAGCTTTGACTACATGGACCTTTGTCAGCAAAATAATATCTCTGCTTTTTAATATGCTGTCTAGATTTGTCATAGCTTTTCTTCTAAGGAGCAAGAATCTTTTACTTTTGTGACTGCAGTCATTGTTCACAGTGATTTTGGAGCACAAGAAAATAAAATCTGCCACTGTTTCCACTTTTTCCCCAACTATTGCCATGAAATCATGAGACCAGATGCCATGATCTTAGTTCTTTTAATGTTGAGTTTTAAGCCAGCCTTTTCACTCTCTTCTTTCACCCTCATCAAGAGGCTCTTTAATTCCTCTTCCCTTTCTACCATTAGAATGGTATCATCTGCATATCTGAGGTTGTTGATATTTCTCCCAGCATTCTTGATTCCAGCCTGTGATTCATCCAGCCTGGTATTTTGCGTGATGTACCTGCATAAAGTTGGACCATAAAGAAGGCTGAATGTCGAAGAATCGATGCTTTTGAGCTGTGGTGTTGGAAAAGACTTGAGAGTCCCTTGGACTACAAGGAGATCAAGCCAGTCAATCCTAAAGGAAATCAATCCTGAATATTCATTAGAAGGACTGATGCTGAAACTGAAGCTCCAATACTTTGGCCACCTAATGCAAAGAGATGATTCATTAGAAGAGACCCCAAAGCTGGGAAAAATTGAAGGCAGGAGGAGAATGGGATGACAGAGGACAAGATGGTTGGATGGAATCACTGACTCATTGGACATGAGTTTGAGTAAGCTCCGGAATGTGGTGAAAGACAGGGAAGCCTGGTGTGCTGCAGTCCATGGGGTTGCAAAGAGTTGGGCACAGCTGAGTCAATTAACAACAACACTGTGCATAGAAGTTAAATAAACAGGGTGATAATATACAGCCTCGATATATTCCTTTCCAAATTTTGAACCAGTCTGTTTTCCATGTCTAGTTCTACTTACTTCTTGACCTGCACACAAGTTTCTCAGGAGGCAGGAAATGTGGTCTGGTATTCCCATCTCTTTAAGAATTTTCCACATTTCCATTTTGTTGTGTTCCACACAAAAATAGCATAGTTAGTGATGCAGAAATAGATGTTTTTCTGGAATTCCTTTGCTTTCTCTATGATCAAATGGATGTTGGCAATTTGATCTCTGGTTCCTCTGCCTTTTCTAACTCCAGCTTGTACATCTGGATGTTCTCTTTTCATGTACTATTGAAGCCTAGCTTGAGGGATTTTGAGCGTTACCTTGCTAACATGTGAAATGAGTGCAATTGTATGGTAGTTTGAACATTCTTTGGTACTGCCTTTCTTAGGGATTGGAATGAAAACTGACATTTTCCAGTCTTGTGGCCATTGCTAGGTTTTCCAAAATTGCTGGCATATTGAGTGCAGCACTTTCACAGCATCATCCTTTAGGATTTGAAATAGCTCAGCTGGAATTTTGTCACCTCCACTAGTTTTTTTCATACTAATGCTTTCTAAGGCCCACTTGACTTTGCACTCCAGGATATCAGGCTCTAGGTGAGTGACCACACCATCGTGGTTATCTGGGTCATTAAGTCCTTTTTTGTATGGTTATTATGTGTATTCTTTCCCCCTCTTCTTAATCTCTTCTGCTTCTGTTAGATCCTTGCCATTTCTGTCTTTAATTGTGCCCATCTTTGCATGAAATATTCCCTTGCTATCTCTGATTTTCTTGAAGAGATCTTAGTTTTTCCCTTTCTCTTGTTTTCCTCTATTCCTTTGCATTGCTCACTTAAGAAGGCTTTCTTATCTCTCCTTGCTATTCTCTGGAGCCCTGCATTCAGTTCAGTTTATCTTTCCCTTTCACTTCTTTTCTTTTCTCAGCTATTTGTACGGTCTCCTCAGACAACCACTTTGCCTCCTTGAATTTCTTTTTATTTGAAATGATTTTGGTCACTGATTCCTGTAGAGTGTTACAAACCTCTGTCCATAGTTTTGTGGGCAGTCTTTTACCAGATCTAATCCCTTGAATATATTTGTCAGTACACTCTATGATCATAAGGGATTTGTTTTAGGTCATAACTGAAAGGCCTAGTGTTTCCCCCTGCTTTCTTCAGTTTAAGCCTGAAGTTTGCAATAAGGAGCTGGTGATCTGAGCCACAGTCAGCTCTACATCTTATTTTTGCTGACCGTGCAGAGCTTTTCTGTGTTTTTCAGCAAAGAATATAATCAATCTGATTTCCAGATTGTCCATCTGGTGATGTCCGTGTGTAGAGTCTTTTCTCATGTTGTTGGAAGAGGGTGTTTGCTATGACCAGTGCATTCTCTTGGCAAAACTCTGCTAGCCTTTGCCCTGCTTTATTTAGCCTCTGGACTGTATGATACCATGAATAGCTGACAGCTTGAGTATCATAAGTAACATATTATTATGTGAAAATAATCCTGAATGCTAAAATCCTGGGTTTTTCCCCCCTTTAGGTTTGCAAGAAAAATTATGCAAAGGTTGGAAAGAAGGGTAAAAGAATACAACATGTTCTTTTGATGTTATGTGGAACATTGTTTAATAGGCCCACCAAATGATAATTTAATTGTCTAGGGAAATATACCTACATCTGACTGCTATTTATATCAAGGGTTCAGATTCTATGTGTATTTTTATGTTAACTTGCAGATTTTACCCAGTAGAAATAAAATAATTTTTGTCCAGAAAAAAAGATAACATCAAAATTATAGTTTTCATTGCCTCATTGTACATTAATCAGTTATGTCTTATCTAGCAATCATACTCTACAATTCCTTCTTAAAGGACTATAAGTAAAATGCCTAGTTCCTCAAAATATCCTTTGAATCTGCTCAACCCTAGATTTGTATGAGAGTCATGTTTTTAATTTTTTAACATTTTATTTTGGCAGTTTCTCAAATGTTAGCAGTCAGACCTTTACCTCTAGGTGGGGAAATGAGAGTATTCCCTGGAAATTTGCCTACTGCTGCTAAGTCTCTTCAGTCGTGTCCGACTCTGTGTGACCCCATAGCGGCAGCCCATCAGGCTCCCCCATCCCTGGGATTCTCCAGGCAAGAACAGTGGAGTGTGTTGCCATTTCCTTCTACAATGCATGAAAGTGAAGTCGCTCAGTCGTGTCTGACTCTTAGCGATCCCATGGACTGCAAGGCTCCTTTGCCTATCCCAAGATTAAAAACTTAAAGATACTGACTTCTGGTTTCCTAGCAAATGACCCAGTCAGATCTCCCTGTTTTTAGGATGACCATATATTTTATCATATAAAATAGAATTTTTGAGAGTAAGAGGAGGCTTTATTTTTTAATTGAAGTATAGATGATTTATAATACTGTGTTAGTTTCTGGTATACAGCAAAGTGATTCAGTTATATATGTATATATTTTTTCATATTCTTTTCCATTATGGTTTATTACAAAATATTGAATATAGTTCCCTGTGCAATACAGTAGGACCTTGCCATTTATTCATTCTATGTATAATAGTTTGCATCTGCTAACCCCAAACTCCCAGCCCATCTCTCCCCCACCGTCCCTCCACCTTGGCATGCACAAGTCTGTTATGTATGTCTGTGAGTCTGTTTCTGTTTTGTAGATAGATTCATCTGTGCCATATTTTAGATTCCATATATAAGTGATATCATATGGTATTTGTGTTTCTCTTTTTGACTTACTTCATTTAGCATGATAATCTCTAGATCCATCCATGTTGCTGTAAGTGGCATTATTTCATTCTTTTTTATGTTTAAATAATATTCCATTATTTATGTACACACCCACCACATCTTCATTATCCATTCATCTGTTGATGGATATTTAGGTTTCTTCCATTTCTCGGCTATTGTAAATAGTGCTGCTATGAACATAAGAGTACATGTATCTTTTCAAATTGTATTTTTTTCCTTGATATATGCCCAGGAATGGAATTGCTGGATCATATGGAAACTCTATTTTCAGTTTTTGAGGAACTCCCGTACTGTTCTCCATAGGGCTAGACCAATTTACATTTTCACCATTAGTGTAGGAGGGATTCCTTTTCCCACACCCTCCCAGCATTTCTTATTTGTAGACTTTTTAATGATAGCCGTTCTGACCAATGTGAGGTGGAACCTCATTGTAGTTTTGTTTTGCATTTCTCTGATGCTGGGAGGGATTGGGGGCAGGAGGAGAAGGGGACGACCGAGGATGAGATGGCTGGATGGCATCACGGACTCGATGGACGTGAGTCTGAGTGAACTCCGGGAGTTGGTGATGGACAGGGAGGCCTGGCGTGCTGCGATTCATGGGATCGCAAAGTGTCGGACATGACTGCGCGACTGAACTGAACTGAACTGAATAATTAGTAATGTTGAGTATCTTTTCATGTGCGTATTTGCCATCTGTATGTTTTCTTTTGAGAAATTTCTGTTTAGTTCTTCTACCTATTTTTCAATTGGGTTGTTTTTTGTTGTTGAGTTGTATGAGCTCTTATATTTTGAAAATCAAGGCCTTTCCGATCCCATTGTTTGCAAATATTTGAAATGGAGTAGAGAAAACAAAAAAAATGTCAAGAAAGATTTTGGACTTTCTAATAATAAAACAGGAAACTAGAAAATAACAAATCCATCCTTTGAAAAGTATGAAGAAAAAAATATTGCTCACTTCAGTTCAGTTCATTCACTCAGTTGTGTCCAACTCTTTGCGACCCCATGGACAACAGCATGCCAGACCTCCCTGTCCCATCACCAACTCCTGGAGCTTACTCAAACTCATCTCCACTGAGTCAGTGATTGCATCCAACTGTATCATCCTGTCATCCTCTTTTCTTCCAGCACTCAATAATTCTCAGCATCAAGGTCTTTTCAAATGAATCAGCTCTTTGCATCACGTGGCCAAAGTACTGGAGTTTCAGCTTCAACATCAGTCCTTCTAATGAACACTCAGGACTGATCTCCTTTAGGATGGACTGATTGGATCTCCTTGCAGTCCAAGGGACTCTCAAGAGTTTTCTCCAGCACCGAAGTTCAAAAGCATCAATTCTTCAGTGCTCAGCTTTCTTTATAGTCCAACTCTCACATCTATACATGACTACTGGAAAAACTATAGCCTTGACTAGACAGACCTTTGTTGACAAAGTGATGTCTCTGTTTTTTAATATGCTGTCTAAGTTGGTCACAACTATCCTTCCAAGGAGCAAGTGAACCCCGATGATTAATTTCAGAGGAAATAAAAAGTTAAATAGCAAAGGAAAAATGATAAAGATTACTTTATTGTTATAATAATGCAAACCCTGATCTGGACTAAGTATAATTATCTTGGGAATTTGGAAAAATGGAGGGCACCTGTTATTTGTGGTAGGTAGGAAAAAAAATACCAAATTTTCATCTTCCACACAAGCCCTTAGATAGATATGTCTGAAACTGAAATTTCATGAGTTAGCAATGCTGCTACTGCTGCTAGGTTGCTTCGATCGTGTCTGACTCTGTGCAACCCCATAGACGGCAGCCCACCAGGCTCCCCCATCCCTGGGATTCTCTAGGCAAGAATACTGGAGTGGGTAGCCATTTCCTTCTCCAATGCATGAAAGTGAAAGTGAAGTCGCTCACTAGTGTCCGACTCTTCACGACTCCATGGGCTGCAGCCCACCAGGCTCCTTGGTCCATGGGATTCTCCAGGCAAGAGTACTAGAGTGGGGTGCCATTGCCTTCTCCATGACTACTCTAGGTGTCTCATATAAGTGAAATCATACAGTATTTACAAGCATATAAATTTAGAGATGTTACGATTTTCAGGAAAAGAATCAGTGAAAAGAATTGAAATGTTTTCCTAATGGGAAGTAAAAATGGAGTGAGGGAAGAAGAATAGGGACTGTTGTCTGGCCTAACAAATTTTAAGGATTAGTAGACTTATTATAATAGGTTAATGTGTGACTTTTATTTTTAAAAAGTTTTTAAAAAGAAAAGAAATAGTCATTTTTACATGTCATGGTTCAGGAAGAAATACTAGAGTCTGGAAAATTAAGTGCTTGGTTCAGGTTGAAGCTCATATTTTGGTAGCTTAAAGACTTAATTCAAAATAACAATGTAGAAAGAGTTTTCTCTTTCTAAAACCTATTTTGGCTCCTAAAATGCTTAAATTATTTTTTATCATATATTATCAAAATGGAATTGTTTTGAGGTAGCGTTTCCTTAGGTAATGAGTACGTAAGAATCAGGAGATTTTTTAAATTTATTTTTAATCAAAGGTAATTGCTTTACAATATTGTGTTGGTTTCTTCCATACATCAACATGATTCAGCCACACGTATACATGAATCAGGAGATTTTAATGAGTATCTGTTCTGCCACTGAGTGCTATATTATGTTGAACAAGTCATTCATCTTCTTTGAACATAAGTTTCCTCAGCTGTCAGATGGATGTAGTCAAAGAATTTATGTCTACTACATGCAGTGAATTCAGAGTTCTCTCCTCCAAAACCCTGATTCCTATGTCAGAGGGATCTGGAACTCTTAGAGAAAAAGGCTGATGAAGGGGCAATGTTTTCTATATATTTGAAAACACTAGGTTTAGAGTGAAGTCTCAGGATCCAAAAAGTGGCTGCAGTTGGGATTGAGGGGCAGGATTGAGGCCTAGTTTACAGCGCTCCAGGTGTCCTTCACTTTTAAAGAGAATATAGATATACATAGGGACTTCCCCAATGGCTCAAGCAGTAAAGAATCCACCTGCAATACAGGAGACACAGGAGACATGGCTTTGATTCCCTGGGTTGGAAAGATCCCCTGGAGAAGGAAATGGCCACTTACTCCAGTGTTCTTGCCTGGGGAAAAAAAAATACACACACACACACATATACATACATACATACATACATACATGGCTTTTGCACAAAACTTGGGGATAAGCAGTTCTTTTTTAAAAATTTAATTAAATTATAATGTTTCTGACTTGATAAATATAAAAAGTATTACTTGGATTCAAATTCCAAGTGTTTTCACTTACTGGTCCTTGTTGATGACTGCCATGGGTAAGTTACTTCTTGCTGAGTCTCAGTTTGCCAACCAAAATATACTATAGATTATGAAAAAAGGGGAATTCAAAGGTCAGGGGATATTATTTTTGCATTCTCCTGAACCTTCTTATGCCAATATCACAGACGGTTGTAAACTTCCACAAACCTCTGTCCTCTGCCCATACTAAATTTAGGGGTCAGCAGGCAAGGTTCTTTAAACTATGAAAAGCCCAAGTACCATTCTATGGCCTTGAATTGTTCTATATGACCCACAGGAATCTTTGCCTGGGTCAGGCTGTAATCAGTATTTAATGGGAAACACCTTCTTTCCTTCTTTCCTTTAGGGCATGACTCACAAACACCTGGCATCCAGGCCTCTATGACTCCTCTGCTCACACTGTTTAATTCCTGACAGCTCACTGTACCTCTGACACAAAAGAACCATATTATCCTGGGCATCATCAATTTAGCATGTTTCTGTTGCCCACTCTGATCACAGAGTCACTGCTGAAACTTAAATGCTAACTGTTGAAAATTAATCTGACACTTTGCACATTCTCAGATGGAGACATTTTCTCCAAGTATCTAGTAGAATTGAAGGCTCCTGATTTTTCATTTCTCCTACAACCTAAGCCAAATAAGCTAAATGACCAATATTGATGCTTCAGTTCCTCTAAAAACAATGGCTCTGCGTACATGCTAGGTGATCAGAATGTATTTGCTTATCAAAGTTGAAAATCCATTTAGAGGAGATTGTATCTTTGGATCTGCCTCCAGCTGGGTTCCTGACACTGAAGAATGAGAGTTGGTTCACCTTCTTTTAAAGTGTTTTAACTGTGCTGTAGTTAAAAAGAAGGAGGGACAAGCATAGGAAGTAAACTAAATGAAAGCCAAGGATGATCTAGTAGTTATAGCAACATAGGCTTGAGTTTTAATATTAATGGAATTTTCAATAATTGTTGTCTCAATAGATTTCTTAAGTAGCTCTAAATTGTGAACCTTCATAAACATTATTTAGGCAAATTTTTACTGGATGGATCCTTCTGAAATATGACTCACCCCTTAGAAGAATCAGAAAAATACTACCCTCTGAGAGTGGGTTTTATTTTGTATCTGTAGCAGTATTTGTCTCTTTTTTACCCAGCATCCTGCCAAATCAAGACAAACCTGCTGGAAATGGACATTAAGATCAAAGGGATAATTGAGAGAGGCTGAAGGAAAAAAAAAAATTAAGGATGCTAGTCATCATCCTGGGGTTTACTATTGTTGGTTGCCATGACCCAGTCCTGAATCCTTTCCTCTTTTCACTGTATACTCCTCTCCAGTTTACCTTGTCCTCACTCACTCTCATGGTGTGAAATGCCATCTCCATGGTATTTCTTATGGCTCTCAAATTTCTATCTCCAACTTGGTCTGAGTTCCAGATTCCAATATGCAACTGCCTACTGGATGTTTGATTTGGATGTCTGTGAAACATCTCCAAATCAACACATCCAAAACTAAACTTCTTGTCTTCTCCTGCCACTGCTCCTACTTCAGTTCAGTTCAGTTCAATCACACAATCATGTCCGACTCTGTGACCCCAAGAATCACAGCACGCTAGACCTCCCTGTCCATCACCATCTCCTGGAGTTCACTCAGACTCACATCCATCGAGTCAGTGATGCCATCCAGCCATCTCATCCTCGGTCGTCCCCTTTTCCTCCTGCCCCCAATCCCTCCCAGCATGAGAGTCTTTTCCAATGAGTCAACTCTTTGCATGAGGTGGCCAAAGTACTGGAGTTTCAGCTTTAACATCATTCCTTCTAAAGAACAGCCAGGGCTGATTTCCTTTAGAATGGACTGGTTGGATCTCCTTGCAGAGAGTTTTCTCCAGCACCACACTTCAAAAGCATCAATTCTTCGGTGCTCAGCTTTCTTCACAGTCCAACTCTCACATCCATACATGACCACTGGAAAAATCAGAGCCTTGACTAGACAGACCTTTGTTAGCAAAGTAATGTCTCTGCTTTTCAATATGCTATCTAGGTTGGTCGTAATTTTTCTTCCAAGGAGTAAGTGTCTTTTAGTTTCATGGCTGCAGTCAACATCTACAGTGATTTTGGAGCCCCTAAAAATAAAGTCTGGTGCTGTTTCCACTGTTTCCCCATCTATTTCCCATAAGTGATGGGGCCGCATGCTATTATCTTCATTTTCTGAATGTTGAGCTTTAAGCCAACTTTGTCACTCTTTTCTTTCACTTTCATCAAGAGGCTTTTAAGTTCCTCTTCACTTTCTGCCATAAGAGTGTTGTCATCTGCATGTCTGAGGTTATCGATATTTCTCCTAGCAATTTTGATTACAGCTTCTGCTTCTTCCATTCCAGTGTTACTCATGATGTACTCTGCATATAAGTTAAATAAGCAGGGTGACAATATACAGCCTTGACGTACTCCTTTTCCTATTTGGAACCAGTCTTTTGTTCCATGTCCAGTTCTAACTGTTGCTTCCTGACCTGCATATAGGTTTCTCAAGAGGCAGGTTAGGTGGTCTGGTATTTCCCATCTCTTTCAGAATTTTCCACAGTTTATTGTGATCCACACAGTCAAAGGCTTTGGCATAGTCAATGTAACAGACACAATTCTGGGTTCTTGAGATATAGCAATAAATAGGTTTCTCATTTCCAGAATTTACATTTTATTTTATTTTTTTAAATATACATTTATTTATTTTAGTTGGAGGCTAATTACTTTACAATATTGTGTTGGTATTGCCATACATCAACATGAATCTGCCACGGGTGTACACGTGTTCCCCATCCTGAATCCCCCGCCCACCTCGCTCCCCATCCCATCCCTCTGGGTCATCACAGTGCACCAGCCCCAAGCATCCTGTATCATGCATTGAACCTGGACTGTCAATTCATTTCACATATGATATTATACATGTTTCAATGCCGTTCTCCCAAATCATCCCACCCTTGCCCTCTCCCACAGAGTCCAAAAGACTCTTCTATACATCTGTGTCTCTTTTGCTATCTCACATACAGGGTTATGATTGCCATCTTTCTAAAGTCCATATATATGCATGAGTATACTATATTGGTGTTTTTCCCTCTGGCTAACTTCACTCTGTAATTGGCTCCGGTTTCATCCATCTCATTAGAACTGATTCAAATGTATTCTTTTTAATGGCTGAGTAATACTCCATTGTGTATTTGTACCATAGCTTTCTTATCCATTCATCTGCTAATGGACATCTAGGTTGCTTCCATGTCCTGGCTATTATAAACAGTGCTGCTATGAACATTGGGATATGCGTGTCTCTTTCAATTCTGGTTTCCTCGGTGTGTATGCCCAGCAGTCAGATTGCTGGATCATATGGCAGTTCTATTTCCAGTTTTTTAAGGAATCT
>SJXQ01003698.1:148801-206153 GCA_006408695.1 Aepyceros melampus | reverse complement strand
TCTCCTTTGCTTTTCGCCTCTCTTCTTTTCACAGCTATTTGTAAGGCCTCCCCAGACAGCCGTTTTGCTTTTTTGCATTTCTTTTCCATGGGGATGGTCTTGATCCCTGTCTCCAGTACAATGTCTTGAACCTCATTCCATAGTAATTTAGCCTCCAATTAAAATAAGTAAATTTAAATAAAAAAAAAAGAATGGATAATACATTCACCTCAGAGCACTTTTTGTTTTAGCTCAGATTTAATGCGTGTCTGTTATATGCTAGACACTGTCATCACTGCTTTACATGGATTAACTCATTTAAAATTCCCTGTGAGGATTAAATGAAGTAAATCATGTAAGCTGTGTAGCATAGAGGAAATGCTCACTGTTGTTGTTCAGTTGCTCATTTGTGTCCAACTCTTTATGACCCCATGGACTGCAGCATGTCAGGCTTCCCTGTCCTTCACCATTTCTCAGAGGTTGCTCAAACTCATGCCCATTGAGTTGGTGATGCCCTCCAACCATCTCATCCTCTGTCATCCCCTTCTCCTCCTGTCTTCAATCTTTCCCAGGATCAGGGTCTTTTCCAGTGAGTCAGCTCTTTGCATCAGGTAGCCAAAATACTGGAATATCAGCTTTAGCATCAGTCCTTCTAATGAATATTCAGGGTTGATTTCCTTTACAATTGACTGGTTTGGTCTCCTTGCAATCCAGGGGACTCTCAAGAGTCTTCTCCAGTACCACAATTCAAAGGCATCACTTCTTCAGTGCTCCGCATTTTTTATTGTCCAGCTCTCACATCCATACATGACTACTGGAAAAACCATAGCTTTGGCTACACACACTTTTGTCGGCAAATTACTGTCTCTGCTTTTTAATATGTTGTCTAGTTTGTCAATTCTTTTCTTCCAAGGAACAAGCATCTTTTAATTTCATGACTGCAGTCACCATCTACAGTGATTTTTGAGCCCAAGAAAATACAGTCTGTCACTGTTTTCATTGTTTCCCCATCTATTTGTCATGAAGTGATGCGATCAGATCTTTGTTTTTTGAATGTTGAGTTTTAAGCCAGCTTTTTACACTCCTCTTTAATCCTCATCATATGGGCTTCCCCGGTGGCTCAGAGGTTAAAGCATCTGCCTGGAATGCAGGAGACCCGGGTTCGATCCCTGAGTCGGGAAGATCCCCTGGAGAAGGAAATGGCAACCCACTCCAGTACTCTTGCCTGGAGAATCCCATGGAGGGAAGAGCCTGGTAGGCTACAGTCCATGGGGTCACAAAGAGTCAGACTCAACTGAGTGACTTCAATTTCAATTTCAAAATTAATCCTCATCAAGAGGCTCTTTAGTTCCTCTTCACTTTCTATATAAGGATGGTGTCATCTGCATATCTGAGGTGATTGATATTTCTCCCCACAATCTTGATTCCAGCTTGTGCTTCATTCAGTTTGGCATTTCACATGATGTAATGTGCATCTAAGTTAAATAAGCAGGATGACAAAATACAGCCTTGATGTACTCCTTTCCCAATTTTGACCAACAGTCTGTTCTTCCATAAATGCTCATGAAGGTTAGTTATTACCAGAAAGAAACAACCTGGGTGTTGAGTGTGGCTGTGAAATTCTACCCCTAAAATACAAGTCTTAGGTTATTATTCTTGGATTTTCTTTCTATAGGGTCTCCCCATATACCTTATTTGCCAGGAACTTGAGGCAGATGGATTGGTAGTCTAGGTCTTAATAATTGTTTCTCTGCTTACTGGTTAGTTTCATGTTCCTGACCCCAGACTTTGCCTGACTTGGATAAGTCCAGCTGTTGTGGCACCAGTGACTAAGTATAGATCCGTCTTGAGGGGCATTAGGGTTTTCAAGGACCCATTTCTCTGCTCTACCCCAGAAGCAAGGTGAGCTCTTACTTTTCCTCAGGTACATGGTACCAATGACAGAAGAAGCTCTTGAACTGACCTTTATTTAAACTGACTTGCTAGATTTACCAACCATCTGTAAAACTGCCTGATGCCCATGATACTCTGTTCTGATTGAGTTGTTTAAGTGGGCTCAGCTATCTTGGAGCTAGTCAGTTCCCAAGATCCTTTGTGTTCTCTCCCCTTTGCAGGCTGTTCTTGCCAAAGACCATTCAACACTGGCATTTAGCTTTAACTCTGAGTTTTGAGAGTTTATTTCCCTCAGTCCTTTGAACAATGCATTCCAACTGGTAAGCTGAGGCATCCTGATATACCCTGAGTGAGTTACAGTTGTGCTGAGCTATTGCTCCTTCCAGGAGGCCTGGTAGATAGGCAACTAGAACCCATGGGTAGTTTTTGCCTCTGGCTTTTGATAAACTTGTCATTCCACTTTGATATATCATAGAAATGTTGTTATTTTCCACCTGGCTCCTGCTCTAGAAAAATCAAGAAGTATTATATTTAGAGTGTTAGTTATCGAATGTCTTTTAACCATGGAACCACAGTATATGAGTCAGGTTAAAAGGAAATCTGCGTGCTTAATACCACTGAACTGTATGCTTTAAAATGTTTAAGATGTTAAATTTTATGGTATGTGTATTTTGCTACAATTTTTTAAAAAATGGTAATAATTTAATTAATTTATTTATTTATAGCTATGCTGAGTCTTCATTTCTTCACAGACTTCTCTCTAGTTGTGGCGAGCAGGGACTACTCTCTAGTTGCTTTATGTGGGCTTCTCATTGTGGTGGCTTCTTTTGCTGCAGAACAGGCTCTAGTTCACACAGGCTTCAGTAGTTGTGGTGCATGGGCTCAGTAGCTGCAATTTCTGCTTGCCTGGAAAATCCCCAAGGACAGAGGAGCCTGGCGGGCTACAGTTCCCAGGGTCTCAAAGAGTTGGTCACGACTGAGTGACTAAGCACAGCACAGAGCACAGGCTCAATAGTTGTGGCGCTTGGGCTCTGTTGCTCCGTGGCATGTGGGATCCTCCTGGACCAGGGATCATACCCATGTCTCCTGCATTGGCAGGTGAACTCCCCACCACTGAGCCACCAGGAAAGCCCTAGAAATCTGTATTTTTTAAAATGAATCTGCTTTGAGTAAAATGGCAGCTAGGCCCTGGAAGCTTGGCATCCCTATCAGCAGAGTCTGAGGGCTTGGAGAACAGCTTGCTCTAAAACAGCTGAGAAAGCACCGTTTTAGAGCAAGCATTGGAAGCCTCACTTTCCCATGGGCTCTGACGCGTGCAGACAGTGCATGGCTTTGTGGAAGCCAGCCTTCAGCAACCCTGCAACGGGGCGAGGGCCTCCTGGGCCTTCCCACAGGACGTGTTGACCTTTCCTGACTGTGTGTCCTCTATTAACCTCCTCAGCACTCAGTGCCAGTATAACTGGTCCCTGCCTTTCCCTTTCCCAGCACATTGAAAAATCACCTGTCATAAACATATATAAATATTTATTGAGAAGACTTTTCATTTCTGTGTTCTAGATATATGTACATATTACCTAGATAAAATATTCAGTCCTTTTGAAGGGTATAAAATAAAAAGAAAACCTCTTCCTGCCCCACTTTTAGTCCCACATCTCCCCAGGTAAAACCATGGAAGTTTTGTAATTTTTTTATTGAGGTATAGTTGATTTAAAAGATTATATTAGTTTCTGGTATAAAATATAGTGATTCAAATTTTTATAGATAATATTCCATTTAAAATTGCTATAAAATATTGGCTATATTTCCTGTGGTATACAATATATCATTGTAACATATTTATTTTATACATAGTAGTTTGTATCTCTTAATTCTATACCGCTATTTCTCACCTCCCTGGTTGTAACTACTGGTTTGTTCTCCCTATCTGTGAGTCTGTTTCTATTTTGCTATATACATTCATTTCTATTATTTTTTTTTTGATTCCACATGTAAGTGATAATATGCAGTGTTTATCTTTCTCTGACTCCTTTCACCAGCATAATATCCTCCAGGTCCATCTATGTTGTTGCAAATGGCAAATTTTCATTTTTTCCAACAGCTGAATAGTATTTTATTTTATATATCACATCCTCTTTATCCACTCATCCACTGATGGACACTTAGGTTGCTTCCATATTTCAGTTACATAAATAATGCTGCTATGAACATTGGGGTGCAAGTATCTTTTTGAGTGAGTGTTTTTGTTTTCTTTGATATATACCCAGCAATGGAATTGCTGGATTATATGGTAGTTCTGTTTTGAGTTTTCTGAGGAACCCCTATGCTATTTTCCATAGTGGCTGCACCAATTTATAATTCCATGAACAGAGTAGAAGTGTCCCATTTTATCTACATACTCACCAACATTTGTTGTTAAATGTTTGTGGTTTTCTTGATAATAGCCATTCTGGCAGGTGTGAAGTGATATCTCATTGTGGTTTTGGTTTGAGTTTTTCTGATTTTTGTATTTTTTTGGTATTTTTTATTGCAAGTTTTGTATTTTTTTATACCTGTATGTCCTTCCAGAAAAATATTTGTACACAAAACTACCTGTATCTAATATAATGGGCCATTTTACACATGTAATTTTGTACTTTTCCCATTTTACTTAATAACATATCTTAGTATCACCCCATGTCATCACTTAATATTTTACATCAAGCTTTAAAACATCTGCATAGTATTCTATTGAATGGTTGTACCATATTTTCTTTAATTACTCCTTTAGTGATAATATTTAGCTTGCTTCCAATGTATCTGAAGAGCAAAGAATTTGAAACAAATCTAAATGTTCAATATCAAGGAATTAATGAAATCAACTCTATTGATATATGCCATATTACAGCATAGTCTCTTTTTTATAATTTTATTTATTTATTTATTTGGGCTATGCTCAGTCTTTGTTGTGTCACAAGCTTTTATCCACTTGTAGCAAGTGGAGGTTCCTCTCTAGTTGCAGTGCATGAGCTTCACACTGCAGTGGCTTCTCTAGTTGCAGAACACAGGTTCTGGCATGTATGGTCCCAGCAGTTGTGGCTCCCAGGCTCTAGACCACAGGCTCAATAGTTGTGGCATATAGGTTTATTGCTCCACAGCATGTGGGATCTTCCTAGATCAGAGAATGATCCCATGTCCCCTGCATTGGCAGGCTGATTCTTAACCACTGGACCACCAGAGAAGTCTTATGGTATAGTCTTTTAAACATGATGTCAAATTGTATTAAACACTATAGTAAGTGTGTTCCTTATTTCTTTTTGTAGGAAAAACAGGTTACAAATTAGTTAGAATAGTTGAGTCCTGATGAGTTAAAAAAAAAATTGGAGCAGTCATTCATGAACTAGGTATAAAATATGTGTACTAAATTGTTAAATTTTTAACAAAGCTTCTCTCTAGGTGGTTGGATAATAGGGTTTTAAGTCTATTTCTTCATTTTGCTTATGTATATTTCTTAAATTCTCAAAAATAAATGTATATTGCTTTAATAATAGAAATAGTATAATAAACGTTAATTTTGTAAAAAGAAAAATTCATGTGCACCTGTACCTTGGCAGCCACACTCTGCTGTCCCTCCTGTACTTATGGTGGGGAAATAGGCTGCCAAACCAACTGTTCATTTCAGTTCAGTTCAGTCGCTCAGTTGTGTCTGACTCTTTGCAACCCCATGAATCGCAGCATGCCAGGCCTCCCTGCCCATCACCATCTCCCGGAGTTCACTTAAACCAAATGTAGGGGAAGAAAAATGATCTCCCCTCTACCCTTCTGAGTAGAGCTGCAGATGCACAAAGCTGGAGTGGTGCTGCAGCTGCAGCTGTGCAGTGCTGGAGCAACTTTGAGGAGATACCCCATGTTCAAGGGCAAAGAAAAAGTCCCAGAAGATGGTAGGAGGGGTGAAATCATGTTTAGAATCAAACCCCATACCCGCCAGAAACGCTCAGA
The DNA here is from genome assembly GCA_006408695.1 of Aepyceros melampus. NCBI lineage: Eukaryota > Metazoa > Chordata > Mammalia > Artiodactyla > Bovidae > Aepyceros > Aepyceros melampus. Next base: position 200,306 of record SJXQ01003698.1, on the reverse strand, counting down.
GGGTTCAAACATACCTTGTGTGCACCAGGACCCAGAGACCCCACAGAGACTGAGACAGAACTGTGTTTGGGTGTCTCCTGAGGCGATACAGGTCAGCTGTGGACTGCTGCAGGGCAGAGGCTCTGGGTGCAGTCGACCTGGGTATGGCATATGCCCTCTTAAAGGAGGTCACCATTAATCCCACCATAGGGCACCCCACTCCAGTACTCTGGTCCCCTTCACAAGGAACCTGGCCCTCACTATGTGAGCTCCCAGTCCAGTGAGGACAGCTACAGCAAAGAGGCCAGAGACCAGTGCAGGGAACTAGGAACTGACCACTCTTTAAAAACATATTTATTTATTTGATCGTGTTGGATCTTAGCTGCAGCATGTGGGATCTTTTTTGCAGTGCTTACTTGGTCCACAGCACATGAGATCTTTGTTCCCCAACCAGGCATCAAAACCACCTCTCCTGTACTGCAAAGCTGATTCTTAACCACTGAACCACCAGGGAAGACCAAGGAAATGACCACTCTTTGAGGCTTACACATGGAATACTCAGGGGGACCAAGCAGAGGAAGCAATCCCTGAGGAGTGAAAGAGCAGTATCAGAGAAGGCTTCACTGAGGAAGTCAAAATTGAAAGAACAGGATGGAGGAACAGTAGTACATGCAAAGGTCAAGAAGAGGAGGGTAGGATTCCTTCAAGCCCTGGCAATTGATAAGGCAGCAGCAGTAAGGACTGCTGTTTTGTCACATCAGCTGATTGGTCAACTGATCACCAAAGAAATATGGTGAGTGACTGAGATCATTTGCTTTGTTCTGACACATGTAAGTTCAAATTTCAGTCCTGTCATTTACTGGATATTTGCCTGGGGAAGTTACTTAACTTTTCCAAACCCCAGTTTCTTTGTCTAAAATGAAAATTATAACAGTATCTACCTCATCAGGTTACTGTGAAGGTAACTGAAATACTGGATATAATACAATATAGCCCAGTGCCTGATTGGTATATAGTAAAGGCTTAATTTATAGTAGCTATAATTATTATTAATACTAATAAAAATAAAATATGTCATAATATTTAAAGATAACTTAATACTAATAAAATCATGTGTAGGAAATTCATAATTCTTAGAAGTAGGTGATTTTTTTCAAGGTCTCTGATATGAGGTGCCAGAAAATTCTATAGCCTATAGAATCCAAGCAGGTGTCTGGATTTCCAAGTGAGAGAAGTGAATCATACAGGATGGTGGTTAGAAACATGGCTTCTGAACTCAAGAAGACAAGGTTCAACTTTCTGGCTCTGACACATGCGCTGTGTAATGTTGGTTAAGTTCCTCTTTAATACTAGGCCTCAGTTTCTCATCTGAAAATGGGAGTAATGACACTATCTACCAAATAGCCTTGTTAACATTAAGATAAAATGAGATAACACACATAAATTGCTTAGTGCCTGGTTACTCAATTTATACTCAGTTCATTCATTGACCCAGTGTTTGTTGAGCACCTACAACATGCTGAACTTTGTGCTTAGATGCTGGGAATATATTGGTAGTGAATGAAACAAATTAGGCCCTTTTTTTAAATTAATTTTTATTTTTTAGTTTGTTTTGCTTTATAATACTGTATTCGTTTTGCTATACATTGACACGAATCAGCCACGAGTGTACATGAACTCCCAATCCTGAACCCCACCTCCCCCATCCCCCCCAACAACATCTCTCTGCATTCTTTTAAGTAAAGTTTTCAGTAAATGAGAACTACCACTGCTGCTGCTACTAAGGCTATACAGGTATTCCTCACTATCAGAAGTCTCATGATCTAGGTATTCATTATAATAACTTTTTTTTAAAAAAAGATTTATCCCAAATTCACTATTCAAAAATTGAAAGCCTTCAGGTGGAAACATTTGAGTTGCATGGGAATCCCCTCCAGAGGATGTAGAATGTACCCCCTCTCTAGATAGGACAGCATCTTGAGTTCCAACTGATTAAAAGCATTGTACATCATCACTACCATCTCCCCCACCATTTCCCTTAAGAGTTTAGCCTTTCATGAGTCATAGTATTTGCTTATTTCAAGTGCCTGGGGGCACTATCAACCAAAGCCCATGTGAACAACATCTTGAGACTCTCTAATTTTTTATTTCATCGTTTATATTACAAGCTTCCCTAGTGGCTCAGATGGTAAAGAGTCTGTCTGCGGTGCAGGAGACCCAGGTTCAATCCCTGGGTCGGAGAGATTCCCTGGAATAGGAAATAGCAACCCACTCTAGTATTCTTGCCACAAAAATCTCATGGACAGAGGAATCTGCTGGGCTACAGTCCATGGGGTCACAAAGAGATGGACACGACTGAGCAATTAACCCTTCACTTCTTTTTTAGTTTCAGTATATGTTCATGCAGTTTAGGAATGAAATATAATTTGTTTCTGGGGCTGTAAATTATTGTATCCTAAACAGCCCATGGGGTCCCAAAGAGTTGGACATGACTGAGGACTCAGCACAGCACAAACATAAAAATACAAATTGGTGAGTTCCTTAAGTGTTAAATAATTAGATATTGACATTTTAAATGCTTTTTGTTACTAATAAATACTTTGTGGTTGATGTATACAGTTGTTTAAGAGGGTTTTAGTAATATTTAGAAAAACTGGTTGGTGTTTGTGTATGTGTTTTATTATTTTTCTCATTCAAATGAATGGAATATAGGGTTCCATTTTATGTTACTTCAGTATATTACATGTTCTCAGTAATGTTTTATATTTTAATATGCAGAGGCACCTATACTAGAACCACTACTACAGTATTACTTCTACCCACTATATAGTGCTTGCAAACTAATACTTGTTATCTACTAGCTTCCACCAACTACTGACCCCAGCATTACATTTTCAGTATTTACAGAAGCTAATGTTGCCCTTTCTCTGTTCTTTGTTTGAGTATGGTCATGTGATTGGGGGTGGATTCTAGTCCTCAAGGTAAATGACCGGAACCTTACTGATCTTCTTGTGGCTGATGACTGTGTCGCTTAAGGATGAAGTGTACAATTCCAGTCACATCTTTTGGTGTCTCTGAGGCCAAGTAAGGAAGTCAGCAACCCCCCGAGTCAAAGGCCTTGGCAATGAGGAAGGAAATTTCACATGGAAAGGTAGCTAGGAGGACCTCCTGCCGCTACCTGCTGTGAGTGTGTGTGTGTGCATGCGTGCATATGTGTGTGCACTTGTGTGTCTAAGCATGTTGTCCCCTAGAACAGTGATCCCCAACCTTTATGGCACCAGGGATCAGTTTCGTGGAAGGCAATATTTCCACAGACTGGAGGTGGGTAGATGGTTTCAGGATGATTCAAGCACGTTACATGTATTGTGTACTTTATTTCTATTGTTATTACATCAGCTCCACCTCAGTCATCAGGCATTAGATCCTGGGAGTTGGGGACCCCCGCCCTAGGGTATTGCAAAGGCACATGTTTGTTGTGGCAAATATTGATGAATACCTGAATGGGTAGATGTTGAATGGAATTCTAGTTTTACTACTGATTAAAAATATTTTGAAAGGACCTGTTCCTGGTGAAAGGACCAAGAGCACATTCCCAAGTCAATGAAGTTTGTGGGAACACTGTATGCAGTATCTCCTGTGGATGTGGTCAATATACAAAAAGCTCCAAGTAGGTCTGCAGTAAAGAAATTGATTACTCTTCACGTACTAGAATTTTTCCCACACTTTTGTTCTTGCCTCACAGAAATCTCTTTTGTATGGCAGCCCACTGAACACTATTCCACAACACGTGTTTTGAGAAACCCTCTTGTCTATTGTTGTAGAATGGGGTATAACAAATGCTAAGACACTTCCTGCCCTGTCCATCATCCTCCTACTGCCTCCCACCCCATCTTTCCTTCTGCTTCTCTCTTCCCATCCCATTCTTGCATCTCTCCTTTCCCATCTTTCCTCTCTTCTCTTCCATATTTATTGACACATGATTAAGAAATCTGATCATTACCAAAAGCATTTCAGTAGTCCCCTCTGCACTGAAATGATGCTGAGGACTGTCAAAAGGTAAAAAAAAAATTATTCTCTGTCCCTTCCCCTCAGGAGCTGTCAGTAGCTCATAGATCTGGAGTGGGTGAATATGCAGATTCTTGATAATGTAAGTAATCTACATGCGAGCAAATGGCTGAACACATGGCATGTTCATGGAGGGGATGGGGAATGATCATAGTGAATTACAGTTACACCTTTTTCAGTACCAACAACTTGCCAAACACAGCTCAGCAGAGTGAGAAGAAACACAATTGTTTTTCCCTGTATAATATATGCCATTGTACAGCCAGTGCTGTACTCTCAGAGGTACATTGTGCAATTTTCAGATTTAACCACCTACTGCCTCCCTTGGGAAGCTGCACAAGAATTAGGAGGTTTGTTTTCTACTCTAGCTCCACTACAGACCTGCTATGGAACCTTGAGCAAGCTCCTTGCCCTCTCTGGGCCTTAGAGGAGGATTCATTAGATAACCTGGGAGTGGTCCGTCCCTTCTTGGTCTGAAACTCTGTGATTGGTCTGGCAGGGTTGCTGCCCCTTGCTGGTGACTTAGAGTGAGGTGGGAAATTCAGAGGAGATATTTCCCTCAAAACCTATTTCTGGTTTTCACTGGCCGTTTGCCAAATGTTACTTGTGAGGCGGGGAGACTGGCAGACTTATAAGTTGGAGCTGATTCTGGGTGGGAGTTTGTGTGTCCATCTCCATATCTTGCTCCCCTCCCCCCAATTCCAGCATTGCTCCGTTCAAACAATATTTGATTGTGAAGCACATTTTTCAGATGCCATTCACATTCTTGGAGTAAGTTATGGTGTGCTAATCAAGAGAACAATGTGTGATATTTACCTGGCATGGGTGATACCATGTTCCCAAAGACAACAACATGTGACTGTCAAATAACCATAGCAATCCCTTATCTAGAATTTAGACATAGGCAGGGCTCTAGGACGGAGAAGGCAATGGCACCCCACTCCAGTACTCTTGCCTGGAAAATCCCATGGACGGAGGAGCCTGGTGGGCTGCAGTCCATGGGGTTGCTAAGAGTCAGACATGACTGAGCGACTTCACTTTCACTTTTCACTTTCATGCATTGGAGAAGGACATGGCAACCCACTCCAGTGTTCTTGCCTGGAGAATCCCAGGGACAGAGGAGCCTGGTAGGAGGCCATCTATCGGGTCGCACAGAGTCGGATACGACTGAAGCAACTTAGCAGCAGCAGCAGGGCTTTAGGAGAACGCAGCATGTGTTCTCTTACTTAAGCCTCACAGTTGTGTAAGGTAGGGCAGTTCGAATTATCCCCATTTTACAAGGAAGAAAGCCAAGTCTTGTAGAGAGAGATGCCACGACCTACTCAATTCCAAACAGGTATCTGGAGGAGCCAGTTTTCAAACCCAGCCAGGCTGACTCCAGAGCTCTAACTGGTCTGCTTTTCCTTTAACTGGATTAAAACAGATACCCTGGAAAGTCATCAATTATAGAGAGGGGAGGGATGGAAGCAGAGAAACACAGACCAGACCTAGTGAGCCCCAGGCTTGGCAAATGTCCTCTTTCATTCACTGGCTTTATGTAGAAGCACTGGATGCAGTGGAGACCAAGGTTCCTATTCAACACCACCCCCACCAGGATTTGGCACACTCTGTCACCTCTGTGGCAAATGCTATTCTCTGGGTGGCTGGTGGGAGCTAAGTGGAAGGGCCTCTGTAATGATCACATCAGGAAGTTTATCCCAGTGCTGTCTGTATATAGGATTTGTGTGTGCTTCTTGTATTTAGTTGCTCAGTTGTGTCCGACTCTTTGCAACTGCATGACTGTAGCTGGCTAGGCTCCTCTGTCCGTGGGATTTTCCAGGGAAGAATACTGGAGTGGGTTGCCATTTCCTCCTCCAGGGGATCTTCCTGACCCAGGGATTGAACCTGCATCAGAGGTTAAAGCATCTGCCTCCAATGCGGGAGACCTGGGTTTGATCCCTGGGTCGGGAAGATCCCCTGGAGAAGGAAATGGCAATCCACTCCAGTATTCTTGCCTGGAGAATCCCATGGACGGAGAAGCCTAGTAGGTTACAGTCCACGGGGTCGCAAAGAGTTGGACACGACTGAGTGACTTTACCTTCACCTTCACCTACCTTCTCCCGCATTGGCAGGCAGATTCTTTACCCGCTGAGCCATCAGGGACTGGCTGAGAGCTAAACCCTGAAAAATGAGGGCTTGTCATTGACACTTTCTGTCTTCCTTTCAGTGCCCTTGTCCCTCTCTTCTTGGTATCTGTCAGGAACTTTGTGTGCGTACGCTTTGTCTGGGCTGTCAGGTCCCTTAATGCTGATTCTCAACCCATCCACTTGCCATCTTCAATAGATCTTTCCATCCTAATTAAGTTAAAATCTTCTGATCCTGCTTCTGTCATTGACTGTAGTGATAATAGCAGTCTCTAACATGTATGATCATTTTCAATGTGTGAGGCTCTGCTTTCAGTATTCACATGTAGTATATCATTTAATAGGGCTTTCCAGGTGGCACAATGGTAAAGAATCCACCTTCCAGTACAAGAGACACAAGAGACTCTGAACTGAACAATGAGTGGGGAAGATCCCCAGGAGAAGGAAATGGCAACCTACTCCAGTATCCTTGCCTGGGAAATCCCATGGACAGAGGAGCCTGACAGGTTACAGTCCATGGGGTTGCAAAGAGTCAGACATGACTGAGCACATGCATCTTGTTCAATTCTTATAGTCCTATGGGCAGGCACTCTTATTATGTCCACTTGACAGTGAAAGTCACTCAAGTTCAGAGAGTTTACCTTGTTCACAGTCAACCAATCCATAAGTGGTAGAGAAAGACTTACATCCAGGTCTTCTAACACCAACACCCATGTCATGTCCATGTCTGCTCGCTTATGTTACCTCAGAAATACTATGTCAATAACCTGGATCCCATCTGCCTAGTTGCATGTTACTTTCCTAAACAGGATACACAAGATATGATTCCTCAGGATTAAAAAAGAAGCTCATTTTTCCCCCTCCATTTCTTTCTTTCTACTCATGTCATCCAACCATTTTCCCAAGTACCTCCAGAGTTTACACTCACATGTGATCCTTACTATGCCCTAGCTTGGTTAATTCAAACTGAGTGCCACTAAGTTTTCTTAATCTTGCCCTGCTAGTCTTTCTGTTGCTCTTTCATATTTTTTCTCTCTCAACCAGAACTGCCTGGCATCTGCCCTTACAGTTCTCTTACCAGCTTCTCCTCTTCCTGGTGGCTACTCACTCACAGGAGGGACTCACTTGCTTTGATGCTATCCTTGTGAGGCTGGCAGTACCACTTATGTTGGACCCATTGGATAGATGAGAAAACTGAGGCTCAAGCAGCTTGAATGACCTTCAAGGGCTCACACAATCTCTGTTCCAAGTGGAAGGTCTTCCCTAGTACTACTAGCTTCAAGCAAAAGTAGGTGTTGAGAGTGCCTAGATATGTGGGGGCTTCTAAAATAGAATTTTGACTTAGAAATCACAACATTTTCTCAGTGTTTTTGCTAAAGCACCAGGACTAGAATGGGATAAACTGAGTTAGAGGCCTCTAACAGGCCTCAAATATGCTAATCAACAGAGAGAAGATGAGTTTGTGACTTTAGGCAATATTAAAATATACCAAAGTAAATCACCTGCCACTCTGAGACAAAACCAGGATGAGAGTTGGTAGCTTTTTACAACATGATCTCATTCCTGGGCTGAATCATCCTGATACCCCAGTGAACGCAAATGTCAAAGGAAAACACACAACTAATGATATGTAGACACTGGTGGTGTGAAGAACGAGCTGTTTGGGGGAAAGCCCCATGTTTTCCTCAATACTTAGCTTCACAATGTTCAAGAAGTAGTGATTTTAGTTCTCTGAGTTGATCAAGGGTTAGCATGCATGCTTAATCGCTATCGTGTCTGATTTTGGCAACCCGATGGCCTAGAGCCCGCCAGGCTCCTCTGTCCATGGGATTTCCTAGGCAAGAATACTGGAGTGGGTTGCCATATCCTCCTCCAGTGGGTCTTCCTGACCCAGAGTTTTAACCCTCATCTCCTGCATTTCAAGTGGATTCTGTACCTCTGAGCCATCAGAGAAGCCATGATAAAGGGTTAGTAAGTAGGAAATTTGAGAGCAGGTTGCACCTAGAAGGAAAAAGTGTCTTTCATTTTCTCCTAGATACCAGACACAACTTCGTGGTTAGATTTCTCCATTCAAGATTTTATTGGAGTCCTCTCTGTACATACTTGTTCTATTGCTTGGGAGATAACAAAGGTTTAGTAAACAATGACTGTCTAGGTGGATAAATGGATGCTGTATGTTGATTGCTTTTTCTGGATAATCATTCCATGTGTTAGCCTATGCTGTCCTTATCAGGGACACTTTAGAGCCAATAATGCTCAAACCCTAGATGGAGTAAACCACTTCACATGATGTGGGAAGGCAGAGGAGTTAAGATGGTTCTAAGAAACTAAAATAAAACTTCTTCCTATTACTCAGTAACTTTCAAGTAAGTACTTGCTTCCTGCTGAAATGCAAATACCCCTGCGTGAGATGCAAAGTGTGGACCAGAGAGCCTTCCTTGCCTATGCTTCTCAAATTGTCCTCAGAAGCAGGGGGCACTCAAAGCCAGAGGATAAACAAGCCACATCTTCCTGGAGGGTCCATTTTGACTCCAAGATTTGAGGGATGGGAAGTTAGGAAACTTAAGATAATTTAAACTACCATTTATACATTGAAGCAAGCATTAGTATGTGTATGATTGAGCTTGGGCAGCCATAACGAAATACTATAGACTGGGTGGTTTCAACAACAGGAATTCATTTGTCACAGCTGAGAAATCCAGGATCAATGTGCTGGCCAGTTTGGTTCCCCAGTGAGGACTCTCTTCCAGATTCATGAATGGCTACCTTTTCACTGTGTCCTCACATAGCAGAGAGAGAAAGAAAGCTTTCTTCTTATGAGGGTACTAATCCCTTCATGAGGGCTCCACTCTCATAAACCCATACAACCCACGTCTAATACTATCACATTGAGGGGTAGGCTTCGATATATGAATTTGAGGGGTGGACACAATTCAGTCCACAACAATATCTAGTAGAATAAACTGTGAAAGTCACATGTTTTTCTTTTGTTTTACAATAACAGGAGAAAAGAAAATAGTTACAGTTTTGCAACAGATCACTTTGGGTTATACTTCTAATGTCCTGGGGGATAGTCTTTCTTTTTCTTTTGCCTATGGATGCTTGAGGTGAAGTTTAAGAAGCAGTCAGGGTTGCAAAACCCGCTCCAATATGAATGACTCCACTTGGTGTTGTGCCCTGAAGAAGCCTTAAGCCTTATGAAACTGTTGGGAATAGTTTATAAGTGGATGTGAATAAAATATCTGAGAGGAAATTTTGGTGACCATGAGTAGAAGCAGATTTCATAAGACTGGAAACAGGAAAACACTGAGGGAGAAGGTGAAGAACTAAGAAACTGGGGCTCTTGATCATCTTTTCCCCAGTTTCAGTTTGTTTGGGGGAGGACTGGCCTTCCTGGGTCCTTTTTCCCATCTAATTCCCTGATAATTTCAGCTGTACTTCTAAGACGGTTCTCAGATGAGTTCTAGGGGAAAAGGTTAATTACTGGATCCCAACAGGTTTTATTTCTGGGGCTGGAAATGAAGGGTATTGGACAAGAATCCAGATGTAATAATCTTGAAACTTTCTACAAAGCACACATGGCCAAGATCACTGAGACTTTCCCCCCTCCTGTATTTAGTAAATAGTATCCAGTGAGCACACATTCCTTCCTTTACATCATGTAACTCAGAATTAAATGCAACTTAAATGGTATCTTCCACCTAGTAGTGTATTTAGGATTTCCTGAAGCTTTGTTTTAAAATCTTCCTTATAGGTGCTCTGGCCTGCCTAACTCATGCTGCTTCTTCATTTATCCAGTTTTCACATCCACTTCCTTTCAGTTCCTTTGCCCCTTTCTCTACTTTCACAGACACCTGCCTCTTTGGTCCCCCTGTGCACTTAGAAAGGTCTCTCATTCACATCAGAATGTTTGCTCTGACTTTTCCAACCTAAACCACTGTTTCTTATTCATTTCATTCACTTAAAATAATTGACACTAGACATACGGCATCCTGTTCACAACTAAGGCTACCTTAGTTCACTTGAAAGAACTGCTTCCTTTATAAAAATCCATTCTCTTGGCAATAATATTAACAATAGCAATGACAGCTGACATTCAATGAGCACTTGTGTTATATTTCTTTTCACATTTAATCTTGCAAACAACCTTATGTGGCAGGTATGAATGTTCTCATATTAGAGCTGAGGAAACCAAGGCCCAGAAGAACAGACTGGCCTAAGTGTCTGCTAGAGATAGTCCCCTATTCAAAAATATCTCTGCTGCTAACTTGGTACAGAGTCATTCCTTGGATATGAAATTAAAAGGTTTAAATTTATGGGATAGGTAACTGCTTAGCCTCTTTCCAGGAAGCAAAGTATCATCATTTAAGGCAACGTCATGGCATTGGACCAATGTGGGTTTGAATTATGGCCCTGCTGGTTGACTTTGAAAAAGTCACTCATCTCTCTTGATCTGTTTCTTCATCTGTAAAACAGGGACAATAATTCCCATGTAACAGAGTTATTATAAGAACTAAATGAGATGGTATCTATAAAGTATGAACAGAGTAAATGTTCAATAAATGACAAGCTGTCATTAAAAATCTAAGATTCGGATTAGAAATGATACAGATCCTGCCAAATAAGGAGCAGAGCTTGACTTCCAGCCATTTAAAGAAGTTAATCTATTTTGGAGAAAATACCTCAGGACTCCTGGGAGAACTATGGAAAGATTCACAGTTAAAGTCTGTGTTCTTTCCCTTAAGGAATGAAGCACTGGGTTTAGAAAATAATTTGACCAGGTTTAAGAGTTCTTGCTCTATAATTTGAATAAAGCCCACTTGTGTCACAGCCCCATCTATCACAGTGTTATGATCAAAGGAAAGCAAGTCCCATATCCAAACTAATCAAAGCACAGTTAAAATCTTCACAGCAAGCTCTTTCTAAAGTGCCAAAGACCTCATAGGGAACAGAAAGAGTTCTCCAAAATCCCCTTTGCCACTTCCTATACTCAGTTTTTTCCACACACAGCAGCTGCCTCCAGGTACCATTTCTCCCCAACTCTGGCTTCCCATGTGGCTCAGCAATAAAGAATCTGCCTATAAATGCAGGAGACACGAGAGACACAGATTTGATCCCTGGGTCCAGAAGATGCCCTGCAGAAGGAAATGGCAACCCACTCCAGTATTCTTGCCTGGAGAATACTATGAACAGAGGAGCCTGGTGGGCTGCCATCCATAGGGTCGCAGAGTCGGTTTTGACTGAGCATGCACACACTGTTTCCCTAAACCTTTCTCACAAATGGAGTCTAAGGAGACTTGTGTCTTTGTCTCTTCCTCTACCCCTTTCCCCTAGATCAGCTCTTTATTTTGTAATTCCACTCATGTAGATTCTACATCAAAAAGGACAGCTGAGAGATGCTCTTGATGGCCTGACCACAGCCAGGGAGTGGGAGTTTATGTGAGGGGAGAGTGGGGGGAAATGTAGATTGAGAGGTAGATTGCAAACACTTATCATTTAATGGCTTCTAGATTTGGAGCAATTTAAGTCAATTGAAATTTTATACTTACTAAAGATATGGCTCTTAGACTAAGAAGCACATTTTTTCTCTTTCAGATGGGAATGTAGCAATTCACAGATACAATATCAAAGTTTGAGACTCTTCTAATTGGTGGCTATTTATGTTTTTCAGGAAAAAATATGTTATATATCAGTTCAGTTCAGTCGCTCAGTCGTGTCTGACACTTTTAGTAAAAAAAATCTCAAAACCCAGCTGTGGTGGTTGGGGAAGATAATAAGATGGGCTTTGAGTGGTGAGAAGTAGGTAAACCTTTGATTTGGTGCTTCCCAAAATACACATAATCTCATTTAGTCCTCAAAACACCCTGTGAGGTGGATGCCATTATTGCCATCCTGCAGGTAAGGAAATAGAGACTTACAGAAAGAAATGAAGTATGTTGCCTAATGTCACTCGGTTTACAAGTGATAAAATTGGGGCTTGGTGGGATCTAATTAAACTTAAAAGCTTTTGCATAATGAAGGAAACTATAAGCAAGGTGAAAAGTCAGCCTTCAGAATGAGAGAAAATAATAGCAAATGAAGCAACTAACAAAGAATTAATCTCAAAAATGTACAAGCAGCACCTGTAGCTCAATTCCAGAAAAAAAAAAGACCCAATTAAAAAATGGGCCAAAGAACTAAACAGACATTTCTCCAAAGAAGACATACAGATGGCTAACAAACACATGAAAAAATGCTCAACATCACTCATTATCAGAGAAATGCAAATCAAAACCACAATGAGGTACCATCTCATGCAGGTCAGAACAGCTGCTATCAAAAAGTCTACAAACAATAAATGCTGGAGAAGATGCGGAAAAAAAGGAACCCTTTTACACTGTTAGTGGGAATGCAAACTAGTAGAGCCACTGTGGAGAAAGTGTGGAGATTCCTTAAAAAACTGGAAATAGAACTGCCATATGACCCAGCAATCCCACTGCTGGGCATACACACTGAGGAAACCAGAATTGAAAGAGACACATGTACCCCAATATTCATTGCAGCACTGTTTATAATAGCCAGGACATGTAAGCAACCTAGATGTCCATCAGCAGACAAATGGATAAGAAAGCTGTGGTACATATACGCAATGGAATATTACCCAGCCATTAAAAAAGAATGCATTTGAATCAGTTGTAATGAGGTGGATGAACCTGGAGCCTATTATACAGAGCTAAGCAAGTCAGAAAGAAAAACACCAATACAGTATATTAACACATATATATGGAATTTAGAAAGATGGTAATGATGATCCTATATGCGAGACAGCAAAAGAGACACAGATGTAAAGAACATACTTTTGGACTCTGTGGGAGAAAACGAGGGTGGGATGATCTGAGAGAATAGCATTGAAACATGTATATTATCATATGTGAAATAGATCGCCAGTCCAGGTTCGATGCATGAGGCAGGGTGCTCAGGGCTGGTACACTGGGATGACCCTGAGGGATGCGATGGAGAGGGAGGTGGGAGAGAGGGTCAGGATGGGAAACACATGTACACCCATGTCTGATTCATGTCAATGTATGGCAAAAACAACCACAATATTGTAAAGTAATTAGCCTCCAATTAAAATAAATAAATTTTTTTAAATACTAAAAAAAAAAAAGTTGAGGCCATATAGTTCTTCCATCCTCCCCTCCACCTCTGTCTCTCTCTCTCTTTCAATCCCACCCCCTGCATAGAAAATGCATATCTAATCTGAGATGAGTAGACTGAAAATAGGTATGGTAATATGAAGGCCAAACCCAGTTATAGAGCTTGAAGATGACTTAAGTCTGGCAAGAACTGGAGGAGGAGGAGATTGATTAATGGGAAACACATGTACACCCATGTCTGATTCATGTCAATGTATGGCAAAAACAACCACAATATTGTAAAGTAATTAGCCTCCAATTAAAATAAATAAATTTTTTTAAATACTAAAAAAAAAAAAGTTGAGGCCATATAGTTCTTCCATCCTCCCCTCCACCTCTGTCTCTCTCTCTCTTTCAATCCCACCCCCTGCATAGAAAATGCATATCTAATCTGAGATGAGTAGACTGAAAATAGGTATGGTAATATGAAGGCCAAACCCAGTTATAGAGCTTGAAGATGACTTAAGTCTGGCAAGAACTGGAGGAGGAGGAGATTGATTAAGGTACATAGGAACTAGCAAAGGTCATCCGAATGACAAAGTCATAAAGATTGATGCCACAATAATAATAATTTATGTATCCACCACTTAGTGCAAGACGTTAAACATTAACAATACATTTGAAGTCCCTGTGTAACCCTGCTGCCACTTTAGAAATAAACACTATATTGAATTTGTCTTTTTCATCATTCTACAAAGCAAAGATGGATTCCAATGGGAAATTTTACAGTACCAAAGAGAAAGAGCAGAGAGGCTGAGTAGGTGAGTATTCTCAGTATGGAATTTAGGAAGGAAAGAGATATCAAAAGGAAATTGGGCAAATTCTGAATGCCTTCCATACACCAAGCACTATAATATATATAAGTAAAGCTTATATCATGCTAATAGCTTACTACATATTGCTTATCTCTCAACAGCCTTGTAGGCTTCAGTGGTAGCTAAGAGGTTAAAGCGTCTGTCTGCAATGCAGGAGACCTGAGTTCGATTCCTGGGCCGGGAAGATTCCCCTGGAGAAGGAAATGGCAACCCACTCCAGTATTCTTGCCTGGAAAATCCCATGGACAGAGAAGCCTGGTGGGCTACAGTCCACAGGTTCGCAAAGAGTCGGACATGACCTACGACTTCACTTAACTTCTTCTTCACTTCAACAGCCTTGTAAGAAAGAAATTCATCATCATTTTACAGAGTTGCTTTCAGTTCTTCAGACATGAAAATGCCTAGCACTGGCTAGGGTCAAAAAACTATGACTTGGGAAGATTAGATAATTTATTAATCCACACTAGAGCCTTGAACCCAAGTTTAACTGGTGCTAAGTTCCACTTTCCAATACCACACTGGGAAGTTTAAAGTTGAGAAATAAGATAAAACCAATAAAGCCATACCTAACACTAGTTTTCTGAAGTTATGTACAACACCTTAGCACCATATGTAATTCTAGTGATGGGGAATTTTTTGGTCCTGATTGCAAGAGCTCATCTCCCTTCACTGCTTTGTTGGAGTTTAGGATAAATAATGTGGAACGACATGGATGTTGACATCTATAAAATGTGCAAAAGGGACACAGAAGTAGATGATTCAGCAGTGATGAGCAAGGTGATGATTCAGGTGAAGAGTATATAAAGGACTTCTGAGATTCTTGTGTCACTGGCAAACTAATAGGCTGTGTATATTGGGAATTTTATGAGATTTGGCATTTAGGCATATTGTTGATATGAAAATACTTATATGATACAGTGAGTTTGAAACTTTATGCTACTTCCACATCCACTCTTTCATTGGAGCCTCACAATTTGTTCTTTTGTTTTCCTCTTCAGTGTGCTCTTTATAAGCATAAGGCATTATTCCCAAGGAACCTGTCCTCTCAGCCCAGTTTTTCTCACAGTCTTCACACAAATCTTCAGGCCTTTACAAGTTTTTGTTTTTTTAAAAAAACAGTTTACTTCATGATTTTTATTTATTTATTATTTTTGGCTGCACTGGATCTTCATTGCTGAGCATGGGCTTTCTTGGGGTACTCAGGCTTCTCATTGAAGTGGCTTTTCTTGTTGTGGATCATGGGCTCTAGGACACATGGGCTTCAGTAGTTGTAGCACATGGGCTCAGCAGTCTCAACAGTTGTGGCACAAAGATTTACTTGCTCACAGCATGTGGGAACTTCCCAAATCAGGGATCAAACCTGAGTCTCCTGCACTGGCAGGCGGAATCTTTACCATTGAGTCACCAGCTAAACTCCCCAAGTTTTTCTCCTATTCCATGCACACTCCATTTCTGACCAAGCTCCTTAGGGTGACCTTAAAAGAGATGAGTCCTTGTTTCTTCTGTCTTCCATGTGCACCTTCAGACATTTAATCCTATGCCCCTAGGATTCTGGGCTCTGCAGCCTTCAGAACATTTATTTTTATTGTGAAACTAGGAAGTTGTAAAATAATCGTGGGTTATCATTGGCTGTAATATGTGTTTTCTGTTGCCTGGAAAGTAAATATGGAGTAGCAGCCCTTACAGCAAACCTTCCTGAAAGAAACTAGCTGGAAAGCAGACTTCCTTATGCTGAGGTGAGAAATCCCAGAAGTCAGGACAGGGGTGGAGGCAAAGGTAATCAAGGCAGGGAACTCTTCTTTCAGGAACGATTTGACTAGGAATTGAGGATGAAAAATGGTACAAAGAAAGTCCAGCATTTTCCTTTAACCTAGATATCTCTTCAGGGCATACTGAAGAGAAGGTTACAGTGAAGGGGCCAGGATGGAACCGTTTGATCCTTAAATGAAGCCCATGGTTACCCTGAATGGTTCAGGGCCTCTCAAATTCTTCCACCTCAGTACCCTAAGGGCAGAACCAGTAGTTTTCCCCACCCCTCCCCCACCACTACAGTACACAAGATTAGGGACAAAATCCAAAGTCAGTCTCAAATAGAAAATTTATTTGAAATCTACTGTTTTCTTTTAGAAATACATGTGAATCTGGCATTCCATCTCTTGTTTATTTCATTTTAATCTTATTCCCCTTTAGCCTTTTACCCTTCTTCCCATTTCCTTTCCCCAACATAAGCAACCATGTTCGTGTGTTTTGGTGTATCTTTTTCTTTGAATTGTTCCAAAATGTATTGTTTTATGTGCATGCATTATAGTTTATGAAAATAATATTTATTACATATCTCTGCTCAGTCTTAGATTTATATTTCTCAGCATTGTATATGTAGGAAACACCTGTGCTGTGTGTATACATCTAACCTGACACTACTCACTGAGGCATTATAGTGTTTATAACTAGTGTGTGTATCCACCACATTTTACCTGTCTACTTTCCCAGACAAAGACAGAGAAGCTCTATACAGTCAGCAAAAACAAGACTGGTAGCTGACTGTGGCTCAGATCATGAACTCCTTATTGCCAAATTCAGACTGGAATTGAAGACAATGGAGAAAACCAGTAGACCATTCAGGTATGACCTAAATCAAATCCCTTATGACTATAAGTGGAAGTGAGAAATAGATTTAAGGGATTAGATTTGATAAACAGAGTGCCTGATGAACTATGGACAGAGGTTCGTGACATTGTACAGGAGACAGGAATCAAGACCATCCCCAAGAAAAAGAAATGCCCAAGAAAAAGAAATGCAAAAAAGCAAAATGGCTGTCTGAGGAGGCCTTACAAATAGCTGTGAAAAGAAGAGAAGTAAAAAGCAAAGGAGAAAAGGAAAGATATACACATTTGAATGCAGAGTTACAAAGAAGAGCAAGAAGAGATAAGAATGCCTTCCACAGCGATCAATACAAAGAAATAGAATGAGAAAGACTAGAGATCTCTTCAAGAAAATTAGAGATACCAAGGGAATATTTCATGCAAAGATCGGCTCAAGGACAGAAATTGTAGGGACCTAACAGGAGAGGAAGATATTAAGAAGACGTGGCAAGAATATACAGAACTGTACAAATAAGATCTTCATGACCCAGATAATAATAATGGTGTGTGATCATTCACCTAGAGCCAGACATCCTGGAATGTGAAGTCAAATGGGCCTTAGGAAGCATCACTAGAAACAACGCTAGTGGAGGTGATGGAATTCCAGTTGAGCTATTTCAAATCCTAAAAGATGATGCTGTGAAAGTGCTTCACTCAATAGGCCAACAAATTTGGAAGACTCAGCAGTGGCCACAGGACTGTAAAAGGTCAGTTTTCATTCCAATCCAAAGAAAGGCAATGTCAAAGAATGCTCAAACTACCGCACAATTGCACTCATTTCACACACTAGTAAAGTAATGCTCAAAATTCTCCAAGCCAGGCTTCAGCAATATGTGAACCGTGAACTTCCAGATGTTCAAGCTGGTTTTAGAAAGGCAGAGGAACCAGAGATCAAATTGCCAACATCCGCTGGATCATGGAAAAAGCAAGAGAGTTCCAGAAAAACATCTATTTCTGCTTTATTGACTATGCCAAAGCCTTTGACTGTGTGGATCACAATAAACTGTGGAAAATTCTGAAAGTGATGGAATACCAGACCACCTGATCTGCCTCTTGAGAAACCTGTATGCCGGTCAGGAAGCAACAGTTAGAACTGGACATGGAACAACAGACTGGTTCCAAATAGGAAAAGGAGTACGTCAAGGCTATATATTGTCACCCTGCTTATTTAACTTATATGCAGAGTACATCATGAGAAATGCTGGGCTGGAGGAAGCACAATCTGGAATCAAGATTGTCAGGAGAAATATCAATAACCTCAAATATGCAGATGACACCACCCTTACTGCAGAAAGTGAAGAAGAACTAAAGAGCCTCTTGATGAAGATGAAAGAGGAGAGTGAAGAAGTTGACTTAAAGCTCAACATTCAGAAAACTAAGATCATGGCATCCAGTCCCATCAGTTCATGGCAAATAGATGGGGAAACAATGGAAACAGTGGCTGACTTTATTTTTCTGGGCTCCAAAATCACTGCAGATGGTGATTGCAGCCATGAAATTAAAAGACTCTTATTCCTTGGAAGAAAAGTTATGACCAACCTAGACAGCATATTCAAAAGCAGAGACATTACTTTGTCAACAAACGTCCTTCTCATCAAGGGTATGGTTTTTCCAGTAGTCATGTATGGATGTGTGAGTTTTATTATAAAGAAAGCTGAGCACTGAAGAACTGATGCTTTTGAACTGTGGTGTTGGAGAAGACTCTTGAGAATCCCTTGGACTGCAA
Source organism: Aepyceros melampus (assembly GCA_006408695.1). Lineage (NCBI taxonomy): Eukaryota > Metazoa > Chordata > Mammalia > Artiodactyla > Bovidae > Aepyceros > Aepyceros melampus. Next base: position 181,781 of record SJXQ01003698.1, on the reverse strand, counting down.
GGAGATCCAACCAGCTAATCCTAAAGGAAATCAGTCCTGAATATTCATTGGAAGGACTGGTGCTGAAGCTGAAACTCCAATACTTTGATCACCTTATGTGAAGAGCTGACTCATTTGAAAAGACCCTGATGCTGGGAATGATTGAGGACAGGAGGAGAAGGGGACCACAGAGGATGAGATAGTTGGATGACATCACCAACTCAATTGACATGGGTTTGGGTGAACTCCACAAGTTGGAGATGGACAGGGAGGCCTGGCGTGTTGTGTTTCATGGGGTCACAAAGAGTCGGACACAACTGAGTGACTGAACTGAATTGAACTGATCTTTCCCAGAGATGAACACTCAGATATCTGTCAACTCACTACCTCAATTATGTGAAGAGCTGACTCATTTGAAAAGACCCTGATGCTGGGAATGATTGAGGACAGGAGGAGAAGGGGACCACAGAGGATGAGATAGTTGGATGACATCACCAACTCAATTGACATGGGTTTGGGTGAACTCCACAAGTTGGAGATGGACAGGGAGGCCTGGCGTGTTGTGTTTCATGGGGTCACAAAGAGTCGGACACAACTGAGTGACTGAACTGAATTGAACTGATCTTTCCCAGAGATGAACACTCAGATATCTGTCAACTCACTACCTCACCAGGCAGCGATGCAGGGAACATCTTTGTGCATGTCCCCATATGGACTCATATGAAAATTTATTGGGGGTTATATACCAAGAAGAGAATTGCTGGCCGGTAGAATATGTGTTTTCTTCATTATACTATGTTATGCCAGATTGCTCTCCAGAATGGCTACACCAGCTTTTACTCCCACCAGCACTGGAGAAGAGTGGGAGTCTTTTCCCTCAACCATTCCCACCCTTTGTATGCATGCTCAGTCACTTCAGTTTTATCTGACTCTGTGACCCTATGGACTGTAGCCCACCAAGCTCCTCTGTCCATGAGATTGTCCAAGCAAGAATACTGTAGAGGGTTGCCATGCTCTCCTCCAGGGGATCTTCCCAACCCAGGGGTTGAATCCACATCTTGCATTGGCAGGTGGTTTCTTTACCACTAGCACCACCTGGGAAGCCCTCCAACCCTTTAGCAGTATCCAAATTTCTGATTTTTGTCAGCCCCAAATTTGTGATAGTCCAGTGAATTTTTTGATTTGCATATTTTTGATTATGAATGATTCATGTTTATATTAAATGACCAATTCATAGTAAAGTCGATGCACCAAGAATCAAGAAGGATTGAGTTACTCTTATTTCCAAGTTCCCTTCACGTACCTGGATCTGCTTCCTGGGTTAGGCACATATCATTGGGAGAGTACAGTTACTAACTATGTGATCTTGGGAAAGTTGCCTTCTTTCTCTGATCCCTACTTCCTCTATAAAGGAAGACTAGACCAGATAATCACACAGAGTCCTTCAAGATATAACATTTGTGATTTGAATGATGTCATCTTGAACCATCAAACACTGCATTACCCCCTCTGTATTAAATGCTTCCTCAACCAAAAAAAGAAAAAATCCTTTCAGTTCATTTTCTGTGTGGTAGCAATTTACTCTCCACTAACAGTCCACATCTTTCCCTCCCACTTCTCCCAACCAGGGAAGTAAACTGCCTCTTTACACTCTCTTGCTAGCCTGGAACAGAACAACACCAATTTGTTCCTGCTGTTCTTTATTCTCCTGCACATCATTTGCCCAAATTGTGGACCTATCAAACTTGGCTGTCCCCAGTCAGAACAATGGGAAGATTAAAAGAGAGACATGACCTTAGCCACAGTTCAGTTCAGTTCAGTCGCGCAGTCGNGTGACTTCACTTTCACTTTTCACTTTCATGCACTGGAGAAGGAAATGGCAACCCATTCCAGTGTTTTTGCCTGGAGAATCCCAGGGACAGGGGAGCCTGGTGGGCTGCCATCTATGGGATCGCACAGAGTTGGACACGACTGAAGAGACTTAGCAGCAGCAGCAGCAGCAGCAGCAGCATAAGCCCCTTCCTATGTAGTCAGTACTAACTACTGGGTTTTAATCTATTGCACCTGTCACTTCCAAGGTGGTTCCCTTTGTTTTAGCTTCTTCTGTTTGCTGTTCTCTTCAGTGTCTAATTTCCTCCCTGATACAAGGGGGCTGTGGTGGACACTTTTTTAGGCTCACTTGTTCAGTTGCGCTGTGGGTTGGGGGAGGGACATTGCACACAAATAACACTGGCGTGTGCTTGCAGTGTCTCAGCCACATTGGTCCTGCCCCCACTTACGGCGCATGTGCCCTCCCTGCCCACACTGCTCAGGCTCTAGGTTGCTCTGCTGGGAACCATCTGAGGCTGGCCCTGGGATGCATGCACTTTCCAGGTCTAAGCTGCTCAGATTCAGGCACTCGGGTATTCCTCAGAGGCACAGACTCGGTTGGGCCTGCGTTTCGTGCCCTTCCCAAGTCCGAGCAGTTCAGGTGATGAGGTATTTGGTGAATGTGGTTGCTGCAACTTATCGCCTCCCCCATCCCTGCCACACAGTTTTCTGTGTGTACAACTGGCGCACCTTCTCAGGTGGATGTTGACCATCCAGAATCCCAAGAAGTCTTAGTTAGCAAAGAAGCCTGCTTGCAGTTTGGTAGATAATGCCTCTCTGGGGCTGCAATTGCCCCCTTCTGGCTCTGGCTACCTATCACTGGAGGGGGATGGTCTGCAGCCGGCTATCTCTGTTCAGTCCTTTGTTCTGTGAGTGGGCTTGGTGTTGTTTTAAGTTAGGGCTTTTCACGTGGTAGCTATGTCACAGACTGGTTTGCTAGCCAAAGTTACTTCCCTCAGATTTCCCTCAGGGCATTCAGGCCCAGTCCTTACTCTAAGCAATGCAGCCCACTCCTCCCTGCCCAGCCCCTACTTGCTAGTGGTGGATGCAGCGTCTGTACTGCTTCTCCACTGGGGAAGCTACCGTTGGGCACATAATCTGTGGGTTTTGATTATTTATTATTTTTCCTCCCAGTTATGTTTCCCTCTGTGGTTCCAAGGCTTGCCACAGACTCGGCAGTGAGAGTGTTTCCTGGTGTTTGGAAACTTGTCTCTTTTTAAGGCTCCCTTCCTGGGATGGAGCTCCACCCCTACCTCTTCTGTCTCTCTTTTCATCTTTTATATTTTTTCCTACTTCCTTTCCAAGACAATGGGCTGCTTTTCTGGGTGCCTGATGTCCTCTGCTGGCATTCAGAAGCTGTCTTGTGAAATTTACTCAGCGTTTAAATGTTATTTTGATGAACTCATGGGGGAGAAAGGGGTCTCCCTGTCCTATCCCTTCACCATCTTCTGTCTCTGCTTTTTAATATCCTGTCTAGTTTGGTCATAACTTTCCTTCCAAAGAGTAAGCATCTTTGAATTTCATGGCTGCGATCACCATCTGCAGTGATTTTGGAGCCCAAAAAAATAAAGTCTGTCACTGTTTCCACTGTTTCCCCATTTATTTCCCACGAAGTGATGGAAACAGATGCCATGATCTTACTTTTCTGAATGTTGATCGTTAAGTCAACTTTTTCACTCTCCTCTTCCACTTTCATCAAGAGGCTCTTTAGTTCCTCACTTTCTGTCATAAGGGTGGTGTCATCTGCATATCTGAGGCTATTGACATTTCTCCTGGCAATCTTGATTGTAACTTGTGCTTCATCCAGCCCAGTGTTTCTCATGATGTACTCTGCATATAAATTAAATAGGCAGGGTGACAATATACAGCCTTGACATACTCCTTTCCCTATTAGTTCTAACTGTTGCATACTGACCTGCATACAGATTTCTTAAAAGGCAGGTCAGGTGGTCTGGTATTCTCGTATCTTCAAGAATTTTCAACAGTTTGTGATGGTCCACACAGTCAAAGACTTTGGCATAGTCAATAAAGCAGAAATAGATGTTTTTCTGGGACTCTCTGTTTTTTCAATAACCAATGGATGTTGGCAATTTGATCTCTGGTTCCTATGCCTTTTCTAAAACCAGCTTGAACATCTGGAAGTTCACAGTTCGCATACTGTTGAAGCCTGGCTTGGAGAATTTTGAGCATTACTTCACTAGCATGTGAGATGAGTGTAATTGTACAGTAGTTTGAGCATTCTTTGGCATTGTCTTTCTTTGGGTTTGGAATGAAAACTGACCTTTTCCATTTTTATGATTGTGTATTCCCAAATTATTCTGTGATCAGAGGTCTTCAGATTTTACCTTGGGAATATTTGGTGACTGTTTATTGCAAAATTCAGACTTAAATTGAAGAAAATATGGAAAACCACTAGACCATTCAAATAAGTCCTAATCAAATTCCTTATGATTATAGAGTAGAAGTGACAAATAGATTCAAGGGATTAGATCTGACAGAGTGGCTGAAGAACTATGGATAGAGGTTCATGTCATTTCACGGGGGGTGGTGATCAGGACATCCACCAAAAGAAGAAATGAAAAAAGGCAAAATGGTTGTCTGAGGAGGCCTTACAAATAGCTGAGAAAAGAAGAGAAGCAAAAGGTAAGTGAGAAAGGGAAGATATACCCATCTGAATACAGAGTTCCAAAGAATAGCAAGCAGAGCTAAGAAGGCCTTTCTCGGTGATCAATGCAAAGAAATAAAGGGGAAAATAGAATGGGAAAGGCTAGAGATCTCTTCAAGAAAATTACATACAAAGGGAACATTTCATGCAAAGATGGGCACAATAAAGAGCAGACAGTATGGACCTAAGAGAAGCAGAAAATACTAAGAGGTGGCAAGAATACACAGAAGAACTATACAATAAAGATAGTAATGACCAGATAACCACAATGGGGTCATCACTCACGCAGAGCCAGAAATCCTGGAATGTGAAGTCAAGTGGGCCTTAGGAAGCATCACTATGAACGAAGCTAATGGAGGTGAAGGAATTCCAGAGGAACTAGTTACAAGATGATGCTGTTAAAGTGCTGCACTCAATATGCCAGCAAATTGGAAACCTCAGCAGTGGCCACAGGGCTGGAAAAGGTCAGTTTTCATTCCATTCCCAAAGAAACACAATGCCAAAGACGGTTCAAACTGCCACACATTTGCACTCATCTCACATGCTAGTAAAGTAATGCTCAAAATTCTCTAAGTGAGACTTCAATAGTACATAAACTGAGAACCTCCAGATACTCAAGCTGGCTTTAGAAAAGGCAGAGGGACCAGTGATCAAATTGCCAACATCTGTTGAATCATAGAAGAAGCAAAAGAGTTCCAAAAAACATCTACTTCTGCTTTATTGACTACGCCAAAGTCTCTGACTGTGTGGATCACAAAAAATTGTGGAAAATTCTTCCACAGTGAGAATACCAGAGAGATGAGAATACCTGGCCACCTTACTTGCCTCCTGAGAAATCTGTGTGTAGGTCAAGAAGCAACAGTTAGAACCGGACATTGAGTAACAGACTGGTTCCAAATAGGAAAAGGAATACGTCAAGGCTGTATATTGTCACCCTGCTTATTTAACTTATATGCAGAGTCCATCATGCGAAATGCCAGGCTGGATGAAACACAAGCTGGAATCAAGATGGCCAAGAGAAATATTAGTAACCTCAGATATGCAGATGACACCACCTTTAGGCAGAAAGTGAAGAGGAACTAAAGAGCCTCTTAATGAAACTGAAAGAGGTGAGTGAAAATGTTGGCTTAAAACTCAATATTCAAAAAACTAGGATCATGGCATCTGGTCCCACTGTTTCATGGCATATAGATGGAAAGACAATGGAAACAGTAAAAGACTTTATTTTTATGGTCTCCAAAATCACTGCAGATGGTGACTGTGGCCATGAAATTAAAAGATGCTTGCTCCTTGGAAGAAAAACTGTGATAAACCTAGACAGCATATTAAAAGGCAGAGACGTTACTTTGACAACAAAAGTCCATCTATTCAGTCTATGTTTTTTCCTTAGTTATGTACGGATATGAGAGTTGTAATACAGAGAAGGCAATGGCACCCCACTCCAGTACTCTTCCTGGAAAATCCCATGGGTGGAGGAGCCTGGTGGGCTGCAGTCCATGGGGTCACTAGAAGTCGGACATGACTGAGCGACTTCACTTTCACTTTTCAGTTTCATGCATTGGAGAGGGAAATGGCAATCAACTCCAATGTTCTTGCTTGGAGAATCCCAGGGTAAGGGGAGCCTGCTGGGCTGCCATCTTTGGGGTCGCACAGGATCGGACACGACTGAAGCGACTTAGCAGCAGCAGCAGCAGCAACATAAAGAAAGCTGAGCACCAAAGAATCGATGCTTTTGAACAGTGGTGTTTGAGAACACTCTTGAGAGTCCCTTGGGATGCAAGGAGAACAAATCAGTGGATCCTAAAGGAAATCAGTTCAGTTCATTCACTCAGTCGTGTCCAACTCTTTGCGACCCCATGGACTGCAGCACTCCAGGCTTCCCTATCCATCACCAACTCCTGAAGCTTACTCAGACTCATGTCCACTGAATCAATGATGCCATCCAACTATCTCATCTTCTATCATCCCCTTTCTCCTCTGGCCTTCAATCTGTCCCAACATGATGAGTCTTTTCCAATGAGTCAGTTCTTTGCATCAGGTGGCCAAATGTTTGAAATCAATCCTGAATATTCATATGAAGGACTGATTCTTAAGCTGAAACTCCAATACTTTGGCCACCTGATGGGGAGAAGTGTCAGAGTTGGACACTTCTGAGTGCCTGAACTAAACTCTATTGCCCACAGAAAACTCCTATATTTATCAGAGTTTTTCAAAGATACATCAGAATCCCTGGAAATTTTAACATTCAGATATTTGGGTCTCAACTCTAGGCAGTGTGAATTATGGGTCTAGGATGAGACTAGATAATTCACATTCCAATCACATTCCATAGATAATGTTGATGTGGAAGTTTTCCCATCAGCACTTTCCAAAACACTCTAGGCTGAGAATTCTCAAAACACTCTTTCTGCTTTGGCACTCTCTTGATTTTTGAATGTAGAATGTATGTGACTCCAAAAATGGCCCCTGAGATGGTGAGATGTGGATTGCTTCCTGTCTAGTGTCTATCTGAGGCTACATGGTCACCTCTAAACAGTGGGCTAGAACAGACCTGGCTCAGGCTTGGGACATGTAGCTGGCTCAGAGGCAAGAGAGAAAATAGGAGTTGAGTTAACCCTGCTATCAGGACTTGGTAGTTCCTACTTGGAGTTATGCACTATTTCACTCTGCTCTGTAAGTTAATGAGGTAGAAAAACCATCCTGATATCCTCATATCAGATATAGAACAGTCCAGCTGAGATCAATTTGCCCATTGCTATGGCTCAGATCAGACCTCACAGCTTCCTTTAAGCTTTAACCTTCCTCTGGCTCAGTTGGACCCATGACCCAGCTGCTTATAAAGTTCAACACATCATGAACACTCTCTCCAAATTCCCTTTCAGCTTCCCAGTTTTCCTTCCTAATGTACACAACAGTATTAAGGAGCCTCAGCAGCTTTCCTGCTCAATGGACCTGTTTAACGTTCCTCTTAATGTCATGTTTCCCAGTCTCCTCCATCACCTACCTTGTCTCCTTTGCCTACTCTCTGCTGGCAGCCACATCTCATGTCTGAATGATTCTGCTTAGTCACCATCCAGAATAACTTTGTCTCTGCAATACATGTCCAATAACATGGGCCCCACAATACATGACTCATTTGCACACTGTTCTTTTTTCTCAGTCCAACACAGAAGGAGGCCTAGAAACACTTGGAGAGTTTTTTTTAGTAAGGCAAAAATCTGGATGCTGGATGGATGGCAAGGTGATCTGCCATTAGGCAGACATCATATTACTAAGGTTGAATGAAGAGAATTACATGGAGTCAAGAAGAAATCACAAAGACAAACTCTATTGCTTCTTTGTTGTACTTGCCAATTTGATTCAGGCCCTGAGGGATTCCCACATTGCTATGGGAGGTAAATGAAGACATTAGGGAAAGTAGCCATGTTATAGAGGTTTTACAACTCCTAAAGATCAAGTGTGCTGCTACTTATAGCTCATAAGAGATGTTACAACAATGGCAGATAACCTTTTTAGCAGATTGGGTCTCAGTCTCTTGTCAGACCTTCAAGTGCTAAAGACATGGCAGGCCTCTGACACACTGTAAATGCAGAGAGTTTCACTTGTATTTGGTAAGATTAGGAAGGACAAGTTCTGCATTCCTTTAGTTGTACCCAACATTTTGTGGGTCTCTAGGGGTTATAACACTTACCTAATTTATGCCAACTACATACTCTGATTAGCATGGACTATCTGGAGCTGTGTGTAAGAAAATTCCGAGCCTGTGGCTTGCTTCTCTGGTAGAATGTTGTGAAGAACTGTTAATGTCTGCTATGGGCTCTGGAGCAATAACTGCACCATGCTGAACAAGTATTTGTTACCTCTCTCCTAGACCTTATAATCCTCACAATGGTCTTACAAAGTAGGTATGATTATTTGCATTCTACATTTAAGGAAACCAAGCCCCTACCTCCACTTAAGACCATGTAGTCATGCCCACTCCTGCTTTTAATCTCTCTCTCCATTCACCTAAAAGCCCTCTTCTTCCCATGTTCAATTTAAATTCAGTCTTCTCAATACAGTCTAATCTGTCTCCCCTGGGGCTTCCCTGGTGGCTCAGTGGTTAAAATTTCCCCTGCAGTGCAAGGGAAGCAGGAGACCTTGGATCGATCCCTTGATCTGGAAGATCCCATGGAGGAGAAATGGTAACCCACTCCAACATTCTTGCATGGAGAATCCCATGGACAGAAGATCTTGGTGGCTTATAGTCCATGGGGTTGCAAAGAGTCAGACATTGCTGAACATGCAGAGTGTGTTAAGGGAATGTGGGAGACAGAAGAAATTTGAGCATCTTTGAATCTAATCTTTCCTAGGTTCAGTTCAGTTCAGTTCAGTCGCTCAGTCGTGTCCGACTCTTTGCGACCCCATGAATCGCAGCACGCCAGGCCTCCCTGTCCATCACCAACTCCTGGAGTTCACTCAGACTCACGTCCATCAAGTCAGTGATGCCATCCAGCCATCTCGTCCTCAGTCGTCCCCTCTCCTCCTACCCCCAATCCCTCCTAGCATCAGAGTCTTTTCCAATGAGTCAACTCGTTGCATGAGGTGGCCAAAGTACTGGTTTCAGCTTTAGCACCATTCCTTCCAAAGAAATCCTTCAGAATGGACTGGTTGGATCTCCTTGCAGTCCAAGGGACTCTCCAGAGTCTTCTCCAACACCACAGTTCAAAAGCATCAATACTTCAGTGCCCAGCCTTCTTCACAGTCCAACTCTCACATCCATACATGACTACTGGGAAAATCCATAGTCTTGACTAGACAGACAGGAAGCAAAATGAAATGAAAGTCAGAAATTGTGTCATTTTGGGGATTAGGTAAAGGGAGAGAAGCAGAAAGTCTTCCTTAGTGGGAAAAAGGAAAGACTATATGGTGAGTTCACTATTGACTTCTATTCATATATGGCTTTCAACCAAGACTGCATCTGCAATTGTCATGATGTATAAAAAGCAGAATTCCTGATATGGGATTGTGGCTGGATAGGATAGAATGACTTATCTTATGTATCAGATTTAAAGGTCCTTTCTCATCCAGAGATATTTATGTTGTTTTTTCCATCATGTATTATATTTTGGGGGGACCATGTTTTTTTGACAGATCCTCTGTAGCTGCCAACAAAAGTCCGTCTAGTCGAAAGGCTATGTTTTTTCCAGTGGTCATGTATGGATGTGAGAGTTGGACTTTGAAGAAAGCTGAGCGCTGAAGAATTGATGCTTTTGAACTGTGGTGTTGGATAAGACTCTTGAGAGTCCCTTGGACTGCAAGGAGATGCAATCAGTTCATTCTGAAGGAGATCAGCCCTGGGATTTCTTTGGAAGGAATGATGCTGAAGCTGAAACTCCAGTATTTTGGCCACCTCCTGTGAAGAGTTAACTCATTGGAAAAATCCCTGATGCTGGGAGGGATTGAGGGCAGGAGGAGAAGGTGACGACAGAGGATGAGATGGCTGGATTGCATCACTGACCCGATGGACGTAAGTTTGAGTGAACTCCGAGAGTTGGTGAGGACAGGGAGGCCTGGCATGCTGTGATACATGGGGTCGCAAAGAGTCGGACACGACTGAGCGACTGAACTGAACTGAACTACTGCTATCTCAAATGGTTGTAGTACTTGTATGCTATTTATTCATTTTTTCACAAACACTTCTATAGTGGTTATTGTGTACCAGGTACTATTTTAAGGTGTTTTTTTTTTTTTTAAATATTAATTTATAGTTCATAATCCTATGTGTGTTTGTTGCTCAGTCATGCCTGACTCTTTATGATCCCACTGACTCTAGCCCACCAGGCTCCTCTGTCCATGGAATTCTCCAGGCAACAACACTGGAGTGGATTGCCATTTCCTTCTCCTGGCAATCTTCCTGACCCAGGGATTGAACCTGAGTCTTCTGAATAGCAGGTAGATTTTTACTGTCTGAAACACCATGGAAATCCTCATAATTCTATACAAAGTAGGGAATTGAAGCCCAGAGTAGTTAAGGAAACTGAGAATTTTCATCTAGTTAGTGGGAGGTAGAGTCCAGCATTTGAATTCTGTCCGAGTTCCTCACTCTTAATCTGCTATACTTTGCTGTGTTGCTTTGTACTTGGCATAGTGCAGATGTTGATGATGGGAAAAGAAGTCCTACTCCACAACCTGTCCCCAAAATCCTAAGCGGCCATCTCACATTTGTTTAAGTAATGGCAGGATTTTGGGGCAGAACTTTCTATTCCTTTTGGAAGTTGATGCATTTATACAGGATTAGTCTGTATCTTTCCAGTAGGCCAAACAAAACTCATGAATCCAGAACACTCTACAAAGTGTTTGTTTGTTTGTTTGTTTTTCAGGCGGAAATGCTGGGATTCTCTGTGTTAGAAGGTTAAATTTGGGTCAGAGTACTTAAGTCTGTTCTTTGCCCAGTGCCACCACTGCAATATAAATATTCTTTTTTTTTTTTTTGCTGTTAATAGGTATTAACTCCTCAAACTGATATAAGAAATTGAGCTAAAATAGTATAGTTTCTGTGGGGAAAATCATTGTATCAGAATCTTTGTGCTTATGTAAAAGAATATAATTAGCTTCAAAGCTAAACACTTTCAAGCATAAGTGGATTTAGTGATTCAAAGATATGATTACTTTCATGCACACCAATGTTCATAGTAGCACTATTTACAAGAGTCAAGATATAGAAGCAAACTAGATGTCCATCAACAGATGAATGGATAAAGATGTAGCATAATCTATAATGGAATATCAGTCAGCCATAAAACAGAATGAAATATTTTGCCATTTGTAACTACATGGATGGACCTGAAAGGTATTGTGCTGAGTGAAAGAAGTCAAACACTATATGTTACCACTTATATGTAGAATATAAAATAGAAAACAAGTAAATATAACAAAACAGAAACAGACTCATAAATATACAGAACAATCTAGTGGTTCCCAGTGGGGAGAGGGAAAGAGGGAGGGGTAGAACTGGACATGGAACAACAGACTGGTCCCAAATAAGAAAAGGAGTATGTCAAGGCTGTATATTGTCACCCTGCTTATTTAACTTATATGCAGAGTACATCATGAGAAACGCTGGACTGGAAGAAACACAAGCTGGAATCAAGATTGCCGGGAGAAATATCAATCACCTCAGATATGCAGATGACACCACCCTTATGGCAGAAAGTGAAGAGGAGCTAAAAAGCCTCTTGATGAAAGTTAAAGAGGAGAGTGAAAAAGTTGGCTTAAAACTCAACATTCAGAAAACGAAGGTCATGGCATCCGGTCCCATAACTTCATGGGAAATAGATGGGGAAACAGTAGAAACAGTGTCAGATTTTTTTTTTTTTTTTGGTTCCAAAATCACTGCAGATGGTGACTGCAGCCATGAAATTAAAAGGCACTTACTCCTTGGAAGAAAAATTATGGCCAACCTAGATAGTATATTCAAAAGCAGGGACATTACTTTGCCGACTAAGGTCCATCTAGTCAAGGCTATGGTTTTTCCTGTGGTCATGTATGGATGTGAGAGTTGAACTGTGAAGAAGGCTGAGTGCCGAAGAATTAATGGCTTTTAACTGTGGTTTTGGGAGAAGACTCTTGAGAGTTCCTTGGACTACAAGGGGATCCAACCAGTCCATTCTGGAGGAGATCAACCCTGGGATTTCTTTGGAAGGAATGATGCTAAAACTGAAGCTCCAGTACTTTGGCCACCTCATGCGAAGAGTTGACTCATTGGAAAAGACCCTGATGCTGGGAGGGATTGGGGGCAGTAGGAGAAGGGGACGACCAAGGATGAGATGGCTGGATGGCATCACGGACTCAATAACGTGAGTCTGAGTGAACTCCGGGAGTTGGTGATGGACAGGGAGGCCTGGCGTGCTGAGATTCATGGGCTTGCAGAGTCGGACATGACTGATCGACTGAACTGAACTGAACTGAAAGACAGGGGTATATAAGAAGTACTAACTACTATGTATACAATAAATAAACAACAAGACTATAATGTACAGCACAGGGAAATATATTAAGTTGGTCAAAAGGTCCATTTGGATTTTTCTGTAACGTATTAAAACTCAAATAAACTTATTGGTCAACCCAGTATCTTATTTTGTATACTCCACTTTAACTGGAGTATACTCTATAAAAATATTAACTCACTATCATCACTTAAAAGTAATATTGCAAATAAACTACATTTCATTAAAAAGATTAATACTTAAAAAAAATTCAGGACTTCATTTCTTCCTCTTTGCCCCTAAATTCTACTTCTCAGGAAGCCTCCACTCTTAAATGGGCTCTCCTCTCTTTGTCAGAAGGGATGTCAGTAATCATCAGGGCTATATCTGTTTACATTTCATTCCAGTGGGGAGAAAATGAGAGTACTTTTCTAACATTTCAAGAAATGCTATACGTTCACTCTTTTAAAATATGTTTAAGACAAAAGCCCACACCTGGAACAGTCACAGTGGCCAGGTAAATGCCATGGGATTATTGCCCTAGGTTTCATGCTGGGAGGTGGAATGCCACCCAGAAAGATAAACTAAAGTGGAAAAGAAGTTAGATCTCTATATGAAAACTCGGGACAATTGCCAAAATACAGCATTTGCAGGAGAAGGGTGGTGGTGGAAGGGGTCAGGAGGAAGCATTAAACGTCCCCTATAACCAATCCAGATAATCAGAGTTTTCTGATGTAGAACGTAGACATTTGATAATGGATCACCATTGAAATTTATTTAGGCTACTAAAACACAGTATGTAAGCTGCTACAGAAATCCCATTGTTTCATCATGTAGATGAGACTAACTTAGAGTCAAGAAACAAAAAAAAATAGGGGCAAATGGGCCATTTTAAATGAGAAATGTAAACAATGAGATGCCCCATGAGCTGGTCCGATTTAATACCCTAATATGTTTAGATCAGGAGTCAAAGCTTTTTCTGAAAAAGAACAGATAATGTTTTTAGCTTTGTGGCCATGCATGTCCCAGCATGAAAGCACCCACAGACAACATGTAAATGGTGGGTATGACTGAGTTCCAATAAAACTTTACTTTTGAAAACAGGCAGTAGGCTGGGGTTGGCCCACAGCAGACCATTAGTTGACTCTGGTTGTAGATCAATAGTAATGTACTGTGTAGGAGCCTGGGCTCTGCTATTACAAATATCTAGATTTGAGTCTTGCTACTGACTGGGCTTCCCTGGTAACTCGGTGACTTTGTCGACTAAGGTCCATCTAGTCAAGACTATGGTTTTTCCTGTGGTCATGTATGGATGTGAGAGTTGGACTGTGAAGAAGGCTGAGCGCCGAAGAATTGATACTTTTGAACTGTGGTGTTGGAGAAGACTCTTGAGAGTTCCTTGGACTGCAAGGAGATCCAACCAGTCCATTCTGAATGAGATCAATCCTGAGATTTCTTTGGAAGGAATGATGCTAAAGCTGAAGCTCCAGTACCTTTGCCACCTCATGTGAAGAGTTGACTCATTGGAAAAGACCCTGATGCTGGGAGGTATTGGGGACAGGACGAGAAGGGGACGGCCGAGGATGAGATGGCTGGATGGCATCATGCACTCAATGGACGTGAGTCTGAGTGAACTGCGGGAGTTGGTGATGGACAGGGAGCCTGGCGTGCTGCGATTCATGGGGTCGCAAAGAGTCGGACACGACTGAGCGACTGAACGGAATGGAACAGAATGACCTGGAGAGTTTCTTTTTTGGTATCCTATCATTTTGCCTTTTCATACTGTTCACGTGTTTCTCAAGGCAAGAATACTGAAGTGGCTTGCCATTCCCTTCTTCAATGGACCACATTCTGTCAGACCTCTCTACCATGACCCTCCCATCTTGTGTTGCCCCGCAGGCATGGCTTGGTTTCATTGAGTTAGACAAGGGTGTGGTCCTAGTGTGATTAGATTGCCTAGTTTTCTGTGAGTATGGTTTCAGTGTGTCTGCCCTCTGATTCCCTCTTGCAACACCTATCTTACTTGGGTTTCTCTTACCTTGTGTGAGGGGTATGTCTTCACGGCTGCTTCAGCAAAGCACAGCCAGTGCACCTTACCTTGGACGAGGGGTATTTCCTTACCACCACCGTTCCTGCCCTTCTATGTAGGATAGCTCCTCTAGGCCCTCCTGTGCCTGCCCAGCCACCTAGCACCCAAAATTTTACACGTTTGGGAGAAGGCTCTGGAGTAGGAGATCAAGACAGAGTAGGTAGCCCCTGTGTCAACCAAGAAATTTTCAGACCTGTCTGCTACATCCATTTGCACCCTTGGCTCCAGCTCCGTGATGGTTATCTGTGACAGGCGGGCTAGCTGGAGTGGGCCGCTTCAGTCCTCTTGAACCATCATGAGGGTAGGCTTGGCGCTTGACCTTGAGGCTCTTTGGTCCCAAGGGCAGAGTGCCGCCCAATGTCCCAGTTGATGGTATTTGTGGCAAGCCATTCTAGGAGACTTGTCACGGTTTGGACACTCTTTGGCCCAATGCCCTGCCTGTCTACAGATCAGGCATTTGTCTTGTGCCTTGTCCTTCAAGGACTCAGGGTTTGCCATAGGGCTTCTCTGGAGGGCAGCCAGCATCTGGGCATGCCTTGTCTCTTTCTTTCTCTTCTTCTCCTGGGCCTTGGCCTCCTTCTCCTGTTCTCTGTTTAAGAGGTATTGGTGGCTGTCTGGACCATCTCATCTAAAGAGGCAGCAGGGTCCTGCTGTTGTAGCTGTTGTAACTTAATTCTGATATCTGATGCACATTGGGACAGGAGTTTGTCTTTTAAAATCACCTGTCCCTCGTAAGAGTCTAAGTCCAGATTGATAAACTTCTGGAGTGCCTCTTTTAGCCTTTCCAGAAAGGCAATGGGGTTCTCATTGGGCTCCTGAGTAACTGCTGAGACTGGGCACAGTCCCACAAGTAATAGGCTTCCTTCCATTTCCATGGGTGGACTTCCTTAGGGGTGAGTCTTTCTGAAGCTTATCCTACCCAGAACTGTTGCAACCTGAGAGCCAGGCGTCCCCGGGTCAGGGTGCAGATCCCCAGGCAGGCTGAGGCATGATGGCCGTCTGAGAATTGGGTCCCTGGGCAGGTCGAGGCATGACAACCTCCTGGGACCCCTGAGACTAATGGATCCCTGAGCAGGTTGAGGTATGACAACCTTTCGAGGACCAGATCCCTAGGCAGGTCAAGGCGTGATGACCTCCTGGGATCCCCAGAACTAGCGGATCCCTGAGCAAGTTGAGGTGTGACAACCTTTTGAGGACCTGATCCCTAGGCAAGTCAAGGTGTGATGACCTCCCAGGACCTCCAGACTGGAGTGGGCGTACCCAAGGTCTCCAGTGTGACCAGTACTAGGTAGGATTAGGGGGTTGGATATTATAGAGTATTTCCCTCCCAAAAGTGAAAGTGAAGTCGCTCAGCCATGTCCAACTCTTAGTGAACCCATGGACTGCAGCCCACCAGGCTCCTCCCTCCATGGAATTCTCCAGGCAAGAGTACTGGAGTGGGTTGCCATTTCCTTCTCCAGGGGATCTTCCTAATGCAGGGATCGAACTCAGATCTCCTGCATTCCAGGAAGATGCTTTAACTTCTGAGCCACCAAGGCCAGCTATTTTCTGGTTGTCTCTCTAGAAGATTATAGAGGCAACCTTGTGGGTCTGGATGGAGCTCAGGCAAAGAGCATAAACAGGAGGGAAGGGGGCAGAGCACAACCTTTGAAAGAATGACATAGCACAAGGGTATAGTGTAAACCAATTAAAATCAACTGGGTCCAAGATGATAAATCAAATTCAAGTACTTAATCCCCAATCTATAAACCAACAGACACACCCAGAGGTGGCATGACAACTCCAAGGCACAGTCAAAAGAGGGAGGAGTGGGTGGTTCCCCAATGGTAGGGATGATCCCCCCACTCATTAGCATATGAATTCCACTCCCTCACAAAACCTAGCCAGGCCTAATTCCATGGCCCCAGCCCTTGCCCTTGGCAATGGTTCACACCCTGAAGAGTGACTTCTCTCTGGATCCTAACAAATCCACGTCCTATCCCTTTCTATCTCAATGAATTTTTGCAATGAGAGATCAGGGCCTGAGTTTCATTAGTTTTGGCCTAGCTTGAGTCCCGGGAGAGTGCTGAAGGATAGGAGGAAAAAACAACTGGAAAAATGTGCCAAGGAATCCGATTCATAGCCCTTCAGAAAATTTGCTAAATATTTGACTGGTGCTCACAATTTCATTGGTCTGATCCTTGGCACAGAGAAAAGAAAGGACAGAAGAACCCCCACCAACTTGTGTAACAGTGACAGGGGCTCAGCAGATAGCACCTTTGGGACATGCTGAGGAGTAGCCAGGATCAAGACCATCCCCATGGAAAAGAAATGCAAAAGGGCAAAATAGCCGTCTAGGGAAGCCTTACAAATAGCTCTGTAAAGAAGAGAAGCAAAAAGCAGAGGAGAAAAGGAAAGATATAAGCATCTGAATGCAGAGTTCCAAAGAATAGCAAGAAGAGATAAGAAAGCCTTCTTTAATGATCCATACAAAGAAATAGAGGAACAGAACAGAAGGGGAAAGACTAGAGATCTCTTCAAGAAAATTAGAGATACCAAGGGAACATTTCATGCAAAGATGGGCTCGATAAAGGACAGAAATGGTATGGACCTAAAAGAAGCAGAAGATATTAAGAGGAGATGGTAAGAATACATGGAAAACTGTACAAAAAAAGATCTTCATGACCCAGATAATCACGATGGTGTGATCACTCATCTAGAGCCAGACATCCTGGAATGTGAAGTCAAGTGAGCGTTAGAAAGCATCACTATGAACAAAGCTAGTGGAGGTGATGGAATTCCAGTTTAGCTATTTCAAATCCTGAAAGATGATGCTGTGAAAGTGCTCCACTTAATATGCCAACAAATTTGGAAAACTCAACAGTGGCCACAGGACTGGAAAAGGTCAGTTTTCATTCCAACCCCAAAGAAAGGCAATGCCAAAGAATGCTCAAACTACTGCACAATTGCACTCATCTCACACGCTAGTAAAGTAATGCTCAAAATTCTCCAAGTCAGGCTTCAGCAATACATGAACCATGAACTCCCTGATGTTCAAGCTGGTTTTAGAAAAGGCAGAGGAAACAGAGATCAAATTGCCAACATCCGCTGGATCATGGAAAAAGCAAGAGAGTTCCAGAAAAAACATCTATTTCTGCTTTATTGACAATGCCAAAGCCTCGGATGTGTGGATCACAATAAACTGTGGAAAATTCTAAAAGAGATGGGAATACCAGACCACCTGACCTGCCTCTAGAGAACTCTGTATGCAGGTCAGGAAGCAACAGTTAGAACTGGACATGGAACAACAGACTGGTTCCAAATAGGAAAAGGAATATGTCAAGGCTGTATAAAGTCACTCTGCTTATTTAACTTCTATGCAGAGTACATCATGAGAAACGCTGGACTGGAAGAAACAGAAGCTGGAATAAAAATTGCCAGGAGAAATATCAATAATCACTGATGAACATAGATACAAAAATCCTTAACAAAATTATAGCAAACAGAAACCCACAACACATTAAAAAAATCATACACCATGACCAAGTGGGCTTTATCCCAAGGATGCAAGGGTTTTTCAATATCCACAAGTCAATCAATGTAATACACCACATTAACAAATTGAAAAATAAAAGCCATATGATTATCTGGATGCTTGGGGCTGGTGCACTGAGACGACCCGAGGGATGTTATGGGGAGGGAGAAGGAGTTGGGTACAGGATGGGGACCACGTGTATAACCTGTGGCAGATACATGTTAATGTATGGCAAAACCAACACACTACTGTAAAGTAATTAACCTCCAATTAAAACAAATAAATTTATATTGAAAATTTTAAAAAAAATAGATACAGAGAAAGCCTTTGACAAAATCCAACATCCATTTATGATAAGAACTCTCCAGAAAGGAAGAATAGAAGGAACATACCTCAACATAATAAAAGCTATATATGACAAATCCACAGCAAACTTTATCCTCAATGGTGAAAACTTGAAAGCATTTTCCCTAAAGTCAGGAACAAGTCAAGGGTGCCCACTCTCACCAAGACTATTCAACATAGTTTCAGAAGTTTTGGACACAGCAATCAGAGCAGAAAAATAAATAAAAGGAATTCAAATTGCAAAAGAAGAATTAAAACTCTTACTGTTTGCAGATGACATAGTCCTCTACATAGAAAACCCTAAAGACTCCACAAGAAAATTACTAGAGCTAATCAATGAATACAGTAATGTTGCAGGATATAAAATCAACACACAGAAATCCCTTGCATTCTTATACACTAACAATGAGAAAACAGAAAAAGAGAGATTAAGGAAACAATTCCATTCACTATTGCAACAAAAAGAATAAAATACTTAGGAATACATATACCTAGAGAAACTAGAATAGAAGCAACATACCTCAACATAATAAAAGCTATATATGACAAACCCACAGCAAACATTACCTCAATGGTGAAAACTTGAAAGCATTTCCCCTAAAGTCATGAACAAGTCAAGTCTCAGCAGGACTATTCAACATAGTTTCAGAAGTTTTGGACACAGCAATCAGAGCAGAAAAATAAATAAAAGGAATTCAAATTGGAAAAGAAGAATTAAAACTCTTACTGTTTGCAGATGACATAGTCCTCTACATAGAAAACCCTAAAGACTCCACAAGAAAATTACTAGAGCTAATCAATGAATACAGTAATGTTGCAGGATATAAAATCAACACACAGAAATCCCTTGCATTCTTATACACTAACAATGAGAAAACAGAAAAAGAGAGATTAAGGAAACAATTCCATTCACTATTGCAACAAAAAGAATAAAATACTTAGGAATACATATACCTAGAGAAACTAAAGACCTATATATAGAAAACTATAAAACACTGGTGAAAGAAATCAAAGAGGACACTAATAGATGAAGAAATATACCATGTTCAAGGATCAGAAGAATCAATATAGTGAAAATGAGTATACTACCCAAAGCAATCTATAGATTCAATGCAATCCCTATCAAGCTACCAACGGTATTTTTCACAGAGCTAGAACAAATAATTTTGCAACTTGTATGGAAACACAAAAAACCTCAAATAGCCAAAGCAATCTTGAGAAAGAAGAATGGAACTGGAGGAATCAACCTGCCTCACTTCAGGCTCTACTACAAAGCCACAGTCATCAAGACAGTATGGTACTGGCACAAAGAAAGAGAAATATAGATCAATGGAACAGAATAGAAAGCCCAGAGGTAAATCCACGCACCTATGGACACCTTATCTTTGACAAAGGAGGTAAGAATATACAATGGATTAAAGACAATCTCTTTAACAAGTGGTGCTGGGAAAACTGATCAACCACTTGTAAAAGAATGAAACTAGAATATTTTCTAACACCATGCACAAAAATAAACTCAAAATGGATTAAAGATGTAAATGTGAGACCAGAAACTATAAAACTCCTAAAGGAGAACATAGGCAAAACACTCTCCGACATACATCACAGCAGGATCCTCTATGACCCCCCTCCCAGAATATTGGAAATAAAAGCAAAAATAAACAAATGGGACCTAATTAAACTTACAGGCTCCTGCACAACAAAGGAAACTATAAGCAAGATGAAAAGACAGCCTTCAGAATGGGAGAAAATAATAGCAAATGAAGCAGCTGACAAACAACTAATCTCAAAAATATACAAGCAACTCCTGTAGCTCAATTCCGGAAAAGTAAACGACCAAATCAAATAATGGGCCAAAGAAATACACAGACATTTCTCCAAAGAAGACATACAGATGGCTAACAAACACATGCAAAGATGCTCAACGTCACTCATTATCAGAGAAATGCAAATCAAAATCACAATGGGGTACCATTTCATGCCAGTCACAATGGCTGTGATCCAAAAGTCTACAAGCAATAAATGCGGGAGAGGGTGTGAAGAAAAGGGAACCCTCATATACTGTTGGTGGGAATGCAAATTAGTACAGCCACTATGGAGAACAGTGTGAAGATTCCTTAAAAAACTGGAAATAGAACTGCCTTATGATGCAGCAATCTCACTGCTGGGCTTACCACTGAGGAATCCAGAATTGAAAGAGACATGTGTACCCCAATCTTCATCAGAGCACTGTTTATAATAGCCAGGACATGGAAGCAACCTAGATGTCCATCAGTAGATGAATGGATAAGAAAGCTGTGGTACATATACACAATGGAGTATTACTCAGCCATTAAAAAGAATACATTTGAATCATTTCTAATGAGGTGGATGAAACTGGAGCCTAGTATACAGAGTGAAGTAAGCCAGAAATAAAAACACCAATACAGTATACTAATGCATATATATGGAATTTAGAAAGATGGTAACGATAACCCTGTATGCGAGACAGCAAAAGAGACACAGATGTATACAAAAGTCCTTTGGACTCTGGGGAAGAGGGAGAGGGTAGGATGATTTGGGAGAATGGCATTGAAACATGTATGATATCATACATGAAACAAATCGCCAGTCCAGGTTCGATGCATGATACAGGATACTTGGGGCTGGTGCACTGGGATGACCCATGGGATGGTACAGGGAGGGAGGTGAGAGGGGGCTTCAGGGTGGGGAACACATGTATACCCGTGGCAGATTCATGTTGGTGTATGGCAAAACCAATACAATATTGTAAAGTAATTAGCCTCCAATTAAAATAAATAAATTAAAAAATAAACAAATAGAAAACAGAGACTACTTTGCAAACAAAGTTCCATCCAGTAAAGGCTATGATTTTTCCACTAGTCGTGTATGGATGTGAGAGTTCGACTATAGAGAAGTTGAGCACCGAAGAACTGATGCTTTTGAACTGTGGTGTTGGAGAAGACTCTTGAGAGTGCCTTGGGCAGCAAGGAGATCCAACCAGTCCATCCTAATGGAAATTAGTCCTGAATGTTCATTGGAAGGACTGATGCTGAAGCTGAAACTCCAATACTTTGGCCACCTGATGCGAAGAACTGACTCATTTGAAAAGACCTTGATGCTGGAAAAGATTGAAGGTGGGAGGAGAAGGGGACCACAGAGGATGAGATGGTTGGATGGCTTCACTGACTCAATGACATGAGTTTGCATAAACTCTGAGTTGTTGATGGGCAGGGAGGCCTGGCATGATGCAGTCCATGGGGTCGCAAAGAATCAGACACAACTGAGCAACTGAACTGCAACATAAAAATACAGATTCCTAGGCCTCCTGATAACCCTTGTGAATCATATCTTATCTTGATAAACTTTGAGAAACCTCTCCTTTCATTATGCAGATTCAGAAACTGACCCAGAGAGACGAAGTAACTTGCCTAAGTTTGTCAGTACAGATGATGGCAGAGCTGGGGTCACAGCCAAGTCTTCAGATAAGTCCAAACAGTATGCCCCTGTGGTTACCTTATGAGGGTCATTTGTGTATCAGTTTAGCTCCTATGGGCTTCCCTGGTAGCTCAGATGGTAAAGCATCTGCCTAGAAGGCAGGAGAGCCAGGTTTGATCCTGGGTCAGGAAGATCTCCTATAGAAGGGAATGGTTACCCACTCTAATATTCTTGCCTAGAGAATTCCATGGACAGAGGAATCTGGCAGACTATAGCCCATGGGATCGCAAAAAGTTGGACACAACTGAACAAATAATGCGTTCACATTTAGCTCCTATACGGCACCCCTTAGAACACCTGGAGACCAAGAGTAAGAATGCAACTACTCAGTTGCATAACCCTAGTTCAAAGTGTCTCCTCCAATTGGTTATGTAGAACAGCTTGAAAATATAACAGGGTGAGGTCTCAAAGATCTCTTAAATGCAGCAGGTTACAGCAAGTCCTTCTCCAAAAGGAGTCTTAGCGAACCCCAGAGTGGTGCAATTTTTTATCTGGGGACTCTCTTAATTATGGCTTAGAGTCAAACTGAAGACAAATATCCAAGTGACCTGCAATAGTTCGGTAAGCCTATTTTCATGCTGTTGTTTTCGTAGCTGATACTCATACTGATTAAGGAAAAGTTTAAGCATGTGTAGTTTTCTATTAGACCTGATCCAGGCTTAGAAGTTGGATCCCTCAAGCCTGTTCATTTGAGTTATGAGCTCTGTTTCCACTTCATCTCAAAAGACTGTGGTCTGGATCTCTGCCAGACTGTCAGCTGACTCCTGAGGATCTGTTGGGACAATTCAATAGAAGGCCATTGACTTCTATTGAATTTGAGAGCAATTCCCGAAATGATATGGCAAGGTAGGTTTTTTGGAGAGTTTAGGCAATTGCCATTGACAACAGTGCCATTGTATGATTTGCATTTGGGTTAATGCTTACAGTTTTAGCAAGTGTTTCACCAGTGCCACATTAATTATGAAAAAATTAAATTATTTGTCATTTTGAATACATAATTCTGTAAAGAAACTGGAGACTTTAACAGATATTCTAGAATTTCTGAGGGTAGAAAGGGCAGAAAGCAGGGACAGAGAAGGAAAAGTAATAATTGCACATCTGCAAAAGAGTGTGGTAGAGATGCACAAACACTTATCTTCCATTCTGAAATAAATGCTGTATACAACAGAAGCTACTTTTTTTTTTTTTTTAAATTTGGTGCCAAAACTCATTTGGCCCAAAAACCTGACCTGAACTAACATGAACTTAGTCTTGGAATATTTAGACAAGGTTTCTTGCAGAAATGTTAAAGGATAAATTATGAGATGTTTTCCCAGACACTATTGGGAGTGTTATATAATAAAAACAGTACATACTCTGTGTTACATTCTAAAATCTGAAAATAATTTAAATTCTAAAACACAGACTATGGACCTAGAATAATGATAGCTAACATTTATGGAGCATTTGCCATCTGCATGGAGCTTTGCTAAACTCTTTTCATCTCATTTAATCCTCATGACACCGTGAGGCAGGCATTAAAATCATCTCCATTTTAAATTTTGCAACTGATTATCAGATAGATTAAATAACTTGTCCAGAGTCACTCAGTTTTTGGAAAGCCAGGGTTTGCACCCAGGTCAGTAAAACTCGAGGACCTCCATGCTGAATTCTTGTTCTCTACTATCAGGGAGAGATGAACAGTTCTTAAGGACAGTGAGGGCACTTTGTGAGCTCTAGATGGAGGTAGAATAGGCTACCACTATTTCATGTCATTTGAGAGTCAACCTCCTACCTACAAATGTCATCTCCCCATCCCTACTTCTTTTAAATGTCATCTCCCCATCCCTACTTCTCTGAGATGCACTAATATGGCTTTATTCCATGATGTTTGTGTGTATGGCTTTTATAGCTTCCCTGGTAGCTCAGACAGTAAAGCATCTGCCCGCAATGCAGGAGACCTGGGTTCGATTCCTGAGTCGGGAAGATCCCCTGGAGAAGGAAATGGCAATCCACTCCAGCACTCTTGCCTGGAAAAGCCCATGGATGGAGGAGCCTGATAGGCTACAGTCCATGGGGTTACGACTCCAAGAGTCGGACATGACTGAGCGACTTCACTTTCACTTTCACCAGCTAAAGAAGTCTGCTACCCAACTGGTACAGGTTCCAGGTATCCACTCCAGACTCACTGAATCAAAATTGCTAGAGACTGGGACCAAGAAGATTCTTATACACATTAAATTTGAGAGGAAAAACGGAATGCCTTGATAAAGGTCAATCATTAACCTTCAAAAATTAATTAACATCTTTCATTAGTGGACACCTAGCTGGGTAGGCAGTAAGAAACTCATGGATGGTCGTGGAAAGAGAAAGATCTCTGAAAGGTAAATAAGAAAATAGGTAGGTGAGATATGTTAAAGAGGAAAGGATGTATGACAGTTTCTTCCTACTTCAGTATTATGCAGTGAGGGAAGATTGTCACCATTAGCATTGTAGACGTACATTGGAACAAACTTGGAAGCAAATCACTCATTTTTTTGCTGCTACTCAGAGCACCTATCTATTGTTTCATTAACAACACCATTTCTGTTTCATTAACAACAACATTCATTGTTTCGTCACAACACCCCTTTTAGGTAGACAAAATAGTCATTCTTAATACATAAAAGAGAAAACTGAGTAGCAAACAAGTCTTCAGTCAAATCATCCAACTGACGATTTGGACAAGTTTCCAGCCCACGTTTCTGCCAGCAATGTTTAATTAATTAATTCTTCCAATAATACCTTCTATAGGTCTAGAGAGGAGGTGCCATCAAATAAAACTTAGGGAATCAAATCTTGCATTCAGCGATACACATTTTCTGCCCACAAAGGGACAATTTAAATATTACGTAGCACAAGGAAAGGACGATAAGGGGACTTAAATATGTATCAGAAAAGTTCAACCAATATACAAATGATTGGGATGTGTTTTTAAGCAACTCCTGGTTTCTTAACTCTTGTTATCAATGCGGGGAAAACTGAACATTTTGAACTTTATGCTTTAATGGTATTTGGTTCTTGCTGCCTAGGTTCTCAATCTCACCTCTTCATCTTGCCTGTGATGTCTTAATCATCTCCATGGCAACGGTTGTGACCTCAGAGACAGACTAGAAAGCCAGAAAAACTACATTAACAACCAGCGCAGTAATCAGATCCCCACAGCACTGCAGACCATGGTTGGAGCACTGAGGATCAAGTTCAACGAGTAAGTATTCCGTTTCTGACTGAGTGTTCTCTAGAGCAGCACTTCTCAAATTTCAGTGAACACTCAAATCACCTAGAGAACCTTGTTAAAATGGAATACTCATCCAGGAGGTCTGGGATGGGGTCTTAGGGACTATATTGCCAACAACCTCCCTAGAGATGCCAAAGCTACTGGCTCCCTGAGTTTTTGGCATAGCCGGGGCCAAGAACTGTCATTATGCCAAAGTAATGTAAGCACATTTGGAGTCCCAGAGGAAGTGCTGTTTTGGACAGCAGTCCTCATGAACATGACACGTCTGATATTAACNACAAATGATTGGGATGTGTTTTTAAGCAACTCCTGGTTTCTTAACTCTTGTTATCAATGCGGGGAAAACTGAACATTTTGAACTTTATGCTTTAATGGTATTTGGTTCTTGCTGCCTAGGTTCTCAATCTCACCTCTTCATCTTGCCTGTGATGTCTTAATCATCTCCATGGCAACGGTTGTGACCTCAGAGACAGACTAGAAAGCCAGAAAAACTACATTAACAACCAGCGCAGTAATCAGATCCCCACAGCACTGCAGACCATGGTTGGAGCACTGAGGATCAAGTTCAACGAGTAAGTATTCCGTTTCTGACTGAGTGTTCTCTAGAGCAGCACTTCTCAAATTTCAGTGAACACTCAAATCACCTAGAGAACCTTGTTAAAATGGAATACTCATCCAGGAGGTCTGGGATGGGGTCTTAGGGACTATATTGCCAACAACCTCCCTAGAGATGCCAAAGCTACTGGCTCCCTGAGTTTTTGGCATAGCCGGGGCCAAGAACTGTCATTATGCCAAAGTAATGTAAGCACATTTGGAGTCCCAGAGGAAGTGCTGTTTTGGACAGCAGTCCTCATGAACATGACACGTCTGATATTAACCGATTGTGTGTCCTTGGGTAAATATTTTTACCACTCTGAGCCTGCTTTTCGTCTCTGTGAAATTATGAATGTGGTCTGGATGATTTCTAAGATCAGTTTGGATTGTAAACTTGTTTGAGTCTCTCATCAAGAAGAAAAATTTAGAACCATAGGGTAGTCTGAGGGCAAAATGCCCCTATATTATCAAAGGAATGATGAAAGTAATCTACTCTAGCTGTTTCCTTTATCTTCTTAATTCCAAATCTTCTGTGTGTCTTCAGGTAATTCCTTTCTTCTAAATGGGGATAATATTGGCATTTTCCTAAAGAAGAGGCAACATTGAATGGTGGATAACAGTTTTGAGCATTTCTGAGCTCTCAGCATACACTTGTGACCTAATAGCTAACAGCTTTGGCTACTTGCTCATGACGCTGTCTCTCTGATCACAGAGCAAAACCACTGTCTGCCCCCTGGTATCCAGTTCTGGTACTCAATCCTGCCTAGCCCCATTTCATTCCAGAAGATACAATAGAGAGTTACTCAGATTGCTCTGGTGAAGCAGTGTGAGAAATTGCTTCCTGAGTTCCACAGTCATTTGGTGAGCCCACAAAAAAGAAAATGAACCCCCTGGTGAATACTAAGGTTGACAAAGAGGGCAACGTCTCTCAGCAGGATGACACTACTCTTCAGCTCCTGCCTGAGTATCTAAGACATGATGAATCCAGCCAGAGTGATCATTTCCAAGAAGACCTAGCTGACTCCATTCAGGATGAAGTTAGTGGCCCAGATCTGATGGACAATCTCCCAGAACTTGTCATGACTCAGTGTATTCAGTTTGGCAAGAAACGTAGTGACCAGCCAGAGCTTCTACCAAGCTTCTCCAACCGCACACAGCCAGCACCCGAGGAAGACCCTATACAGCTGGAAGGAAACGAGCCACCTCTCACTCCAATCAAAAGAGCCCCAAGGCGAAAAATTCAGCCATGCCTCTACTGCAGCCATGCAGGTCAGTTCACCATAGATTGCCTTGACAAAAGCTCTCAAGCCCCAGCAAACATGAATAACCCAACTCATCAGTAAGAGGAACCCAGGCAAGTCACATTGTTAACATACTCTCTCACCACCAGCCTTACTGATGTATATCCTGCATTAACGTTTAAAATACAGGTGGAGAACTGTGATACCACTTTACAGACAGTCATAAATTCATGCTTCTGAGAATTTCAACAACCAGATCTCATTCATTTGCTGACCCATCACCAAACCTGATCCAACAATGATGAACTTCCATGCACTTTCTGCACCTGGGACTAACTTTCCAAGAGTACTGAAAGCCTGAAGGAAAAACTCTGCTCATTCGGACCCAATGGAAACCATCCTGGCAATGCATTGGAAACCTTCATCCTCACCAGTGGGTGATAGACACCGGGGTTGAGCTTTGTGGCCCTAGTCTTTGTGCCTACACTTGGCTCCAAGCTTCTCACCCTCACTCTCATGGGTCTGTATGATAGTTCCTTGTTTTATTAAGACTCTTGGCTGACGTCCCAGTTGAATTTTCACATCCTGCCAACATTTTCTACCAGAAGCTGAATCCTGACCCACCTGTTGACTAGTTCTACCTTAAAATAAACCAACTTTCATGGAAACACAGTTCTGCCACCGTTTCATATGATAATTTATTTTATTACTATTTAAATGCTTCTGCTTGCCCAACCACCTGAAGCTTTTGCTATTGACAAACCAGATGGCATTGACCTCCCAGTTCTCTGCTTGGAACTTTGGGTACACTTATTTGAGAACTAGCCCTTCAGGTTGGGACATGTTTTTAGCCTAGCCTTAGCCTCCTCCCTATAGCTTCAAACCTACTTCAGGTTCCAGCATGCCTTCTGGCCAACTCAAAATGCTCTAGGATGATGACCTCTGATAACTATTTAGTGAGAGTTGGGGAATGTGTTGCATCATAATGACTATGTCTGAAGCATGTCCTTGCTTCCTTATATAGGGGACCTGGCTGACTAAATATCACTGAAGACCGAGGATCAGGGCCTTCAGTAGTCTCTGACTCTAGAGGTTTCAGCATAATCTAAGATCTCGGCCCCTTGATGCTAAGCTCTAACCCTATAGATAACCTCTGGGGGCCCTCTAACTAGTTGAGGATCTTAAAGAGTAGTTAATGGCAGACAATGTTCTGAACCATCTCATGTTTAAAATCCTGGAGCATAAACATCAATGGGCTTCCCTGTTGGCTCAGACAGTAAAGAATCTTCTTGCAATGTGGGGGATCTTGGTTTGGTCCCTGGGTTGGGAAGATCCCCTGGAGCAGGGCATGGCAACCCACTCCAGTATTCTCTGGAGAATTCCCATAAATGGAGGAGCCTGGGGGCTACAGACCATAGTGTCGCAAAAGGTTGGACACAACTAAGCACACAGCACACATACATCAACACCATCTGTCATAAAAGTCATAAAATGAGGGTATGATTGTTTGTGCTATGCTTTTGGCATAGCTCCCCTCTGTATGGATTCCTAATGCTACTGAACAAAAGCAGGGCTAGGCTGAAAAGGAAAAATCCCTGAAATGTTAAGGGTTTGCAGTGATGACTGGTGTATTCTGGTAATTATCTGCTCTTTGTTCCCTGATTCTTCATGCTAGAGTATGTTCCCATAATGGCTTCCCTGATGTAATATTAGTAAATCAGTATTTCCTAGCATCCCGCAAGGCCACTCAGGACTTGAAGCGCCACTGTAGTTTGTCCTAGAATATTATGGTTTGACAATACCTAAACCCAACTAAGACCTTATTACCCTTAGCTTAAAGCACTAACAAAGGGATATTTTCACCTATCAGTGCCTCACTAACCACTGTGCCAATTCTTACTTGTATTTGCAAGGAGTCTGCTTTATCATTAGCTTGGATATATCCACCTTGCTGCATATGCTCTCACAACAAAGAGTCCTGAGTGCACATATTTCCGCTGTGCTGAGAAATTCCCACAAGTGTATTGGGATTATTCGAGAGCCTCTATCAGGTAGCTCTATTTGAAATTTAAGTGACTCTGGCATTACCTGCAGGTATACTCATCTAGCACTACCAATTCTGTCATGAAAGTCTAACCCAATGGCCTCCAGTCACTTTCCTTACTGACTCCAGTGTGGTCCTGGCATGTTGATAGGAGCATTCAGTTGATGTAACCACTGATCTTTCTTTACCTTAGTGCGACAAATTTTCACTGACTTCCCAGGTATGTCCACGGGAAAGAATCTGCCTACCAAGTAGGAGACATGGGTTCAATCCCTGTGTCAGGAAGATGCACTGAGAAAGAAATGTAATCCCCCTTCAGTATTCTTGCCTGGCACGTCGCAAGGATATAGGAACCTGGTGGGCTACAGTCCATGGGGTCACAAAGAGTTGGACATGACTTAGCACCTAAGCACTGACAACAACAATTTATCATTAATTTCTATGTTCTGTGTAGTCAGTTCAGTGGCTCAGTCATGTCCGACCCTCTGCCACCCCATGAAGCACAGCATGACAGGCCTCCCTGTCCATCACCAACTCCTGGAGTCCACCCAAACCCACGCCCATTGTGTTGGTGATGCCATCCAACCATCTCGTCCTCTATCGTCTCCTTCTCCTCCTGCCCTCAGTCTTTTGCAGCATCAGAGTATGTTCAGATGAGTCAGCTCTCCACATCAGGTGGCCAAAGTATTGGAGTTTCAGCTTCAGCATCAGTACCTCCATTGAACACCCACAACTGGTCTCCTTCAGAATGGAACGGTTGGATCTCCTTGCAGTTCAAGGGACTCTCAATGTCTTCTCCAACACCAGAGTTCAAAAGCATCAATTCTTTGATGCTCAGCTTTCTTTATAGTCCAACTCTCACATCCAGTTATGACTACTGGAAAAACCAGAGGCTTGACTAGACGGACATTTTTTGGCAAAGTATTGCCTCTACTGTTTAATATGCTGTCTAGGTTGGTCATAACTTTCCTTCCAAGGAGCAAGTGCCTTTTAATTTCATGGCTGTAATCACCATCCGCAGTGATTTTGGAGCCCAGAAAAATAAGGTCAGCCACTGTGTCCACTCTTGCCCCATCTCTTTGCCATGAAGTGATGGGTCCAGAAGTCATGATCTTCGTTTTCTGAATGTTGAGCTTTAAGTCAACTTTTTCACTTTCCTCTTTCATCACGGGGTTCTTAGTTCGTTTTCACTTTCTGCAATAAGGATGGTGTCATCTGCACATCTGAGGTTATTGATATTTTTCCTGGCAATCTTGATCCCAGCTTGTGCTTCGTCCAGCCCAGTGTTTCCCATGATGTACTCTGCATAGAAGTTAAATAAGCAGGGTGACAAGACACAGCCTTGATGTACTCCTTTTCCCATTTGGAACCAGTCTGTTGTTCCTTCTCCAGTTCTAATGTCAACTTTTTCACTCTCCTCCTTCACTTTCATCACATGGCTCTTAGTTCGTCTTCACTTTCTACCATAAGGATGGTGTCATCTGCACATCTGAGGTTATTGATATTTCTCCTGGCAATCTTGATCCCAGCTTGTGCTTCGCCCAGCCCGGTGTTTCCCATGATGTACTCTGCATAGAAGTTAAATAAGCAGGGTGACAAGACACAGCATTGATGTACTCCTTTTCCCATTTGGAACCAGTCTGTTGTTCCTTCTCCAGTTCTAACTGTTGCTTGCTGTTCTGCATACAGATTTCTCAAGAGGCAGGTCAAGTGATCTGTTATTCCCATCTCTTTCAGAATTTTCCATAGTTTGTGGTGATCCATGCAGTCAAAGGCTTTGGCATAGTCAATAATGCAAATATAGATGTTTTTCTGGAACTCTTGGTTTTTGATAATCCAGCAGATGTTGGCAATTTGATCTTTGGTTCCTCTGCCTTTTCTAAAACCAGCTTGAACATCTGGAAGTTCCCAGTTCACGTATTGCTGAAGTCTGGCTTGGAGAATTTTGAGCATTACTTTACTAGCATGTGAGATGAGTGCAATTGTGTGGTAGTTTGAGCATTCTTTGGCATTGTCTTTCTTTGAGGTTGGAATGAAAACTGACCTTTTCCAGTCCTGTGGCCCCTGCTGAGTTTTCCTCAATTGCTGACATATTGAATGCAGTGCTTTCACAGCATCATTTTTTAGGTTTTGAAATAGCTCATCTGAAANGCAAGGCCACTCAGGACTTGAAGCGCCACTGTAGTTTGTCCTAGAATATTATGGTTTGACAATACCTAAACCCAACTAAGACCAGATTACCCTTAGCTTAAAGCACTAACAAAGAGATATTTTCACCAATAATGCCTCACTAACCACTGTGCCAATTTTTACTTGTATTTTCAAGGAGTCTGCTTTATCAATAGCTTGGATAGATCCACCTTGCTGCATATGCTCTCACAACAAAGAGTCCTGAGTGCACATATTTCCGCTGTACTGAGAAATTCCCACAAGTGTATTGGGATTATTCGAGAGCCTCTATCAGGTAGCTCTATTTGAAATTTAAGTGACTCTGGCATTACCTGCAGGTATACTCATCTAGCACTACCAATTGTGTCATGAAAGTCTAACCCAATGGCCTCCAGTCACTTTCCTTACTGACTCCAGTGTCGCCCTGGCATGTTGCTAGGAGCATTAATAGCTTGGATATATCCACCTTGCTGCATATGCTCTCACAACAAAGAGTCCTGAGTGCACATATTTCCGCTGTACTGAGAAATTCCCACAAGTGTATTGGGATTATTCGAGAGCCTCTATCAGGTAGCTCTATTTGAAATTTAAGTGACTCTGGCATTACCTGCAGGTATACTCATCTAGCACTACCAATTGTGTCATGAAAGTCTAACCCAATGGCCTCCAGTCACTTTCCTTACTGACTCCAGTGTCGCCCTGGCATGTTGCTAGGAGCATTCAGTTGATGTAACCACCGATCTTCCTTTACCTTAGTGCGACAAATTTTTACCGACTTCCCAGGTATGTCCACGATAAAGAATCTGCCTACCAAGTAGGAGACATGGGTTCAATCCCTGTGTCAGGAAGATGCACTGAGAAAAAAATGTCATCCCCCTCCAGTATTCTTACCTGCAAGTCGCAAAGATATAGAAACCTGGTGGTCTACAGTCCATGGGGTCACAAAGAGTTGGACATGACTTAGCACCTAAGCACTGGCAACAATTTATCATTAATTTCTATGTTCTGTTTAGTTCAGTTCAGTGGCTCAGTCATGTCCGACCCTCTGCCACCCCATGAACCACAGCGTGACAGGCCTCCCTGTCCATCACCAACTCCCGGATTCCACCCAAACCCACACCCATTGTGTTGGTGATGCCATCCAACCATCTCATCCTCTGTCGTCTCCTTCTCCTCCTGCCCTCAGTCTTTTGCAGCATCAGAGTATGTTCAGATGAGTCAGCTCTCCACATCAGGTGGCCAAAGTATTGGAGGTTCAGCTTCAGCATCAGTACCTCCATTGAACACCCACGACTGGTCTCCTTCAGAATGGAACGGTTGGATCTCCTTGCAGTCCAAGGGACTCTCAAGAGTCTTCTCCAACACCAGAGTTCAAAAGCATCAATTCTTTGATGCTCAGCTTTCTTTATAGTCCAACTCTCACATCCAGTTATGACTACTGGAAAAACCAGAGGCTTGACTAGACGGACATTTTTTGGCAAAGTATTGCCTCTACTGTTTAATATGCTGTCTAGGTTGGTCATAACTTTCCTTCCAAGGAGCAAGTGCCTTTTAATTTCATGGCTGTAATCACCATCCGCAGTGATTTTGGAGCCCAGAAAAATAAACTCAGCCACTGTGTCCACTCTTCCCCCATCTCTTTGCCATGAAGTGATGGGTCCAGATGTCATGATCTTCGTTTTCTGAATGTTGAGCTTTAAGTCAACTTTTTCACTCTCCTCCTTCACTTTCATCACATGGCTCTTAGTTC
>SJXQ01003698.1:102384-147994 GCA_006408695.1 Aepyceros melampus | reverse complement strand
ACTATGTCTGAAGCATGTCCTTGCTTCCTTATATAGGGGACCTGGCTGACTAAATCTCACTGAAGACTGAGGATCAGGGCCTTCAGTAGTCTCTGACTCTAGAGGTTTCAGTGTGATCTAGGATCTCTGCCCCTTGATGCTAAGCTCTAACCCTATAGATAACCTCTGGGGACCCTTTAACTAGTTGAGGATCTTAAAGAGTAGTTAATGGCAGACAATGTTCTGAACCATCTCATGTTTAAAATCCTGGAGCATAAACATCAATGGGCTTCCCTGTTGGCTCAGACAGTAAAGAATCTTCTTGAAATGTGGGGGATCTTGGTTCAGTCCCTGGGTTGGGAAGATCCCCTGGAGCAGGGCATGGCAACCCACTCCAGTATTCTTCTCTGGAGAATTCCCATAAATGGAGGAGCCTGGGGGCTACAGACCATAGGGTCGCAAAGAGTTGGACACAACTAAGCACACATCACACATACATCAACACCATCTGTCCTTAAAACTCATAAAATGAGGGTATGATTGTTCGTGCTATGCTTTTGGCATAGCTCCCCTCTGTATGGATTCCTAATGCTACTGAACAAAAGCAGGGCTAGGCTGAAAAGGAAAATTCCCTGAAATGTTAAGGGTATGCAGTGATAATTGGTGTATTCTGGTAATTATCTGCTCTTTGTTCCCTGATTCTTCATGCTAGAGTGTGTTCCCATAATGGCTTCCCTGATGTAATATTAGTAAATCAGTATTTCCTAGCATCCCGCAAGGCCACTCAGGACTTGAAGCGCCACTGTAGTTTGTCCTAGAATATTATGGTTTGACAATACCTAAACCCAACTAAGACCTTATTACCCTTAGCTTAAAGCACTAACAAAGAGATATTTTCACCTATCAGTGCCTCACTAACCACTGTGCCAATTTTTACTTGTATTTTCAAGGAGTCTGCTTTATCATTAGCTTGGATATATCCACCTTGCTGCATATGCTCTCACAACAGAGTCCTGAGTGCACATATTTCCGCTGTGCTGAGAAATTCCCACAAGTGTATTGGGATTATTTGAGAGCCTCTATCAGGTAGCTCTATTTGAAATTTAAGTGACTCTGGCATTACCTGCAGGTATACTCATCTAGCACTACCAATTCTGTCATGAAAGTCTAACCCAATGGCCTCCAGTCACTTTCCTTACTTACTCCAGTGTCGCCCTGGCATGTTGCTAGGAGCATTCAGTTGATGTAACCACCGATCTTCCTTTACCTTAGTGCAACAAATTTTCACTGACTTCCCAGGTATGTCCACGGGAAAGAATCTGCCTACCAAGTAAGAGACATGGGTTCAATCCCTGTGTCAGGAAGATGCACTGAGAAAAAAATGTCATCCCCCTCCAGTATTCTTGCCTGGCAAGTCGTAAGGATATAGGAACCTGGTGGGCTACAGTCCATGGGGTCACAAAGAGTTGGACATGACTTAGCAACTAAGCACTGACAACAACAATTTATCATTAATTTCTATGTTCTGTTTAGTTCAATTCAGTGGCTCAGTCATGTCCGACCCTCTGCCTCCCCATGAACCACAGCGTGACAGGCCTCCCTGTCCACCACCAACTCCCGGAGTCCACCCAAACCTACACCCATTGTGTTGGTGATGCCATCCATCCATCTCATCCTCTGTCGTCTCCTTCTCCTCCTGCCCTCAGTCTTTTGCAGCATCAGAGTATGTTCAGATGAGTCAGCTCTCCACATCAGGTGGCCAAAGTATTGGAGCTTCAGCTTCAGCATCAGTACCTCCATTGAACACCCACGACTGGTCTCCTTCAGAATGGACGGTTGGATTTCCTTGCAGTCCAAGGGACTCTCAAGAGTCTTCTCCAACACCAGAGTTCAAAAGCATCAATTCTTTGATGCTCAGCTTTCTTTATAGTCCAACTCTCACATCCAGACATGACTACTGGAAAAACCAGAGGCTTGACTAGACGGACATTTTTTGGCAAAGTATTGCCTCTACTGTTTAATATGCTGTCTAGGTTGGTCATAACTTTCCTTCCAA
This sequence comes from Aepyceros melampus, assembly GCA_006408695.1. NCBI lineage: Eukaryota > Metazoa > Chordata > Mammalia > Artiodactyla > Bovidae > Aepyceros > Aepyceros melampus. The sequence goes on along the minus strand of SJXQ01003698.1, from coordinate 145,959 downwards.
GGAGCAAGTGTCTTTTAATTTCATGGCTGTATTCACCACCTGCAGTGATTTTGGAGCTTCCAAAAATAAAGTCTGACACTGTTTCTACTGTTTCCACATCTATGTCCCATGACGTGATGGACCAGATATCATGATCTTCATTTTCTGAATGTTGAGCTTTAAGCCAACTTTGTCACTCTCCTCACGCACTGTCATCAAGAGGCTCTTTAGCTCCTCTTCACTTTCTGCCATAAAGGTAGTGTCATCTGCATATCTGAGGTTATTGATATTTCTCCCAGCAAACTTGATTCCAGCTTGTGTTTCTTCCAGTCCAGCGTTTCTAATGATGGACGCTGCGTAGAAGTTAAATAAGCAGGGTGACAATATACAGCCTTGACGTACTACTTGTCCTATTTGGAACCAGTCTGTCGTTTCATGTCCAGTTTTAACTGTTGCTTCCTGACCTGCATACAGATTTCTCAAGAGGCAGGTTAGGTGGTCTGGTATTCCCATCTCTTTCATAATTTTCCACAGTTTATTGTGATCCACACAGTCAAAGGCTTTCACATAGTAAATAAAGCAGAAATACACATTATTCTGGAATTCTCTTGCTTTTTCCATGACCCAGCAGATGTTGGCAGTTTGATCTCTGGTTACTCTGCCTTTTCTAAAACCAGCTTGAACATCAGAGAGTTCACGATTCACGTCTTGCTGAATCCTGGCTTGGAGAATTTTGAGCATTACTTTACTAGCATGTGAGATGTGTGCAATTGTGCGTTAGTTTGAGCATTCTTTGGCATTGCCTTTCTTTGTAACTGGATGTAAACTGACCTTTTCCAGTCCTGTGGCCACTGCTGAGTTTTCAAATTTGCTGGCATATTGAGTGCAACACTTTCACAGCATCATCTTTCAGGATCTGAAACAGCTCAACTGGAATTCCATCACCTCCACTAGCTTGGTTCGTAGTGATGCTTTCTAAGGCCCACTTGACTTCACATTCCAATATATCTGGCTCTAGAGTAGTGTTGACATCATCGTGGCAATCTGGGTCATGAAGATCTTTTTTGTACAGTACTGTCATGTATTCTTGCCACCTTTTCTTAATACCTTCTGCTTCTGTTAAGTCCATACCATTTCTGTCCTTTATTGAGCCCATATTTGCATGAAATGTTCCCTTGGTATCTCTAATTTCCCTGAAGAGATCTCTAGTCTTTCCCATTCTGTTCTTTTCCTCTATTTCTTTGCATTGATCGCTGAAGAAGGCTTTCTTATCTCTTCTTGCTATTCTTTGGAACTCTGCATTCAGATGCTTATATCTTTCCTTTTCTCCTTTGCTTTTTGCATCTCTTCTTTTCACAGCTATTTGTAAGGCCTCCCCAGACAGCCATTTTGCTTTTTTGCATTTCTTTTCCATGGGGATGGTCTTGATGCCGCTCTCCTGTACAGTGTCACGAACCTCATTCCTTAGTTCATCAGGCACTCTATCAGATCTAGACCCTTAAATCTATTTTTCACTTCCACGGTATAATCATTAGGGATTTGATTTAGGTTACCTGAAGGGGAATATAATCAATCTGATTTCAGAGTTGACCATCTGGTGATGCCCATGTGTAGATTCTTCTCTTGTGTTGCTGGAAGAGGGTGTTTGCTATGACCAGTGCATTCTCTTGGCCAAACTCTATTAGCCTTTGCCCTGCTTCATTTCATATTCTAAGGTCAAATTTTCCTCTTACCACAGGTGTTTCTTGACTTCCTACTTTTGCATTCCAGTACCCTATAATGAAAAGGACATCTTTTGGGGGTGTTAGTTCTAAAAGGTCTTGTAGGTCTTCATAGAACCAGCAATTTCAGTTTCTTCTGCATTACTGGTTGGGGCATTGCCAGGTTCCAGCCCCTGCAGGATCCAGGAGAATCCTCAGGAGAGATGGCATTGGCGAAGAGAATGATTTAGAGAGAGATATAGAAAGAATGTTGCATATATGAAAATAGAGGAGAGAAAGAGGCTGATATTCCTTGGTTTACACGGAAAGCCAATAAAGTCCTAAGACAAGGGACTTGCTCTGTTCACGTAGGCTGCAGGCACCCTCTTGGTCTCCCAAGAGAGGGAAGATGCAGAGCACCTTCCCATTCAGGTCTTAGAAGCCCAGGCAGATAAGTGAAATCAGAGGGTCTCTATGCTCCAATGGATCAGCCTGAGAAAGAGACTAACAGAGAGAGAGAGAGAAAGAAAGAAAGACAGAGAGACACAGGGAGACCAAGATTCTTCAGTGAGCAAGGCCCATAACTTTATTTTGAAAAGGACCTTTTATACCTTGACTTGTACATAGAGAGAAATGAAAGATGCAAAGTCATACAGAGGCAGCCCAAACATTACATCTGTTTTCTCTTTATTGAAACCAGGAATTTTTTTGCATAGCTTTTGCATAAACAATATTTTGTATATTATCTTATGGCCTTGGAGGTCTGTGAACATTTTATGACCCTCTTTTGATAAAGGCTACTCAACCAAAAAACTTATTTTCCCTTGAAACGTTTTTTCTTTATATATCTAATCTATGTCTATATCAGAGAGTAAAGATGCAATGAGTTACAAAAAAGAACCATCTAGCTCAAAGGTCTGATATGGTTAATTCCAAGGCTACATTTGTTTTTCTTACATTCCAACTATGTTAACTAATGCACTCCCGGGTGCACAGTGGATAAGAGATATGGAAACTTAGCAGCAAGCATTGGATCAACAATGAAGTTCTTCAACAGCACTATTCTAATAGCTTTTAACTCTTTGAAAGGCTCTATATTTTTAGAATGTTTTATGCTTCCCGTGCCTGTCACAGTTGGTAGGCTGTGAATAATCACAGCCGTACTCCAAGAGTATGGATAAACCTGCCAAGCAAGCTAGAATGCTAATGGGGAGTTTGATTTGAAATATTCCTTTCATGTCCAGGAGACTTATTAGCTAGAGCCCGAAGTTGATTTTCTCCAGAGAAAGGTGGTCGGGGATAGCCCCCTATTCATGTCAGAAGAGTAGGTGAAAGGCACAAAATAGTAAGACAGACAGATTCTTGTTTTGGGGTAGATGCTCGAGCAGGTCCAGGGGGTCTCTAGAGTCCTGAAGCCTTGATTATCAGCTCTCTTCCACATGACCTTGTCATGGGTGAGCTGGCTCCCAGCAGGGCATATACTTGGATTACCCTTATATTGAATGGTTTGCCTTGGAAACGAACAGAGATCGTTCTGTCGTCTTTGAGATTGCATCCAAGTACTGCATTTCAGACTCTTTTGTTGACCATGATGGCTAGTCCATTTCTTCCAAGGGATTCCTGCCCACAGTAGGAGATATAATGGTCATCTGAGTTAAATTCACCCATTGGAGTCCATTTTAGTTTGCTGATTCCTACAATGTCAAAGTTCACTCTTGCCATCTGCTGTTTGACTACTTCCAATTTGCCTTGATTCATGGACCTAACATTCCAGGTTCCTATGCAATATTGCTCTTTATGGCATCAGACCTTGCTTCTATCACCAGTCACAGTATTGTTTCTGCTTTGGCTTCATCCCTTCATTCCTTCTAGAGTTATTTCTCCACTGATCTCCAGTAGCATATTGGGCACCTAATGACCTGGGGAGTTCCTCTTTCAGTATCCTATCATTTTGCCTTTTGATACTGTTTATGGGGCTCTCAAGGCAAGAATACTCAAGTGGTTTGCCATTCCCTTCTCCAGTAGACCACATTCTGTCCGACCTCTCCACCATGACCCGCCTCTCTTGGGTGGCCCCACACTGCAAGGCTTAGTTTCATTGAGTTAGACCAAGCTGTGGTCCGTGTGATTAGATTGACTAGTTTTCTGTGATTATCATTTGTGTCTGCCCTCTGATGCCTTTCGCGCACCTATCATCTTACTTGAGCTTCTCATACCTTGGACGTGGGGTAACTCAAAAAAAAATGCAGTCTGAATTGCAAAAGCTTGGGGAACCCCAAGGTTCAATCAAGATTGTAGATTCAGAGGGGGGCAAATATGCTACATGGTTGATGCAAGCAAGCAAGAAATAATCTAATCATTTTACAACTATCAAAAAGGAATTGTTAAGAAGAGAAAGGTTTTCATGGGATATAGAAGTAGAAGGGAATAATTAAAGAGTCATAGGGTACAAGTAATCTCTCCAGTGTCAGAGAGGGAACACTAACCCACAGACAATTTGACAGGTCGACATACAATGGGATAGAGGCACCACGTCATCCCAATTTGTGCCATTAGCCATTAAGATTGCCACCTAACACCCCTTGACTCCATATTAAAAAGCAGAGACATTACTTTGCCAACAAAGGTCCATCTAGTCAATGCTATGGTTTTTTCAGTAGTCATGTATGGATGTGAGAGTTGGACTATAAAGAAAGCTGAGTGCCAAAGAATTGATGCTTTTGAACTGTGGTGTTGGAGAAGACTCTTGAGAGTCCCTTGGACTGCAACGAGATCCAACCAGTCTATGCTAAAGGAAATTAGTCCTGAATGTTCTTTGGAAGGACTGATGTTGAAGCTGAAACTCTAATATTTTGGCGACCTGATGTGAATTGCAGACTCATGATGCTGGGAAAAATCGAAGGTGAGAGGAGAAGGGGACGACAGAGTCTGAGATGATTGGATGGCATATCCGACTCAATGGACATGAGTCTGAGTAAACTCCAGGAGTTGGTGATGGACAAGGAGGCCTGGCATGCTGCAGTCCATGGGGTCGCAAAGACTCAGATATGACTGAGTGACTGAACTGAACTGAACTGACCCCATGCCTTATGATTTAACCTGATTATAATTACTTTCCTATATAAACTTATTTAAGGGGAGAAAATTTGCTAACAAGTTGACATGAAGTGTTCTACTCTCCTTTGCAGTTAATTCTCATTATAAATGTTAAATAGGTGTTTGGTTTATACCTCAATTTCTGTGGTCTTAATATCATCCACCCTCCAGACTCTAATCACCTCTGAGTCCACTGGAAACAAATAAGACTCTCACCATGCAATGTCAGCATTCACAGTGTGAAGTGCAGTGAATTCACTGATGATTGTCCTCCTTGAAGCATTGTCTCAAAAGTCTCGCTGTTTCTCTCTCATTTGTCTTCAACTCGAATAACATTTATAAAGACCTATGATTTTCACTTCCTGTACTTCAGTTCAGTCACTCAGTCATGTCCAATTCTTTGCATCCCCATGAATCACAGCACGCCAGGCCTCCCTGTCCATCATCAACTCCCAGAGTTCACTGTAACTCATGTCCATCGAGTCAGTGATGCCAGCCAGCCATCTCATCCTCTGTCATCTCCTTCTCCTCCTGCCCCCAATCCCTCCCAGCATGAGTATTTTCCAATGAGTCAACTCTTCACATGAGGTAGCCAAAGTACTTTAGCATCAGTCCTTCCAAAGAACACCTAGGACCGATCTCCTTTAGAATGGACTAGTAGGATCTCCTTGCAGTCCAAGGGACCCTCAAGAGTCTTCTCCAACACCACAGTTCAAAAGCATCAATTCTTCAGTGCTCAGCTTTCTTTATAGTTCAACTTTCACATCCATACATGACCACTAGAAAAACCATAGCCTTGACTAGATGGATCTTTGTTGGCAAAGTAATGTCTCGGCTTTTGAATATGCTCTCTAGGTTGGTCATAACTTTCCTTCCAAGGAGCAATCGTCTTTTAATTTCATGGCTGCAATCACAATCTGCAGTGATTTTGGAGCCCAAGAAAATAAACTCTGACACTGTTTCCACTGTTTCCCCATCTATTTCCCATGAAGTGATGGGACCAGATGCCATGATCTTAGTTTTCTGAATGTTGAGCTTTAAGCCAACTTTTTCACTCTCCTCTTTCACTTTCATCAAGAGGCTTTTTAGCTCCTCTTCACTTTCTGCCATAAGGGCGGTGTCATCTGCATATCAAGGTTATTGCTATTTCTCCCAGCAATCTTGATTCCAGCTTGTGCTTCCTCCAGCCCAGCGTTTCTCATGATGTACTCTGCATATAAGTTAAATAAGCAGGGTGACAACATATATCTTTGTTATACTTCTTTCCCAATTTTGAACCAGTCAGTTGTTCCATGTCTAGTTTCAACTGTTCTGTCTTCTTTCTATTTTAAAGGGATATATTTTTATTCAGTGATCATATTACAGCATTGGGGATGTTAGTATTTGAAAGTCCAGGGGCAATCTAAGTCTGAGGGGTCACATATTTTCACTCTCCTCTTTCACTTTCATCAAGAGGCTTTTTAGCTCCTCTTCACTTTCTGCCATAAGGGTGGTGTCATCTTAGTGGAATTAAAAGTAAATATTTTAGCCATGAGCCTCCCACACCAGTTTTTTTTTTTTTAAAAGATCATCAACACTTAAAGCAGAAATCTGATTTTTCATGTGGTTCAAATGTGTTACATTAAAGGATTTACCAGGTATGAAAATATAGCATTCAATTTGAATTATAGCACAGATATCTCCCTGAGATGCTGCAAGGTGTCAAGGGCCTTGCAATTGTGTAGCAATGCATTTCTCATCATAGATATCTCAGAATCCAGTAAGCTAATAGCCCAATTACTATCATTTAAAGCTTATGAAAGTTGTTAAGGCTTAGAAATGGTCAATTACATCCTCCAACCCCATTGAAGGCACACACACACACACACACACACACACACACAAGCTGCTAAATTGTCATACCAGTAGAATACAGATCTTTGACCCATTGGGATCATACCAATGGTAGATTGGTTAGGGTTACCTCTAATTTGTTAACATGCATGACCTTAAATTCATGGGAATCCCAGGCTACACCTTCATATCCATCCCTGTAGATGTGAAGGCCATAAATTAGTTCCACAAATCCACCGAGTTTCATACCAATCACTCTCTCTAAGGGTAATAATAGACATAGTTCATAAAGCACCCAGGCTTGTCTCATGATTACCAGGTTGATTATTTTTAGTATGATTTCACCCTTCCCAACATAAAGGAGCTTTTAAATGACCATAGCCTGATATTAACCATGTAGATCCACCCCATAATTGTGGGAATTTTCCTTTTCATAGATGAGAGGTTAATTTTTTAATTGAGACTTAGCTCATCACTCTGACTGAGTTTAAATGACCCTGAGAGAAAAAAATGTATGGTTCTCTCTAAGGGTAATAATAGACATAGTTCATAAAGCACCCAGGCTTGTCTCATGATTACCAGGTTGATTATTTTTAGTATGATTTCACCCTTCCCAACATAAAGGAGCTTTTAAATGACCATAGCCTGATATTAACCATGTAGATCCACCCCATAATTGTGGGAATTTTCCTTTTCATAGATGAGAGGTTAATTTTTTAATTGAGACTTAGCTCATCACTCTGACTGAGTTTAAATGACCCTGAGAGAAAAAAATGTATGGCCAGCACCCCCAGAGAAGGTATTATTAATTGGCCAGGTGAGAGAATCCCATCTAGTAATATCATGAAGATAGAACAGGATTGAACACTCATCTAAAATAAATTTCCTAGTGGATATCCCTAGAGAACAGAAATCTACCAGGGTATCCCAGAAGTACTAGACATAGGTAATTGGCCACAACCTAACAATTGAATTGAGTTTTACTTTTTTTTTTAAGGCCAATTAGATTAGAGCTCATTTACTGATCTCAGCAATCAGCAATATTATCAAAAGAAACAAAGACACACACTGAGACATTCATACATCCAAACAGACACAAGAGATCCTACAGCTTTGTTTTCCAAACTTAGTTATGCATAAAAAATGGCTGGAGTAAGATTTTTACAACATATATCCTTGACATTCTCCTTTTCTTCTTTGGAACCAGTCTGTTGTTCCATGTCCAGTTCTAACTGTTGCTTCCTGACCTGCATATAGGTTTCTCAAGAGGCAGGTCAGGTGGTCTGGTATTGCCATCTGTCTCAGAATTTTCCACAGTTGATTGTGATCCACACAGTCAAAGGCTTTGGCATATTCAATAAAGGAGACAATTGCAGTCATCTGACACGCTAGTAAAATAATGCTCAAAATTCTCCAAGCCAGGCTTTAGCGACACGTGAACCGGGAACTTCCAATATTCAAGCTGGTTTAAAAAAGGCAGAGGAAGCAGAGATCAAATTGCCAACATCTTCTGGATCATTGTAAAAGCAAGAGAGTTCCAGAAAAAGCATATATTTCTACTTTATTGACTATGCCAAAGCCCTTGACTGTGTGGATCAACACAAACTGTGGAAAATTCTGAAAGAGATAGGAATACCAGATCGCCTGACCTACCTCTTGAAAAATCTCTGTGCAGATCAGGAAGCAACAGTCAGAACTGGAGATGGAACAACAGACTGGTTCCAAATAGGAAAAGGAGTACATAAAGGCTGTATATTGCCACTCTGCTTATTTAACGTACATGCAGAATGTATCATGAGAAACGCTGGGCTGGAGGAAACACAAGCTGGAATCAAGATTGCTGGGAGAAATAGCAATAACCTCAGATATGCAGATGACACCACCCTTATGGCAGAAAGTAAAGAACTAAAGAGCCTCATGATGAAAGTGAAAGAGGAGAGTGAAAAAGTTGGCTTAAAGCTCAACATTCAGAAAACTAAGATCGTGGCATCTGGACCCATCACATCATGGCAAATAGATTGGGCAATAGTGGAAACATTGTCAGACTTTATTTTTGCGGGCTCCAAAATCACTACAGATGGTGACTGCAGCCATGAAATTAAAGGACGCATACTGGTTGGAAGGAAAGTTATGATCAATCTAGACAGCATATTAAAAAGCAGAGACATTACTTTGCCAACAAACGTCCGTCTAGTCAAGGCTCTGTCTTTTCCAGTAGTTATGTATAAATGTGAGAGTTGGACTATAAAGAAAGTTGAGCACCAAACGATTGATGCTTTTGAACTGTGGTGTCGGAGAAGACTCTTGGACTTGAAAAAGAAGTGTCCCTTGTTGGAGATTTGGAGAGTCCCTTGGACTGCAAGGAGATCTACTGAGTCCATCCTAAAGGAGATCAGTCCTGAGTGTTCCTTGGAAGGACTGATGCTGAAGCTGAAACGCGAATACTTTGGCCACCTGATGCAAAGTGCTGAGTTACATGTATAGACCTTGATGATGGGAAAGATTGAAGGCGAGAGGAGAAGGGGAAGACAGGATAAGATCATTGGATGGCATCACTGATTATATGGACATGAGTTTGTGTAAACTCTGGGAGTTGGTGATGGACAGGTAGGCCTAGCATCCTGTCGTTCATGGGGTCGCACAGATTCAGACACAACTGAGTGACTGAACTGAAGTGAGCTGAACTCAAAGTTATAGAGGCATTCAATGACTTGAAAGTATGGTCATGATACTAAGGTAGTATTACTGATTCTACTAAATTTTGTAACTCACTTTCAGGACTTTTGTTTGTAAAGTATGAGCAGTGGCTCTTGCACAAATGTAACTCTGAAGATTCTTGACACTATAATCCATTTAGTGTTCGTTCCATTTTCCTGGCCAAGTGAGACCTGAAGGAAGATTCATAGTGAGGTAAGAAGGTTTGGCCATCAATTTAGGAGGCTTTACTGATATAACATGAGCTTCCAGAGCTCTCTAAAAGGCATAAGGTGTTATATTTTGCCAAGATGTTTGTGTATCTTAAATTTTATATTTTGTTCAGTGATGACTATTATGATCAAAGGCAAGATGGTGCTGGGTGAAGATGTTCCAGAGTCCCCAAAAAGGGTGATATTTGTTTTTAACTGTCATGGATAGAGGTGAAGGCAGCAACATAGGTCTCATATGTTGCCAGGGAACAGAATGGAGGGGATGAGATTTAGGTCAATCATATACTCTTCTCTATAAATATAGGTGTGTGTCAGGGGCTTTTGTCTACAGTTATGTGTTGTATCTTCATCCAGGGCAGTATACTCTGATGGTTAGACTGAACTATGTAGTAGTATAAAAAGCAATTACTTATGCACATACCATGGTACAAGGTATGAATGAAACTAAGTTTAGTAAATGAAACCATAGGTATTTAGAAATGGTATTAGCGTTGTAGACAAATGAGAGAAAAATAGAGACACTTTTTAGGCAAGACCCCCACAGAGGAAAATCTTCAAGGAATTCACTACAGTTCACACTGTAAACTCTGACTTTGCACGCTGAGAATCTTATTTTGTTTCCAGTGTACTCAGAGTTGATTAGGATCTGTAGGATTGATGCTATTAAAACCAAAGAAATTGATGTATAATCCATATACCAATTTGTTCACTTTTAGTGAGAATTAACTGTCTAGCAGGATAGAGCACTTCACATCAGTTGTTAGCAAATTTCCTTCCCGTAACAAAGTTTATATGGGAAAGTAATTAAAATCAGATTATATCTTAGAGCATGGAGTTAGAGCATGAGGAATTGGTGACAATTTTAATGGCTAATGGCAAAAATTGGAATGACCCATTGCCTCTATCACATTGTAGATGGCCCTGCCAAATTATCTGCTGATCAGCATCCCCTCTCAGACTCTGGAGAGTTTACTGGTGTCCTATGAGTCTTTAATTGCTACCCCCATATACTAGAGCCCATGAAAACCATTTTCTTGTTAACAAGTCCTTTTTCAAACATTGAAATATCAAAAACTGCAGTCTTCATCTTTGAGTAGTATACATGCCACTTGTTCTTTATAGATTTTAATTAGTTTCAGTCTCTGAGAAATTCACTTAGGTATAGGACTCATCCATGTAACTGTGTTTATGCTAAGTAATTAACTCATTCTAATTTAAGAGGATGGTGTCACTATAACAACATGTTGAAGTGCTAAACAAAATGGTCACTAGCTAGTAGGCAGTAAAGAACAGACCCAGCATCCTATTCATATGCTCAGTCTGGCTGTTGGATTCTGTCACACAGAGTACAAGAGGTCTTTGACTGGGATTTCTCAACAAGCGGCTTCTAGAAGTAGGAGGTGAACTGAACTTCATAGCCCAAGTTTAATTATCGGTTCTAAGAGGCTATGAAAACTGGGGAAGAAGGTAATTTTGCTGCAGAGGGAAAGTCTTCTGCATAAAATAAAGTTTGTGTGTGCTATGTTGCTTCAGTCGTCTCTGACTCTGTGACCTCATAGACTGTAGCTCGCCAGGCTCCTCTGTCCACCTACTCTTCCATGCGAGAACACTGCAGTGGGTAGCCTTTTCTTACACAAGGGGAAGTTCCCGACCCAAGGATCAAACCCACATCTCACGTCTCCTGCATTGACAGGTGGGTTCTTTACCACTAATGCCACCTGGGAAGTCTGCATAAAGTAAAGTTACTTTTTTATATGTAAATAGTACATGTACATAAGGAGGACAAAATTATAAGTTGTTGTTGTCATTATTGCTAAGTCTTGTCCAATGCTTTGTGACACCCTAGACTTTAGCCCACTAGGTTCCTCTGTCCATGGGATTTCCCAGGAAAGAATACTGGAGTGGGTTGCCATTTTATTCTCTGGGGGATGTTCCTGACCCAGAGATTGAACCCATGTTTCCTATTTGGCAAGCAGATTCTTTACCACTGAGCCACCTGGGAACCCATGAAAATTGTGGCACTAAGATAAAGAAAGATTTGTGATTGGGGGGCGCCTAAGATGGTGGAGGAATAAGACGGAGAGACCAATTTCTCCCACACAAATTCATCAAAAGAACATCTCAACACTGGGTAAATTCTACAGGGAAGCTTCTGAATGCGAGCAGAGGACATAAGGCATCCAGAAAAGCAGAACATTGTCTTCAAAAACAGGTAGGAAAAACACAGAAGACAAGAAGAGAAATAAAGGAGGTGGGGAGGGAGCTCCATCCCTGGAAGGGAGTCCTGTCCCAGGAAAAGAGTTTTAAAGGGAGTTCAGTTCAGTCGCGTAGTCATGTCCGACTCTTTGCGACCCCATGAATCGCAGCACGCCAGGCCTCCCTGTCCATCACCAACTCCCGGAGTTCACTCAGACTCACGTCCATTGAGTCCGTGATGCCATCCAGCCATCTCATCCTCGGTCATCCCCTTCTCCTCCTGCCCCCAATCCCTCCCAGCATCAGGGTCTTTTCCAATGAGTCAACTCTTCGTATGAGGTGGCCAAAGTACTGGAGCTTCAGCTTTAGCATCATTCCTTCCAAAGAGATCCCAGGGTTGATCTCCTTCAGAATGGACTGGTTGGATCTCCTTGCATCCAACTCTCACATCCATACATGACCACAGGAAAAACCATAGCCTTGACTAGACGGACCTTAGTCGGCAAAGTAGTATCTCTGCTTTTGAAGATACTATCTAGGTTGGTCATAACTTTTCTTCCAAGGAGTAAGCGTCTTTTAATTTCATGGCTGCAGTCACCATCTGCAGTGATTTTGGAGCCCAAAAAAATGAAGTCTGACACTGTTTCTACTGTTTCCCCGTCTATTTCCCATGAAGTGATGGGACCAGATGCCATGATCTTCGTTTTTGGAATGTTGAGCTTTAAGCCAACTTTTTCACTCTCCTCTTTCACTTTCATCAAGAGGCTTTTTAGCTCCTCTTCACTTTCTGCCATAAGGGTGGTGTTATCTGCATATCTGAGGTTATTAATATTTCTCCCGGCAATCTTGATACCAGCTTGTATTTCTTCCAGTCCAGCATTTCTCATGATCTACACCTATGGATAGATCAACCAAATAGAAAATTAACAAGGAAACAAAAACTTTAAATGATACAGTAGACCAGTTAGACCTAACTGACATCTGCAAAAATTTCTCCACAAAACAATGAATTTCACCTTTTCCTCAAGTGCACATGGAACCTATTTCAGGATAGACTACATCCTGGGCCATAAATCTAGCCTTTGTAATTCAAGAAAATTGAAATCATTCCAAGCATCTCTTCTGACCACAATGCAGTAAGATAAGATGTCAATTTCTGGAGAAAAACTATTCAAAATTCCAATGTATGGAGCCTGAACAACACGCTGCTGAATAATGAACAAATCACAGAAAAAAATCAAAAAAGAAATCAAAATATACAAAGAAACGAATGAAAATGAAAACACAACAATCCAAAAACCGGTGGGACACTGTAAAAGCAGTGCTAAGGGGAAGGTTCATAGCAATACAGGCATACCTCAAGAAACAAGAAAAAAAGTCAAACAACCTAAGTCCAAACCTAAAACAACTAGAAAAGGAAGAAATGAAGAACTCCAGGGTTAGTAGAAGGAAAGAAATCTTAAAAATGAAGGCAGAAATAAACTTAAAAGAAACAAAAGAGACCATAGCAAAAATCAACAAAGCCAAAAGCTGGTTCTTTGAAAGGATAAATAAAATTGACAAACCATTAGCCAGACTCATCAAGAAACAAAGGGAGAAGAATCAAATCAACTAAATTAGAAATGAAAATGGAGAGATCACAACAGACAACACAGAAATACAAAGGATCATAAGAGTAAAAGAAACAAAAGAGACCATAGCAAAAATCAACAAAGCCAAAAGCTGGTTCTTTGAAAGGATAAATAAAATTGACAAACCATTAGCCAGACTCATCAAGAAACAAAGGGAGAAAAATCAAATCAATAAAATTAGAAATGAAAAGGGAGAGATCACAACAGACAACACAGAAATACAAAGGATCATAAGAGACTACTATCAGCAATTATATGCCAATAAAATGGACAACCTGGAAGAAATGGACAAACTCTTAGAAAAGTACAACTTTCCAAAACTGAACCAGGAAGAAATACAAAATTTTAACAGACCCATCACAAGCACAGAAATTGAAACTGTAGTCAGAAATCTTCCAGCAATAAAAGCCCAGGACCAGATGGCTTCACAACTGAATTCTACCAAAAATTTAGAGAAGAGTTAATACCTATCCTACTCAAACTCTTCCAGAAAACTTGCAGAGGAAGGTAAACTTCCAAACTCATTCTATGAAGCCACCATCACCCTCATACCAAAACCTGACAAAGATGCCACAAAAAAAGAAAACTACAGGCCAATATCACTGATGAACATAGATGCAAAAGTCCTAAACAAAATTCTAGCAAACAGAATCCAACAACACATTAAAAAGATAATACATCATGACCAAGTGGGCTTTATCCCAAGGATACAAAAATTCTTCATTATCTGTAAATCAATCAATGTAATACACCATATTAACAAATTGAAAACTAAAAACCATATGATTATCTCAATAGATACAGAGAAAGCCTTTAACAAAATTCCACATCCATTTGTGATAAATATCCTCCAGAAAGCAGGAATAGAAGGAACATATCTGAACATAATAAAAGCTATATATGACAAACCCTCAGCAAACATTATCCTCAATGGTGAAAATTGAAAACTTTTCCCCTAAAGTCAGGAACACGACAAGGGTGCCCACCGTCACCATGACTATTTAACATAGTTTTGGAAGTTTTGGCCACAGCAATCAGAGCAGAAAAAGAAATAAAAGGAATCCAGATTGGAAAAGAAGAAGTAAAACTCTCATTGTTTGCAGATGACATGATCCTCTACATAAAAAACCCTAAAGACACTACCAGAAAATTACTAGAGCTAATCAATGAATATAGTAACATTGCAGGATATAAAATCAACACACAGAAATCCCTTGCATTCCTATACACTAACAATGAGAAAACAGAAAAAGAGAAATAAAGGAAACAATTCCATTCACCATTGCAACGAAAAGAATAAAATACTTAGGAATATATCTACCTAAAGAAACTAAAGACCTATACATAGAAAACTATAAAACACTGGTGAAAGAAATCAAAGATGACACAAATAGATGGAGAAATATACCATGTTCATGGATCAGAAGAATCAATATAGTGAACATGAACATACTACGTAAAGCAATCTATAGATTCAATGCAATCCCTATCAAGCTACCCATGGTATTTTTCAGAGAACTAGAACAAATAATTTTACAATTTGTATGGAAAAAGAAAAAACCTCAAATAGCCAAAACAATCTTGAGAAAGAAGAATGGAACTGGAATAATCAACCTGCCTGACTTCAGGCTCCAATACAAAGCCACAGACAGTCATCAAGACAGTATGGTACTGGCACAAGGTTAGAAATATAGATCAACGGAACAAAATAGAAAGCTCAGAGATAAATCCATGCAACTATGGACACCTTATCTTTGACAAAGGAGGCAAGAATATACAATGAAGAAAAGACAATCTCCTTAACAAGTGGTGCTGGGAAAACTGGGCAACCACTTGTAAAAGAATGAAACTAGATCATTTTCTAACACCATACACAAAAATAAACTCAAAATGGATTAAAGATATAAATATAAGATCAGAAACTATAAACTTCCTAGAGGAAAACATAGGCAAAACACTCTCGACATAAGTCACAGCAGGATCCTCTATGACCCACCTCCCAGAATACTGAAAATAAAAGCAAAAAAAAAAAAAAAAAGGGACCTAATTAAAGTTAAAAGCTTCTGCACAACAAAAGAAACTATAAGCAAGGTGAAAAGACAGCCTTCAGAATGGGAGAAAATAATAGCAAAAGAAGCAACGGACAAAGAATTAATCTGAAAAATATACAAGCAACTCCTGTAGCTCAATTCCAGAAAAATAAACGACCAAATCAAAAAAAAAAAAAAATGGCCCAAAGATCTAAACAGACCTTTTGCCAATGAAGACAAACAGATAGCTAACAAACACATGAAAAGATGCTCAACATCACTCATTATCAGAGAAATGCAAATCAAAACCACAATGAGGTACCATTTCACGCCAGTCAGAATGGCTGCGATCCAAAAGTCTATAAGCAATAAATGCTGGAGAGGGTGTGGAGAAAAGCGAACCCTCTTACACTGTTGGTGGGATTGCAATCTAGTACAGCCACTATGGAGAACAGTGTGGAGATTCCTTAAATCTGGAAATAGAACTGCCATACCACCCAGCAATCCCATTGCAGGGCATACACACCGAGGAAACCAGAATTGAAAGAGACACGTGTACCCCATTGTTCATCACAGCACTGTTTATAATAGCCAGGACAAGGAAGCAACCTAGATGTCCATTAGCAGATGGATGGATAAGAAAGTTGTGGTACATATACACAATACAGTATTACTCAGCCATTAAAAAGAATACATTTGAATCAGTTCTAATGAGTTGGATGAAACTGGAGCCTAGTATACAGAGTGAAGAAAGCCTGAAAGAAAAACACCAATACAACAGTATACTAATGCATATATATGGAATTTAGAAAGATGGTAACAATAACCCTGTATGTGGGACAACAAAACAGACGCAGATGTATAGAACAGTCTTTTGGACTCTGTGAGAGAGGGCAAGGGTGGGATGATTTGGGAGAGTGGCATTGAAACATGTAAATTATTATATGTGAAACAATCGCCAGTCCAGGTTCAATGCATGATACAGGGTGCTCGGGGATGGTGCACTGGGATGACCCAGAGGGATTGGATAGGGAGGGAGGTGGGAGGGGCCTTCAGGATGGGGAACACATGTACATCCATGGCAGATTCATGTGAATATATGGCAAAACCAACACAATATTGTAAAGTAAAAATAATTAATTAATTAATAAAAAAATAAAAATAACAAAAATTTAACAATAAAAATAAATGAATTAGCCATCAGTAAGCAAAAAGTGTGTGCCACTAAATGCAATTTTGATTCCCTATGTTTTATTTAATGGCACCTCCTGCCGAGACCTATGGAAGATAATATTGGAAGAAGGAAAAAGTGTAAGATGGAGAGCTAGAAACTTACCTATATCCTCAGTTGGATGATCTGATAGAAGGACTTCTTTGATTGTCAATTTTTTCTTATATCTACTGAGGATGACCATATCGTCTTCGTCAAAGCAGTGTTGTGAGTATCAATGAAACAATAGATAGGTGCTCTGAGTAGCAACATAAAATGGGTGAACTGCCTCCAGGTTGTTCCAATGCAGCTGAACAATTCCAATGGTGAGATGCCACCCTTATCACATAATACCAAAGTAAGAAGTTACTGTCATACCTTTCTTCTTTTACATATCTCAACTACGTATTTTCCTATGTAACTTTCAGACATCTTAATGTTTAAACATCTTTTTCCTGCAATACATATTCAATAACATGGTTCCCTCAATACATGACCCACTTGCACTGTTCTTTTATCTCAGTCCAACAAAGAAAGCCTAGAAGCAATGGGAGAGCTTTACTAGGAAGGCTAGGATCTAGATGCTGGATAGAAGGCAAGGTGATCTGCCATTAGGCAGACATCATATCACTAGGGCTGAACATAGAGCATTACATGGAATCAAGAAGAAACCCCAATGACAGACTATTGCTTCTTGATTGTACTTGCCAATTTGAATCAGGATCTGTGGGATTCCAACATTTCTTTGTGTGGTAAATGAAAACATAGGGAAAGTAGCGATGTTCTGGAGGTTTCTCAACTCCTAATGATCAAGCTCCTACTTATAGCTCATAAGAGATGTTACAACATATGGCAGATAATCTTTGTAGCAGGATTGGGTCTCAGTGTCATGTCAGACCTTCAAGAACTAAAGACATTGCAGGCCTCTGACACACTGCAAATGCAGGGACTTTCATTCTATTTGGTAAGAATAATAAAGACAAGTTCTGCATTTCTTCCACTGTATGTAATATTTTGTGGGTCTCTGGGGGTATTAGCAGTTATGATTTCTTGAGTACCTAATTTATGCCAACTACATACTGTGATTGTACTGGCTGTCTGAAGCTGTATGTAAGAGAATTCTGGGCCTGTGACTGGCCTTGCTTGTAGAATGTTATAAAGACTGTCAATGTCTACCATGGGCACTGGACGCATAACTGTCCCAGGCTGAACATGTATTTGTTACCTCTCTCCTAGACCTTATAATCCTCACAGTGTTCTTACAAAGTAGAGTCATTCCCAGTCCTGCTTTTCATCTCTCTCTCCCCTCACCTAAAAGCCCTATTATTATGCTCAGCTTAAATTTAGCCTCCTCAAAACAGTCTCCTCTAACTACACAGGGTCTTTCCTGTTGGCTCAGTGGTTAAAAATTCCCCTGCAGTGCAAGAGACACAGGAGACCCATGCTGGATCCCCGTGTCTGGAAGATCCCCTCGATGAGGAAATGGCAACCCACTCTAGTATTCTTGCCTGGAGAATCCCATGGACAGAGGGACCTGGTGGCCTACAGTCCATGGGGTTGCAAAGAGTCACATGACTGAGCACATAGAGGGAGTTTAGGGAATGTGGGAGATAGGAGAAGAAATTTGAGAATCTGAACCTAGTTTTTCCTAGGTTACTAAAATGAAACATAAGCATAGCTGTGAAATTGACTTGTATCATTTTGAGGATGAAATAAAGGGAGAGATGTATAAATGCTTCCTTAGTTGGGAAAGGCAGAGACTATATATGTTGAGTTCATACTGACTTTGTGCATATATAGCTTTCAACCAACACTACATCTGAAATTTTCCCAATGGATTTAAACAAGAATTCATGATATGGGATCGCGAGTAGGATAGGATAGACTATCCTAACCTATGCATCAGAATTAAACATCTTTCTCATCTAGAGATATCTGTGCTGCTTTCCCATCATGTATCCTATTGGTTTGGGACCATATATTTTTTGACAAATCCTCTGCATATATGTCAAATGTTAGTAGCACTGGTATGGTATTTATTCATTATTGTAATACTTCCATTGGGGTTATGGTGTACCAGGTGCTATGTTGTGTTTTTGATAAATATTAATTAGATTCATAATCCTATGTGTTTGTTAGTTGCTCGGTTGTGCCCGACTTGCTGTGATCCTACTGACTGTAACCTGCCAGGTTCCTCTGTCCATGGGATTATCAAGGTAAGAATACTGGAGTGGATTGCCATTCCCTTCTCCTGCAGATCTTCCTGACCCAGGGATTGAACCTGGGTCTTGTGCATTGCAGGCAGATTCTTTACTGTCTGAATCACCACGGAAATAATGATAATCTATACAAAGTAGGAAATTGAGGCACAGAGAGGTTAAGGAAACTGAGAAAGTTCATTTAGTTAGTGAGAGGAAGGGTCCAGTATTTGTACTCAGGCAGAGTTCCTCATTCTTAACCCACTATACTTCCCTGTCTTGCTTTATACTTGGCAAAGATGCAGGTAACCATTTCCTTCTCCAATGCATGAAAGTGAAAAGGGAAAATGAAGTCACTCAGTCATGTCCGACTCTTCGCAACCCCATGGACTGCAGCCTACCAGGCTCCTCCGTCCATGGGATCTTCCAGGCAAGAGCACTGAATTGGGATACCATTGCCTTCTCCATTAATGATAGGAAGAGAAGTCCTAAACCACGACCTGTCCCCCAAGTGTTAATGAACCATCTCACATTTAAGTAATGGCTGAACTTTGGGGTAGAAGTTTGTATTCCTTTTGGAAAGTGATGGGTTTACACAGGATTAGTCTGTTCTGCCCAGTAGCCAAACAAAATTCACGAATCCAGATGATTCTATAAAGCTTCTGCTAGCAGAAATGCTGGGACTTTCTATATCAGAGGGTTAAACTTGGGTCAGAGTACATAAGTCTGTTCTTTGTCCAATACCAGCACTGCAATGTAGAAACTTTTTTTTTTTCTGTTACTAGGCATTGACTCCTCAAAATGATATAAGAGATTGAGCTAAAAATAGTATAGTTATAGCAGGGAAAATCATTATATCAGAATTCTTTCTGCTTCTGTAAAAGGATTTTAGGCTAAACACCTTCAATGTTAAGTGGATTTGGTGATTCAAATGCTATCATCATGTATATGCACCTCAATATTCATAGCAGCACTATTTACAATAGCCAAGATATAGAAACAATCCACGTGCCCATCAACAGGTGAATGGATAAAGATGTTCAGTTCAGTTCAGTTCAGTCAGTCATGTCCGACTCTTTGTCACCCCATGAATTGTAGCACGCCAGGCCTCCCTGTCCATCACCAACTCCCAGAGTTCACTCAAACTCACGTCCATCGAGTTGGTGATGCCATCCAGCCATCTCATCCTCTGTCGTCCCTTTCTCTTCCTGCCCCCAATCCCTCCCAGCATCACAGTCTTTTCCCATGAGTCAACTCTTCACATGAGGTGGCCATGTGGTATCATTTATAATGGACTATTAGTCAGCCATAAAATGAAATGTTTTGCCATTTGTAACAACATGGTTGGACCTGGACGGTATTATGCTTAGTTAAATAAGTCAAAGACAAACAGTATATGTAGAATCTAAAAAATCACTTATATGTAGAATTTAAAAAAACTGATATAACAAAACAGAATCAGACTCAGGTATATAGAGAACAAACTAGTGGTTACAAGTGGGGAGTGGGAAAGGTGGAGGTGTGAGATAGGATTATAGGATTAAGAAGTGCCAACTACTATGTATAAAATAAATAATCTACAAGGATATAATGTAAAGCACAGGTAAATATATTGGGTTGGCCAAAAGGTCCCTCTATATCTGATTCTGGTGGGATGAAAAATAAGACTAATTTTCTAACATATCTAAGAAAGGCCACAAAACTCACTCTTTCTAGATATATTTAAGACACAAAGCCATATCTGGAACAGTCACAGTGGCCAGGTAGATGCCACCAGATTATTGGTTTAGGCCTATGTCTCAGGCTTCAAGGTGGACTGCCACCCAGAAAGGTAGACTGCTCTGGGAAAGAAGTTGAATCTCCATATGAAAATTGGGGACCATTGCCAAAAATACAATGCATACTATTGCTGGTATGTTGCTAAATTGTGTCTGACTCTTTGTAATCCAATGGACCACAACATGCCAGGCTCCTTTGTCCTTCACTTTTTTCCCAGAGTTTGCTCAGATTGACATCCATTGAGTTGTTGTTTCTGTCTCATCATATCATCCTCTGCCACCACATTCAATAATGCTTGGTGGCTTGGGGGGCAAATAGTAAACGTGCACTTCAGCCACACCTGGACAATCTATTAGAGTTGTCTCATGCAGAAAGTGGGCTTCCCTTGTGGCTCAGCTGGTAAAGAATCTGCCTGCAATGCAGGAGACCTGGGTTTGATCCCTGGGTTAGGAAGATCTCCTGGAGAAGGGAAAGGCTACCCACTCCAGTGTTCTGGCCTGGAGAATTCCATGGACTCTATAGTAAATGGGGTCGCAAAGAGTCAGACACAACTGAGTGACTTTCACTTCACATGGAGAGAGTATGCATTTGATAATGGACCATCAAGGAAATTTAATCAGAATACCAAAAACATCCAGTGTTAAGCCTCTACAAAAATCCTATTGTTTCATCATGTAGATGAGACTAATTTAGAGGCAAGAAACAAATAATAGGGATAAATGGGCCATTTGAAATAAGAAATAAAAACAATGAGATGCCCCATGAGCTGGTCTGATTTAATATCTTAATATGTTTAGATCAGGGATTAAAGCTTTTTCTGTAAAGAAACAGATAATGCTTTTGGCTTTGTGGGCCATGCATGTCCCAGTATGAAAGATCCAAAGACAACATGTAAATGAATGGGTGTGACTGAGTTCCAATAAAACTGTATTATTAAAAATAGGCAGTAGGCTGGATTTGGCCCACAGCTGGCAATTGTTGACTCTGGCTCTAGATCCATAGTAATGTACTGTGTTGGAGTCTGGTCTCTGCTATTAGAAGTATCTAGATTTGAATCTTGCCTTTTACTTACTAGTTCTGTGCATAATTTTCTTTACTATTCTAAACTTCAATTTCCTCATCTGCTTAGTAGGGAAAGAAATAACAGATGTCTATGAGCATTGGTGTAAGAATTAAAAGAGAAAAACCCACCTAAGGCACAATGCCTGATATGTACTAAGTGGTTAGTATTGATACCTGGTAGTATTGTAAAGTCAATGGAGAAAAAAAAATCTATGAGAAAATATTACTAGAGGAAAGAAAGATGAGCTTCAGGGTTGTGTGTGCTCTTCATCTCTAGGGCCACCTGGGAAGCCCAATGTTAAGGATACCTATTCACTAAACATTCCAACTACATTTTTAGGCTAGTGGGATTTGTGTCATGAATTACATCTCAGGAAAGAGAATAGCAGCCTTCAGGGAAAGGTCTACAAGGACTCTTTCCTCAAGATACTGATGAATCTTCAAATGGCCAAAAAATTATTGGATATTATTTTTAAAAGCTTTAGTAACAAAAAAGAAAATGTTGTTCAGATTTTTGTGTCCACACAAGGAATTCTAGGTGAGTGTGGGTAATTTTTCACTGAAGACAAAGTGGAGATAGAGAAGGTTTAGAAAGGGTGTGCTGAAGAGATTACTGGCCTGCATAAAAGACTAAGACTTTTCAGCCTGGGACGTCAGTGTGGGAGGAACAGGTAGCATAGTGCTCAAGTAGATGTCCTTTTCTGTTAGATAGATCTGGAGATGAATCCTGGCTCCATGATGTAATAGCTTCAATCTCTGGACAAATTACTTAAACCTTATGAGTTTACTTGTTTTCACCTGTTAAAATGCAAATACTGACAGTACTACTGTCAGGATATGCCCCCAAATCTTTTGTTCAGCACATTAAGATCATGTGTGAAATGATCAGCATCAAGACAGACTCTTCCATATCCTGAAACAATTGAATGGGGAGGAGGATGCCTTTAAATGATACCTAGATAAAGCTAATAGAATAAGGGGAATTCTGAAATTAATAGCGGACGGTAAGCTAATGGTATCCATTGCCCCCATGAAGTATTAAAGAATGAAAACATATTTAATAAAGGATACATACATGACAGACTTATCATGGGTTAGTAAGGGAGCATGATGTTTGATAGTTTTTTCTAATGTGTGTGTGCTTATTAGTGTCTGACTTTTTGCAACCCCATAGAATGTAGCCCCCAGGCTCCTCTCTCCATGGAGTTTTCCAGGCAAGAATAATAGAGTGAGTTACCATTTCCTTCTCCAGGATCTTTCCCGGAAGGCTCAGTAGAAGACTCAGGAGATGGGGGTTCGATTCCTGGATTGGGACTCTCCCATGGAGGAGAAAATGGCAAGCCACTCCAGTTATTGCTAACATCATGGTTAACATAAAAGAGAAAATGGCTATATTCCTAGAAATGCTTCTTAGAGAGATAACTAAGAATTCCCTGAGGTCAATATAATAGAGGCATAACTCAAGTTTAAATGCCCTGCAAACTACTGTCAGAAATAATCACTCTTATTTTAATTTTGGTATTCCTATAACAATGGCAGGTAACAACCATCAGAAAACTTCAAAGTCCTTATTGTCTCTTGGCATTGTAAAAACACTATAAACATTATTGAACTATTATTCAAAAAGACTAGTTTTGAAAGAAAATCTACAGAAAAACAGAGGCTTTGTGATAGCCAGACACTTTTGTTAGAATCCTGACTCAATAAGCAAGAGCCTATTCCATCATATAAAACAGACACAATGTATGTCCAGATTTCTCAAGGAATTTTCTACAACTATTCAGTTCAGTTCAGTCGCGCAGTCGTGTCCGACTCTTTGCGACCCCATGAATCGCAGCACGCCAGGACTCCCTGTCCATCACCAACTCCCGGAGTTCACTCAGACTCACGTCCATTGAGTCCATGATACCATCCAGCCATCTCNGGGAGGTGGGGGTCAGGATTGGGAGTTCATGTACACTCGTGGCTGATTCATGTCAATGTATAGCAAAATGAATACAGTATTGTAAAGCAAAACAAACTAAAAAATAAAAATGAACTAAAAAAGAAATTATTATTTGCTGACTTTTTAAATGATGGACATTCTGAATGGAGTGATGTGATACTTCACTGAAGTTCTGATTTGCATTTATCTAATAATTAGTGATGTTGAGCACCTTTTCAGGTGCCTGTTGTCATCTGTATGTCTTCTATGGAGAAATGTGTGTTTAGGTCTTATGCCCATTTTTTGATTGGATTGTTTGCTTTTTTTGATATTAAGCTATTTGAGCTGTTTGTATATTTTATAAATTAACCCCTTGTCAGTAGCATCATTTGCAAATATTTTCTCCTAGTTCATACATTATCTTTTCATTTTGGCTTACTTCGTTGTGCAAAAGCTTTTAAGTGTAATTGCTACTGCTGCTGCTGCTGCTGCTGTTGCTGCTAAGTCACTTCAGCCATGTCCGACTCTTCCCGACCCCATGGACTGCAGCTTACCAGGCTCCTCTGTCCATGGGATTTTCCAGGCAAGAGTACTGGAGTCGGGTGCCATCGCCTTCTCTGTTTAAATGTAATTAAGTCCCACTTATTAATTTTTTTTATTTCCATTACTCGAGGAGATGTATCCAAAAAGATATTGCTATGATTTATGTCAAAGAGTGTGTACCTATGCTTTCTTGTAAGAGTTTTATAGTATATGGCCTTACATTTAGGTCTTTTTAATCCATTTTGGGTTTATTTTTCTGTATGGAGTTAAAGTGAAGTCGCTCAGTCATGTCCGACTCTTTGCGACCCCATGGACTGTAGCTTACCGGGCTCCTCTATCCATGGGATTTTACAGGCACAAGTGCTGGAGTGGGTTGTCATTTCCTTCTCCAGAGGATCTTCCCAACCCAGGGATCGAACCCAGGTCTCCCACAATGTAGGCAGACGCTTTTATTGTCTGAGCCACCAGGGAAGTCCTATATGGTGTTAGGGAATGTTCTAATTTCATTCAGTTAATGTATTGTCCAGTTTTCCCAGTACCACTTATTGAAAATACTGTATTTTCTCCATTGTACATTCTTGCCTCCTTTGTAATAGATTAGGTGACCATAGGTGCATGGATTTTTCCTCTGGGCTTTCTAACCTGTTCCACTGATCTATATTTCTGTTTTTGTGTCAGTACCATACTGTTCTGATGACTGTACCTTTGCAGTATAGTCTGAAGTCAGGGAGCCTGATTCCTCCAGCTCTGTTTTTCTGTGACAAGATTGCTTTGGCTATTTGTGGTCTTTTGTGTTTCCATATAAGTTGTAAATTTTTTTTGTTCTAATTTGGTGAAAAGTGCCATTGGTAATTTAATAGAGAGTGTATTTAATCTGTAGATTGCTTTGGGTATTGTAGTCATCATCACAATATTGATTCTTCCAGTCTAAGAACATGGTGTGTCTCTCTATCTGTGTCATCTTTGATCATCATCAGCATCTTATAGTTTTTGGAGTACAGGGCTTTTGTCTCCTTAGGTAGGTTTATCCTTTTTGATGTAATGATAAGTGGGATTGCTTCTTTGATTTCTGATTGTTCATTGTTAGTGTATAGAAGTGCAAGAGATTTCTGTGTATTACTTTTGTATGCTGAAACTTTACCAAATTCATTGATGAACTCTAGTAGTTTTGTTTTCTATATATAGTATGATGTCATCTGCAAATGCTGACAGCTTTACTTCTTTTTCAATCTGGATTCCTTTTTCTTCTCTGATATGGCTAGGAGTTCAAAAACTATGTTGAATAAAAGTGGTGAGAGTGGGTACCCTTGTCTTATTCCTGACCTTAGAGGAAATGCTTTTCGTTTTACACTGTTGAAAAAGGTAAGTGTTAACTATTCTCAAAATATTTGATAGAATTTGCTAGTGAAGTCATCTAGTCTTGGACTTTTGTTTGTTGGAAGTTTTTAAAATCACAGTTTAAATTTCAGTACTTGTGATTGGTCTGTTCATACTTTCTATTCATTTTTTGTTCAGTCTTGGAAACTTTTCTAACACGTGTTCCATTTCTTCTAGGTTGTCCATTCTATTGGAAAATAGTTGCTTATAGTAGTCTCTAATGACCCTTTCTGTGGTGTCAGTTGTAACTTCTCCTTTTTCTTTTCGCATTTTAGTGATTTGAGCCCTCTCCCTTTTTATCCTGATGAGTCTGGCTAAAGATCTATCCATTTTGTCTATCTTTTCAAAGAACCAGATTTTAGTTTCATTGATCTTTGCTATTGTTTTCTTTGTCTCTATTTTATTCATTTCTGCTCTGTTCTTTATGATTTTTTTCCTTCCACTAACTTTGGGTTTTGTTTGTTCTTCTTTCTCTAGTTGCATATAGTGTATGCTTAAGTTGTTTATTTGAGATTTTTCTTGTTTCCTGAGGTAAGATTGTAATGCTCTAAGCTTCTCTCTTAGAAACTGCTTTGGCTGAATCCCATAGGTTTTTTTTTTAATTGATTTTTATTTTTTAGTTTGTTTTGCTTTACAATACTGTACTCATTTTGCTATACATTGACAAGAATCAGCCACGAGTGTACATGAACTCCCAATCCTGACCCCCACCTCCCCCCTCCCGCCCCACACCTTCTCTCTGGATTATCCCCGTGCATCAGTCCCAAGCATCCTGCATCCTGCATCAAACCTGGACTGGCGATTCGTTTCACTTATGATATCACACATGTTACACTGCCACTCTGCCAACCCATCCCACCCTCTCCCTCTCCCACAGAGTCCAAAAGGCCGTTCTATACATCTGTGTCTCTTTTGCTGTCTTGCGTACAGGTTTATCATTACCATCATTCTAAATTCCATATATATGTGTAAGTATACTGTATTGGTGTTTTTCTTTCTGGCTTACTTCACTCTGTATAATCGGCTCCAGCGTCATCCACCTCATTAGAACTGATTCAAATGTATTCTTTTTAATAGCTGAGTAATACTCCATTGTGTATATGTACCACAGCTTTCTTATCCATTCATCTGCTGATGGACATCTAGGTTGCTTCCATGTCCTGGCTATTATAAACAGTGCCCAATGAACATTGGGGTACACGTGTCTCTTTCAATTCTGGTTTCCTTGGTGTGTATGCCCAGCAGTGGGATCGCTGGATCATAAGGCAGTTCTATTTGCAATTTTTTAAGGAATCTCCACACTGTTCTCCATAGTGGCTGTACTAATTTGCATTCCCACCAACAGTGTAAGAGGGTTCCCTTTTCTCCACACCCTCTCCAGCATTTATTGCTTGTTGACTTTTGGATCGCAGCCATTCTGACTGGTGTGAAATGGTACCTCATTGTGGTTTTGATTTGCATTTCTCTGATAATGAGTGATGTTGAGCATCTTTTCATGTGTTTGTTAGCCATTCGTATGTCTTCTTTGGAGAAATGTCTATTTAGTTCTTTGGCCCATTTTTTGATTGGGTCATTTATTTTTCTGGAGTTGAGCTGCATAAGCTGCTTGTATATTTTTGAGATTAGTTGTTTGTCAGTTGCTTCATTTGCTATTATTTTCTCCCATTCAGAAGGCTGTCTTTTCACCTTGCTTATAGTTTCCTTTGTTGTGCAGAAGCTTTTAATTTTAATTAGATCCCATTTGTTTATTTTTGCTTTTATTTCCAGTATTCTGGGAGGTGGATCATAGAGGATCCTGCTGTGATTTATGTCAGAGAGTGTTTTGCCTATGTTCTCCTCTAGGAGTTTTATAGTGTCTTGTCTTACGTTTAGATCTTTAATCCATTTTGAGTTTATTTTTGTGTATGGTGTTAGAAAGTGATCTAATTTCATTCTTTTACAAGTGGTTGAAGGGATGAGTCAAGATGGCAGAGTAGGAGGACCTAGAGTTAACCTTTCCACACAAATACATCAAGAATACATCTACAAATGGACCAGTTCTCATAGAGCGCCCAATGAACACTATCAGAGGACCTCGGACACATAAAAGAACAAGAAAGATCTGGGTAGGATGAAAGATAGAAGGGAAAAAAAGAGGAAGCAGTATGGAAACTGTGCCCTTGAGGGGAGTTGAAGGAGAGGTTCCTGCACCCAGGGAAGCCCCGCACCAGCAGGGAGATCAACTGGGACAGAAGGGGGGTGCTTTGGAGACTCAGAGAACAGCCCAGCAACCAGTTTGTGGTGGGCCAGACTGAGACCTACACAGATGGTCTGTGACATAGCCTATGGCCCCAGTGTGAGAAGTGTATCCACTGCTGTGGACAGGAGCTGGGTGCTTGAAAATGGGGTTTTGAGAGGGGACTGCTGTTGGCTGCAAAGAGATAGCCTGAAGAGATGGGAGTGAGGAGTTCTATAACCAGGAATGTTCATGGAAGAAGCCCAGGGTATCATAGAAATGAAGTGCCATTATTGAATAGCACATGAAGGTGAGGCCATCATTGCAGCATCTTTCCCCTGATGCTGGCCCTCCCTCTGCAGGCACTAGGCAGAGCTCCTGCCTAAATAGGCTCATATGCCCTGGTTAGTGGCTGCCTCAGCCCCTTGCACCTGGGCAGGCTAGTGTGCTCCTGGGCAGTCTCATGAGCAGATGCCAGTGGATGGCCCATGAGCAGAGGTGGGGCTGAAATCACAATTGAGCCCCAGGAACATGCAGCTAAGCAAGAAGAATTGATTTCTCCCATCATGACTGTGTGAACCATGGATTTACACCCTTACTGCTGGATTTGTGAACTCAGTGCCCACAGAACATCTGAACAGACCACAAGTGCTCTTGAAGCTGAGGTGAGTCTAGCTTTAGCAACTGTGGCTTTGTGGGCATGTACATGTAGGGGCTGGTTACAGCCCAGAGTCTGAGCTTCCTCTATAGCACCCACAGCAGGCTCAGATGCAAGATGGCTGCAGTCTTGGGACTTGACTTCAGTAGATCTACACTGATTGCCTGGTGAAAATAATGCCTGTGAGATACCAGAGCCAGTTACCAGCATATCCATGGTTATGGTGGGGCCAAGAGCAGTGACAATTAGTACAATTTGTGAGCTTGCAGAATGGGTGAAAGGTGACACAGCAGAGCCCACCCACAGGTAAACAGCTCCAGAAGAGGAATACTCAGTGGATTCTCTCTCAATGCTTCTCTCCTAGTGGGAACACTCCAATCCCACATACCTCACACTGCATATCAGAAACACAGCTAAGAAACTGATCTGGGGGGACCTCTACAACAATGACAGAGCATACCCCACCCCTGACAGGGCAGTGGGGCAATGACAACCACAGAGCAAAAGGGAAGCCCCACTCAATATTCAGTGCAGGTTCTGGTCACCACAAAATCAGTCACATCTCCTATCAAAGGGACATGGTGGTGGTAGTCACACAGTCGTGTCCGACTCTTTGTGAATGGCCAGCAAACATTGAGGAAGGAGGCAGCAGATATCCATAGTGAAAACAGCCCTTGCACCAAAATATATTAAACCCACATAGGCTACACAGGGCTATTTCCACATAAAAAATAGTCCTCCAAGACAGTCTGAGGTCTGGTATTGGTAGGAAGAACCTACAGAACATATACAGCCTTGAGAGGCAGAGGGTCTTGAGTATAGCAGTTCCACAGGGCTGGGGGAAATGGGACTCCACTCTTGGAGGACACGTACAAAGCAGAACCTCCATAGCAACCTGAGCATAGGGATCTTGGAGGGGCACCTGTAATTAATTATGGGGTCAAGGAGCAAGAATACTGCTAGCAGAGGCCTCAAAGAATATTGACTGGTGTGAGCTTTCTCAGAGGTCCCCATTTTGGTGCTAAGACCCAGTCCCACCCAAGGGCCTATAGGCTCCAGTGCTGAATGCCTCAGGCCAAACAATCAGCAAGATGGGAACATAGCACACCCATCAACAGACTGGTGGCCTAAAGTCATATAGAGCTGACATCCATCTCAAAACACACCCCTTGACATGACCCTGCCCACCAGAGGGCCAAGACCCCAGTTCTACTCACCAGAGGGCAGGCTCCAGTCCCTCCCATCAGAAAGCCTGCACAAGCTGTAGACTGGCTGAATGGATAAAAAACAAGATAATATATATGCTATCTATAGGAGACCCACTTTACACCTAGTGACACATATAGATTGAAAGTGAGAGAATGGGAAAAGATACTCTTCAAAATGGAAAAAAAAAACTGGAGTAGCAGTACTCATATCAGAAAAAAAAATAGACTATAAAATACTGTTACAAGAAACAAGGACACTACATAATGATCAAGGGATCAATCCAAGAAGAAGACATAAATGTAAATACTTATGCACTGGACATAGGAGCATGGTAAAGAATCTGCCTGCAATGCAGGAGACCATGGTTCGATCCTTAGGTCAGGAAGATCTTCTCGAGAAGGGAATGTCAATCCACTCCTGTATTCTTGCCTGGAGAATCCCATGGACAGAGAAGCCTGGTGGGCTACAGTCTGTGGGGTCTCAAAGAGCTGGACACAACTGAGTGACTAACACACACATACACATAAGAGCACCTTAATACATAAGGCAAACACTAATAGGCATAAGAGTGTAAACTGAGAGTGACAAAATCAGAGTGAGGGACTTTAACACTCCACTTACAGTCTTAAATGACACAATAGACCAAACATTGATATTTATAGGGCATTCCACTTGAAACCAGCAGAATAGACTTTCTTTTCTAGTGTACATGAAACATTCTCCAAGATGGATCACATCTTGGACTACAAATTAAGCCTCAGAAAATTTAAGAAAATTGAAATCATATCAAGCATCTTTTCTAACCACAACCATATGAGATTATAAATCACTTTCAAGAAAAACATGTTAAAAAAAAACAAAAAAACTAACACGTGGAGCCTAAACAGTATGTTACTGAACTAAAGTAACATAAAGCGCACTAAAGACATCAAAGAGGAAATAAAAAAAATACCTAGAGGCAAATGAAAATGAAAACATTATGATCCAAAACCTATGGGATTCTTTTTCTACTTTCTCATTATTAGTGTATAGGAATGCAAGGGATTTCTGTGTATTGATTTTATATCCTGCAACTTGACTATATTCATTGATTAGCTCTAGTAATTTTCTGGTGGAGTCTTTCGGGTTTTCTATGTAGAGGATCATGTCATCTGCAAACAGTGAGAGCTTTACTTCTTTTCCAATCTGATTCCTTTTATTTCTTTTTCTGCTCTGATTGCTGTGGCCAAAACTTCCAGAACTATGTTGAATAGTAGCGGTGAAAGTGGGCACCCTTGTCTTGTTCCTGACTTTAGGGGAAATGCTTTTAATTTTTCACCATTGAGGAGAATGTTTGCTGTGGGTTTGTCATATATAGCTTTTATTATGTTGAGGTATGTTCCTTCTATTCCTGCTTTCTGGAGAGTTTTTATCATAAATGGATGTTGAATTTTGTCGAAAGCCTTCTCTGCATCTATTGAGATAATCATATGGTTTTTATTTTTCAATTTGTTAATGTGGTGTATTACATTGATTGATTTGCGGATATTGAAGAATCCTTGCATCCCTGGGATAAAGCCCACTTGGTCATGGTGTATGATCTTTTTAATGTGTTGTTGGATTCTGATTGCTAAACTTTTGTTAAGGATTTTTGCATCTATGTTCATCAGTGATATTGGCCTGTAGTTTCCTTTTTTTTTGGCCTCTTTGTCAGGTTTTGGTATTAGGGTGATGGTGGCTTCATAGAATGAGTTTGGAAGTTTACCTTCCTCTGCAATTTTCTGAAAGAGTTTGAGTAGGATAGGTGTTAGCTCTTCTCGAAATTTTTGGTAGTATTCAGCTGTGAAGCCGTCTGGACCTGGGCTTTTGTTTGCTGGAAGGTTTCTGATTACAGTTTCAATTTCCGTGCTTGTGATGGGTCTGTTGAGATTTTCTATTTCTTCCTGGTTCAGTTTTGGAAAGTTGTACTTTCCAAAAAATTAAAAAAAAAAAAAGCCTAGTAGCTTCCATAATCTTGCAAGTGACTGAACTCTTCTGGTTTCATGATCCATAGTTTAATACTCCCTCTCACAGGCCTTACCACTTAGTGAAGGATGAGAGGCCTGAAACACAAGGCCTCGGTTCAGTTTGATTGAATGGCTTCTCAATCAGCAGATTAGTTAGGAAGGAACTTTTGCTCAAAGCTCTGTTTAGTTAGTAATGATGACCAGCTAATCATTACTTTTTAATTATTTCTTTTTATTGAAGGATAATTGTTTTACATAAGTTTGCTGTTTTCTTTCAAACCTCAATATGAATCAGCCATAGGTATCTCTTCCTTTTGAAACTCCCTCCCATCTCCTTTCCCATCCCACCCCTCTAGGTTGATACAGAGTCTCTGTTTGAGTTTCCTGAGCTATAGAGCAAATTCCTGTTGGCTATTTTACATATGGTAATGTAAGTTTCCATACATGTCACCCGACTTTTTGTTGAACCACTGGCAATTCCCTAGGCTCCAGAGTCATGACCCAAAGTCAACCTGTATTCGTTCATAAAGATAAGTAGAAATTTTACAAAAACAAAAATCATCTTTGAAAAATGACAAAAACAGGTATTCAGTGGCTTCAGAGCAATGGCCTTTTGTACCAGCTAACACAGTATGAACTGAACCTGCCCTCAACAATAATGTTAAAAGAAACCAAACATCTGGTGGATATAGGTTCCAAAGAAAGACAACAAATATAAACACCACTATCACAAACTCTTCTCACAGAGTACTCCTTTGGGGCTGCATGCTACACTACTTTTACATCAATAATTTCATTTAGTCATGAAAGGAAGCTAATGAAGGCATTCTTAGCTTCATTTTACTGATGAAGAAATTGAACCTGAAAGAGTAGGGGCTTGTCCAAGACCCCAAAGTGAGTAAGTGAGTGGTAGAACCAAAACTCAAACCCAAACCTAACACAAAAGCCCTATGTTCTTAACTAATTGTGCTGAACTGTCTGGTAGAGGTGACCTGTTAACAAAAATGCTGGAGTTGAGAGAAGCATCAGTTCCTTAACTGGTGGAAACCCTTCCATTCTTATTGCCTCTGCATCCCTCCATCCATTGTTTGCCATTCCATTGTTTCTCAATAATTTCCCCAGGGCAAAGCTGTAGAAAGCTATGATGGCTGAGATAAGAAAGTAGGCAGAAGCCCATGTGTAACATAATTTGGAGGATTTTCTGTGGAATTTGTTCATCTCCATTATAATTAGTATGTAAAAGACATTGATTTTTGTGCTTTATAGATGGCAAAATGGTAATGATAAACCTGTACACAAGACAGCAAAAGAGACACAGATGTATAGAATGGCTTTTTGGACTCTGTGGGAGAGGGAGAGGGTGAGATGGGTTGGCAGAGTGGCAGTGTAACATGTGTGATATCATAAGTGAAACGAATCGCCAGTCCAGGTTTGATGCAGGATGCAGGATGCTTGGGACTGATTGGGAGTTTATGTACACTCGTGGCTGATTCATGTCGATGTGTAGCAAAACAAATACAGTATTGTAAAGCAAAACAAACTAAAAAATAAAAATTAAAAAATAAAAAATGGAGTATCCACTATGGGGCTCAAATACCCTCAATAGCAGTCTGATGTTTCTTGTTTAGTAGGCTATTCTGTGACATCCACTGGGGCTCCTGGTTGACTGCTGCCTTTGTCTGAATGGTGAGGAAATGGTCCATGAAGAATAATTAATGTTTGTGACTTGTTTTGTATCTAACAGCCTAAAAGGTCCCATCACTTCATGGGAAACAAATAGGGAACCAGTGGAAACAGTGTCAGACTTTATTTATTTATTTTTTTGGCTCCAAAATCACTACAGATGGTGATTGCAGCCATCAAATTAAAAGACATTTACTCCTTGGAAGGAAAGTTATGACCAACCTAGATAGTATATTCAAAAGCAGAGACATTACTTTGCCAACAAAGGTCCAATTAGTCAAGGCTATGGTTTTTCCAGTAGTCATGTACAGATGTGAGAGTTGAACTGTGAAGAAAGCTGAGTGCCGAAGAACTGATGGTTTTGAACTGTGGTGTTGGAGAAGACTCTTGCGAATCCCTTGGACTGCAAGGAGATTCAACCATTCTAAAGGAGATCAGTCCTGGGTGTTCTTTGGAAGGAATGATGCTAAAGCTGAAACTCCAGTACTTTGGCCACCTCATGCGAAGAGTTGACTCATTGGAAAAGACTTTGATGCTGGGAGGGATTGGGGGCAGGAAGAGAAGGGGATGACAGAAGATGAGATGGCTGGATGGCATCACCAACTCGATGGATGTGAGTTTGAGTGAATTTCTGGAGTTGGTCATGGACAGGGAGGCCTGGCATGCTGTGATTCATGGGGCTGCAAAGAGTCAGACACGACTGAGTGACTGAACTAAACTGAGCCTAAAAGAACTGACTGAAAGTTATGCTGAACAACAGAGCTTAGGTTATACTTCTCAATGGGGGTGCCAGAGAAGCCAGTGGAAATTTACTTTGGAATTTCCATAATGATAAAATATTCTTGTCAAACCTTTGACCTAATGATTTTGTCAAAGTAGAAAAGAAAACCTGAAGCTTGAAATAAACATGTAGTTCCCTAAAAAGAAAAGAAATGTGACTTATCAGGGACTGCCAAGGAATTATCTGATTATTCCATATCTCTCATCGATTTCTGTAAGTATACACATAGAACAGAGCATCAAATCATATTTGCTTTCAGAAACACTGTTCTGTGTTCACGAGGAGGCTGATAATTTTATGAGACTTATTGATTTTTCTGAAATAACATGATTTAGCCTGAAACACCCATACTCACAGATGAGAAATGAGAGCATTGGCACTTTCAATTATCAAGAGTTTTTTTTTTTTCTTCCATTGTGAGGTAGAGATCAAGATATTTTCAAATGTCTATGACTTCTCCATTCTACCATTTTGTCCCATTTCCATGTTTCTCATTAAACATCCCTAGCAAATCAATTTTGATAAAGATGAAGTGAAACAAAGTTAATGTAGGAGAAACCTCTGGTATGTTATTTATAATAAAATTAAAACATATGAAAACATTTTCATTTGAACATGACCATCTGATAAATATCCTTCTTAAAAAGGTAAAAGAGAAAATAAGATATGTGTGCTTAGATTTAACAGACTATTATCATACCCTTAAGGGAAAAAAAGGCTTAAAAAGAAAAATTTAAAGCCTTTGTTTATACTTTGTCAATAGTTCTCAACATAATACCCCTTGGCTCATTCTGGATTCTTTCTAGCCTCTGCCTCACACTGAGTTTTCCTTCAGCTTCCTCTCTGGGAAACTTCTGCTTCCCTTCCACCTCCATTACTCCTGCCAAAAATTAGCTTGAATCTAAGAGAAGTCAGTTACTGGAGACGGGCCATGAGGGCATGGGGATTATTTAGCAATCACCTCTTTCAAAATTGTTTCCTTTACAAAATATATTTCCCTAAAATTTTAAAAAAAATACTCCCTAAATAATGTAATGCTATTTCATAAAACTCTCAAGAAGATAAGAATAGTAAGTACACAGAAGTTGTATCATAAATTATAGACAATCACACAGAGGCTTCAAACACATGAAACTGTCTTCTTGAGAAAAAAGCAAATGGATACATAGCTGATATTCAGTGTGAGTATGTTTTGAAGAGGAACTTAAACATGTGTAAGAGGTTGTGAATATTTTGTGATGCTTGATAGTGCTGGTGGTATGTGAGTATTGGTGTGGCTTTACCTAGGGATTCACTCACTAACATGGTGCAGGAGATCCATGATGAATCTGGAGGGCCCAGAATACAACTAAGAATTTTAGGTACAAACTTAGTGCTTTAGTTTGGCTTCTAGTCTGGCAGGTAAGGAGCTGAGAAGTTTCCACTCCATTCTAACAAAAGTAAAAAGCTGAAAAAACTGGGAAAAAAGTCAATACTCCTCTTAGGTCTCATAAAGAAGTAAGTTCACAGGGTAAACCACTGCCTCCAAAATTGGAGAGATACATGGGGAATTCAGAGAATCATTATTTATCAGATCAGAAACCCCAAACAGAAACCTCCACGCAAACCAGTTCTGGGTAGAAAAATCTGGACTATAATGACAAATTACTGGAGGCTAGATGTGGACAACTCTAAGAGTTAAAAACAGGGAGGCCCAACCATAAGGAGAATCACATTTTTTTGAGTTTTACCTCCATGAACTCAACTTGGTTCTTATAGTGAATATTGGAGAAAAATCCCTTCATGTTTCCAGAAGGAGGGTAAAAGGAACAATTATGAAATATGCCAAAACAGTCTGGCCTACCCTCATGAGAAACTATTTTACCGGAACCTAGCCTGCCAGGGTTTTATCAGAGCCCAATCAGCTTGGGAGAAGTGAAATAACCAATGTCAACCCCCTCTAGTCTCCCACATGGGGAAAGGAAAATATAAAACTCTAGGTCTCGCTAGCCATCCTATCTCACCTAAGGAGAGAAAGACAAAACTGAGAAGCACTGGTGAATCTCACAGTCCAGAGACAGAGAGTCCTCAAAAGACTGAAACTTAATCATATGACTATAGAATGCTTCCTCTTGCCCCACAGCTTACCTCTACATTACAAAAAGTCTGTTTACTACAGTTCCTTTCACACAGTACACCATGTCTGCTTTTCAACAAAAATTTCAAAGCACACTAAAAAAGTAAAAATCTCAGTGCAAAGACACTTAGCAAGCATCACAACCAGAGTCAGGTATGGTAGGAATGTTGGAATTATCAGGAGAGTAATTAAAAAAAAAACTATAATTAATATGCTAAGAGCTTTAATGAAAAAAAAAGGTAGACAGCATGCACAAACATGGATAATGTAAGAAGAGAGATGGAAAGTCAAGAAAGAATCACATAGAAATGTTAAAGATCAAAAGCTCTCTAAAAGGAATGAAGAATAGCTTTGATGGGCTCATTAGTAGACTAAACGTGGCTGAGGAAAGAATCTTTGAGTTTGAGGATATATCAATAGAAACTTTGAAACTGAAAAGCAAAGGGAAAAAACTTGCAAAAAACCAGAATGTCCAAGAACTGTGGGACAAGTACAAAAGGCATAACACATACGTAATGGCAATACCAGAAGAAAAAAAAAAAGAAAGAAAGAAAGAAAAAGAAGGATTTGGAGCAATAATGCCTGATAATTTCCCCAAAACTAATGTTAGACACAACAAAAATCCAAGAAACTAAGAGAATACTAAGCAGGATAGTTACAAACAAACAAACAAACAAACCCTTATATTTAGACATATTTTCAAACTTCATAAAATCAGACAAAGTGAAAATCTGGAAAGAAGCCAGGGGAATAAAACACCTTATCAAGAAAGGAGCAACAATAAGAATTATATCCAATTTCTCCTCAGAAGCTTTGCAAACTAAAAGAGAGTAGAGTCAGGGATTTCCCTCTTGGTCCACTGGTTAAGAATCCACGCTTCTACTGCAGAGGGCATGGGCTCAATCCGTGGTCAGGGAACTAAGATTCCACATACCTCACAGTGTGGCAAAAA
The DNA here is from genome assembly GCA_006408695.1 of Aepyceros melampus. Lineage (NCBI taxonomy): Eukaryota > Metazoa > Chordata > Mammalia > Artiodactyla > Bovidae > Aepyceros > Aepyceros melampus. The sequence goes on along the minus strand of SJXQ01003698.1, from coordinate 108,875 downwards.
GAGAGTGAACTAAACGTACTAAGGGAAAACACCAACTTACAATTCTGTATTCTTTGAAATTATACTTCAAAAGTGAAGGAAATATTAAGACTTTCTCAGACAAACAAAAATCGATGGAATTTATTGCCAGTAGGAGGAGAGCACAGCAACCCACTCCAGTATTCTTGCCTGGAGGATCCCATGGACAGAGGAGCCTGGCATGCTACAGTCCATAGGGTTGCAAAGAGTTGGACATGACTGAATTGACCTACACACATTGCCAGGAGACTTGTCCCCTTACAGATAGAACTATAAAGAGAAATAGATTAATCCACTATAATGTATGGAAACTTCAACATCACTCTGTAAGAAACAGAGTGTCTAGCAGGCAAAACATCAAAAGTACACAGGTGAACTCAACCACACCATCAATCAACTGGACATAAAGAATCTATAGATTACTTCATCCAACAACAGCAGAATACACATTCTTTTCAAGTACACATGAAAACTCACCAAGATAGACTATATCCCAGGCCATAAAACACACTTTAAATTAAAAAAAAAAAAAATAGGACTCAAATAATATATCCTCTAATCAACAACAAAAATATAGCTAGAAAATCCCCAAATGGTTGAAAATTAAAAAGCATACTTCTAAATAACATATATTAAATATCTCGAGAAATTTTACTACTTTGTAATTAAATTAAAGTGGAAATATAACTTACAAAAATTCACACGATGCAGCAAAGGCAGTACTAAGAAGGAAGAAACTAAGGCCAAGGCTGGGCAGAATGAAATGACAAAGATTAGAGCAAAAATAAATGAAATAGAGAATAACAAACAATAGGACAGATTAATACAATAAGAATAAGCAAAATTGACAAATCTTTAGCTAGGCTAATCAAGGAAAAAAGAAAGGAGACAAATACATAGCATTATAAATGAAAGAGGAGACATTGTAACTGATAACCACAGAAATACCCACCAGGGAAGCCTCACAGAAATACAAAGGCTTACAATCAGTTCAGTTCAGTTCAGTCGCACAGTCGTGTCCGACTCTTTGCGACCCCATGAATCGCAGTATGCCAGGCCTCCCTGTCCATCACCAACTCCCGGAGTTCACTCAGACTCACGTCCATTGAGTCCATGATACCATCCAGCCATCTCATCCTCGGTCGTCCCTTTCTCCTCCTGCCCCCAATCCCTCCCAGCATCAGGGTCTTTTCCAATGAGTCAACTCTTCGCATAAGGTGGCCAAAGTACTGGAGTTTCAGCTTTAGCATCATTCCTTCCAAAGAAATCCCAGGGTTGATCTCCCTCAGAATGGACTGGTTGGATCTCCTTGCAGTCCAAGGGACTCGCAAGAGTCTTCTCCAACACCACAGTTCAAAAGCATAATTCTTCTGCACTCAGCCTTCTTCACAGTCCAACTCTCACATCCATACATGACCACAGGAAAAACCATAGCCTTGACTAGACGGCTTACAATACAGTAATATTAACTATACATCAACAGATTAGACATCCTTAAAAATGAATAAATTCCTAGAAAGAAACATACTATCTACCAAGATGGAAGCATAAAGAAATAGAAAATCTGAACTGCCAATAATGAGTAAGGAGACTGAATCAATAATCCAAAATCCCCCACCAAAAAAAGTCCATAACTAGATGCTTTCACTCGTTAATTTTTCCAAACATTTAGAGAATTAATACCAGTCCTACTTAAACTTTTTGAGTTGATGCTTTTGAACTATGGTATTGGAGAAGATCTCCTTGGACTGCAAGGAGATCAAACCAGTCCATCCTAAAGGAAATCAGTCCTGAATATTCTTTGGAAGGACTGATGTTGAAGCCGAAACTCCAATACTTTGGCCACCTGATGCGAAGCGCTGACTCATTTGAAAAGACCCTGATGCTGGGAAAGATTGAAGACGGGAGGAGAAGGGGACAACAGAGGATAAGATGGTTGGATGGCATCATCGACTCAGTGGACATGAGTTTGAGTAGACTCCAGGAGTTGGTGATGGACAGGAAGGCCTGATGTGCTGCAGTCCATGGGGTCAGAAAGAACTGGATATAACTGAGTGACTGAACTGAACTACTCAAACCCTTACAAAAATTTCAAGAAAAAGGAGCATTGCCAAACTTCTTTTTTTAACAAGGCCAGCACTATTATCATAAAAAAGCCAAATAAGGACACCACAAGAAAAAGCTACAGAGCAATATTACTAATGAATATAGAGGCAAAAATTCTCAACAAAATAATAGCAAACCTAATTCAACAGGACATTAAAAAGATTATACACCACAGTTAAGTAGGATTCAACCCTGGGATGCAAGGATTGTTCAACATATGCAAATTAAAAATGATAAAAATCAAATGATTTAAATAGATGCAGAAAGAGCATTTGACAAATTCAACCTGCTAATATAAAAATAATAAAAACTATCAACAAATTGGGTATAGAGGAATAAACTTGAACATAGTAAGATCATATAAACAAGTCCATAGCTAACATCATATATAACAGTAAAAGATTGAAATCTTTTTCTCTAAGATCAGGAACAAGACAAGGGTGCTCACTCTCTCCACTTCTATTCAACATAGCACTAGATGTCCTAGACAGAGCAATTAACAAGAAAAGTAAATAAAAATCATTCAAATGAGAAAGCAATAAGTAAAACTGTCTGTTTGCAGATGGCATGATTTTATATGTAGAAAATTCTAAAGAATCTACCTAAAAGCTCTTAGATACAATCAAGGAATTCAGTCATGTTTCAGGATACAAAATCAACATACTAAAATCAGTTGCATTTATATACAAACAGTGAGCTATCTGAGAAAGAAAGGAAACAGTCCCATTTACAATAGTATCAAAAATGATAAAATACATAGGAATAAATTTAATCAAGTAAATGAAACATCTAGTCACTGAAAACTGCAAGATACTGATTAATGAAACTTAAAACAAATAAATGGAAATATAGACAATGTTCATTGTTTGGAAGAATTAATATTGTCATAATGTCCATACTACCCCAAGCCATCTATAGAGTCAATGCAATCTTTATCAAGATTCCAATGGCATTTTCCCCAGAATTTGTTTTTAAATCCTAAAATTAGTTTGGACCCACAAAAGACCTCATGTAGTTATTTAATCCTAAAAAGAAGAACAAAGCTAGAGCCATGACACTCTGATTTCAAACTATATTACAAAGTTATAGCATTAATAATTAAAATGTTATGTTACTGGTATAAAGATATATAGATCAATGGAACAGAATCAAAAGCCCAGAAATAAACCCATGTAGATATAGTGAATTAATATTTCACAAGAAAGCCAGGGACTCTCAAAGAGAAAAGGATAATCTCTTCAACAAATGATGCTGGGAAAACTTGATATACACATGCAAAAGAATTAAATTGGGCCCTTATATGTACATGACTCACAAAAATTCACTTGAAATGAATTAAAGACTTAAATATAAGATCTGAAATCATAAAACTCCTAGAATAAAATATAAAGAACAAAACTTATTGACATTGGGCTTGGCAGTGGCATTTTGGATATGACATCAAATGTATAAGAAACAAAATGAAAAAAATCAATTTCACTTGACTATATCAAACCCTCAAGCTTCTGCACAGTCAAATAAATGATAAATACAATGAAAAGGAAACCTATAAATGGGAGAAAATATTTGCAAATCACATATCTGATAAGTATTAAATATCCAAAATATAAGGAACTCTTTCAAGTCAATAGCAAAATAGCAAATAATTCCAATTTAAAAATGACAATGGATCTGAATAGACATTTTTCTGAAGAAGATATCCAAACAGGTTCAAAAAAAGATTTTTCCACATCACTAATGATTAAGGAAATACAAATCAAAACCTGAGTAAAATATCAAAGAAAAGGGAAGCCTGGTGCACTCTTAGTGGGGATGTAAAGCATTACAGCCATTATGGAAATGAGCATGGAGGTTCCTCAAAGCTAAGAATAAAATGACTATATAAATCCAGCAATCCAACTTCTAGGTATATAATCCAAAGAAGATGAAATCATCCTCTCAAAGAGATATCTGCATTCTCATGTTCTTTTAAGCATTATTCATAATAGCCAAGACATGGAACTAAACTAAATGGATGGATGGATGGATAGAGAAGATGTGGTATATAATACACACACACACACACACACACACACACACACACACTAACACACTAAAATATTATTCAGCCATAAAATAGAAAAAAAAAAAAAGAAACCTGCCATTTGAACAACATAGATGGGCCTTGAGGGCATCAACTAAGTGAAATAAGTCAGATGGAGAAAGACAAATACTGTGTGATCTCCTTTAAATGTGGTATCTAAAATAAATAAATAAATAAATGTGGTATCTAAAAACACCAAACTCATTGAAACAGAGAACAGAATGGTGGTTGCTAAAGACTGGGGGTGGGAGAAATGGAGAGGTATTTATAGGATAAAAGATTCAATTATAAGATGAATAAATTCCAGGGATCTAATGTACAATATATCGACTATAGTTATCAATACTCTGTTGTATACTTCAGAGTTGCTATGAGAGTAGTTAATGTTCTCACTGTAACAACAACAAAATGGTAATTATATGATGTGAGGAATGTGTTAACTAACCATATTGTGATAAATATTTCACTACATATGTATATATTGTATATGTGCATCAACTCATCAAAATGTATACCTTAAAGTTATACAATATCATATGTCAGTTAAATTCAATAACTTGGGAAAACTAAAAACACATTACCATTTTCACGCAAAGATGAAATAGGTATAAATTTTACAAAATATGTACAACATGTGAAGAGAAACACAAAACTCTGAGGGAGGGTATCAAAGAAATAAATACATGGAAGATATTCCATAATTGTAGACAGGAAGACTAAACACTTTCTAGCTGTCAGTTCTTCCCTACTTGACATATAGATTGAATGCAATCTCTGTGAAAATCATAGAAAGTTATTTTGTGGACATTGACAAACTAAACTGGCTGATTCTAAAGTTTATATGGAAAGGCAAACTATCCAGAAAATCCAACAAAATATTCAAAAAGAATAACAAAGTAGGAGAACTGATGATACACAGCTTACTGTACACTTACTGTACAGCTACAATACTCGAGATACTGTAGTATCACTGAAAGATTAGACAAACAGGTCAATGGAAGATAACAGATAGTCCAGAAATAGGCCTGCATAAATATGATCAACTGATCTTTGACAACAAGCAAATGACAAAATAGAGCAAAGTTAATCTCTTTAATAAATGGTTCTGTAACAACTGGACATGCATATGCAAAAAATGAATATAGACAGAGACCTTTCATCCTTCACAAAAATTAACAAAAGATGCATCACAGAACTAAATGTAAAACACAAAATTGGAAACCTCCTAGAAGATAATATAGGAGACATCTTCCATGACCCTGGCATGGTGATGACTTTTTAGATATAACAGCAAAAGCATGATTTTTTTAAAGAAATAATTTATAAGCTGTACTTTATTAAAACTAAAAACTTCTACTCTGTGAATGACAATATCAAGAGAATGGGAAGACAAGCCTAAACTGGGAAAACAATCTGAAAAAGACACTTCTGATGGACTATTATCCAAAATATACAAAGAACTCTTAAGACTGTACAATAAGAAAACCACCTGATTACAAAACAACCTGAAAACAACAGATATTTTACCAAATCAGGCATACAAATGATAGTAAGTATATGAATATATATTTAATAGGATATATCATTAGAAAATTGCAAAATAAAACAATTAGATACCACTACACACTGATTAGAGTGACCCCAAATCTAAAACATTGACAATAATACCAAATGCTGACAAAGATATGGAGCAACAGGAGCTTTCATTCATTGCTAGTGGGAATGCAAAATGGTACATCTACTTTGGAAAGCAGTTTGGCGAGTCCTTAATACTTTTACCATGGTAGTGGTGGTTTAGTCACTGAATCGTGTGTGACTCTTGCAACCCCATAGACTGTAGCCTGGCATGCTCCTCTGTCCATAGGATTCTCCAGGCAAGAATACTGGAGTGGGTTGCCATTTTCTTCTCCAACTCTTACCATATGATCCAGCAAATGCACTCCTTGGTATTTACCCAAATGAATTGAAAACTTATGTCCATAAAAAATAAAAATGTTATGCACATGGATGTTTATAGCAGCTTTATTCATAGCTGCCAAAACTTGGAAGCAACCAAGATATCCTTCAGTAGGTGAAAAAAATCTGGTACATTCAGACAATGGAATATTATTCAGCACTAAAAAGAAATGAACTCTCAAGCCATGAATATACATGTAAGAAACTTAAATGCATATTACTAAGTAAAAACAAAAAAAGCCAATCTGAAAAGGCTACATATTATATTATTCCAACCATATGGAAAAGGCAAAACTATGAAGACAGTAAAAAAAAAAAAAAGAAAAAA
>SJXQ01003698.1:91002-102225 GCA_006408695.1 Aepyceros melampus | reverse complement strand
ATACCAGTCTGGTTTAGGATGTTGATAGTATGTTAGGGGAGTAGACAGAAGGTATGTGAGAAATCTCTGTACATTTAATCCACTTTTGCTGAGAACCTAAAGCTGTTCTAAAATTAAAGTATTAATTAAAAATTTCAACAAAAAGTCCCTAGCTTTATTTTTTACATACTTGCCCTATACATGGGGAAGAAAAAAAAAAGCCAAGGTCATTGAAAGACCCTTTCCCAGGCAGACATGATGACATTAGTGCTTTTAATCTGCTATTTATATCAGGTTGTTTTATTATACCACCACCCCACCTACTTCAGATTGGTTGCAACCTTAGCAGGGCCAAGCACATAGAAGATCTGTGTCCTGGAACTGATGCTAAAGGGTTATTATCTGTAACCCCCAGATGTTAACAGTTGCTGAAAGATTTTATTTTACAACCTGCTCACACAATGATAATCAACCTTTGTGTTTCAGACCTTTGTGTTTCAACTCAACGTTGAATATTTTGCAGTGCCTGTTAACTTTTCTGTTACTCAGAGTCCAAAAGATAAATCAGACTGAGTGGAGCTAGACCAAAGAGAATTTTTAAATGGAAATAATTCTGTCAAAGTCAAGCTCTCCTAGGATATTAACAAAGTCTATATATCTGCTGTCTCAGTTCAGTTCAGTTCAGTTCAGTTGCTCAGTCATGTCCGACTCTTTGCGACTCCATGAATCGCAGCATGCCAGGCCTCCCTGTCCATCACCAGCTCCCAGTGTTCACACAAACTCATGTGCATCAAGTCGGTGATGCCATCCAGCCATCTCATCCTCTGTCATCCTTATCCTTCTGCCCCCAATCCGTCCCAGCATCAGGGTCTTTTCCAATGAGTCAACTTTTGCATGAGGTGGCCACAATATTGGAGTTTCAGCTTCAACATCAATCCTTCCAATGACACCCAGGACTGATCTCCTTTAGAAAGGACTGGTTGGATCTCCTTGCAGTCCAAGGGACTCGCAAGAGTCTTTTCCACACCACAGTTCAAAAGCATCAATTCTTCGGTGCTCAGCTTTCTTCACAATCCAAGTCTCACATCCATACATGACCACAGGAAAAACCATAGCCTTGACGAGATGGACTTTTGTTGGCCAAGTAATGTCTCTGCTTTTGAATATGCTATCTAGGTTGGTCATAACTTTCCTTCCAAGGAGTAAGCATCTTTTAATTTCATGGCTGCAATCACCATCTGCAGTGATTTTGGAGCCCCCCAAAATAAAGTCTGACACTGTTTCCACTGTTTCCCCATCTATTTCCCTAGAAAATATTATATAAAAGATATTTCATCAACACCCTCTATAGCATGTCCTGGGATTTTTGTAACTATACTTGAGCTAATTTATGTATTTTCACTTACTAAATATAGAAATATCAAGTGCCAACTGGAAAGAACTTTCCTTTTGGAATTACATGACTGATTCTCATTAATCTATAAAGGGACTGTGCAAAATCATTCCAGCCATTATGTGCATGACAGGTTTTAGCAATGGGTACTAAGCATCCAGATTTAGAAAAGGAACCTGGGTAGAAAGAGAAAACATGGGAAAGTCCAAGCCAAGTATATAAAGGCCCAGTTCTGAGTTTGAGGATATTAGATAAGGGGAGTATTAGATAAGCACAGCCTTAGAGCCTGAGCAGGATATCAATTAATGAACATACTAGATTGAATCAAAGAGGGATCTGAAGCAAGAGAAGATAAACAATGCACTGTATTTTTATAACTTTGTATTCACTCATTCACAGAAAGATCATTTTTAAAAGTATATAAGGAATCCCCTGAGGCACCCTCATGGGGCCCTCTGAGGCTGAAAATTATAGTTTGAAAACCACTGGGCTAGATGACCAAGGCACTCTGAGGAGGTGATGTTGACCAGTAGATTCTAAGAAACTCTGCTTCCTTTCCTGTCAAAGATTGACCCCTGGTTTGAAGTAAAAACTTGGGCTAGTCAGTAAGTGACTTTGTTTCTATAAATAAGTCTGTGTTCCACATCTATTGACAAGTCCTGGCCAAGACAGACACATAGCTGTGCAATTTTTGAATGAGCACGTTGGCATGCTTAGTCACTCAGTCATGTCTGACACTTTGCAGCCCTATGGATTGTAGCCTGGCAGGCTCCTCTGTCCATGAGGATTCTCCAGGCAAGAGTACTGGAGTGGGTTGCCACGCCCTTCTCCAGGGGATCTTCCCAACCCAGGGATTGAACCCAGGTCTCCCACATTGCAGGTGGATTCTTTACCATCTGAGCCATGAAGGAAGCCCAAATGAGCATGAACTCATGCAAAAAAATCACATAAAGAGGCTGTTTTACAGAAGAGTCAATTCACTCAGCCCATTAGGCTGGGCTGAAGACAGGGATCCTTTAAGAAAGACTTCTGGGCTATCACCCTAAAATATTCCCTTTACCTCAAGGTAAAGATCTAATTGCAATAAACAATGTTTTGTTCAATCTAAAACTACCATTTAATTCATTCTGTTCTATGTATTAACTTATGTACACATTGATACATAAATTCATTGATATTCAGTCATTACTTATCAAGAGTTCCCAATGCTTCTAGCGATGCTAAGCACTGTTTTTGATGACACATAAGTAGAAAAACCAAGTCCCTGAACTTAGGGAACTTACAGAATTGAAGGCAAGATCATATTCACACACAATTCTAGGCACAAAGAATGAAAGGGTATATATGAAATCTCAAACTGAACATCATCATTAAATATGTGTATTACAGGAAGGAATTAAAGTATGTGCTCCTGAAGGAGTGCCCTTGTGTCATTCAAAGCATCATGTCAGCTCTCACTGTGGCTGCTATTGTTAGTTAGGCTGTAACCTTCTGTTTTTTCCTCCTGTCCCTATATTTCCCCTCCTCACTTTCCTTTCCCTACTGGTAACCAATCACTAGTTCATATCTGAGTCTTTTTTGTCAAGGAGGGAGCTGAAGGGGAGAGAGTAAAGTGAAAGTATTCGTGGGACATGAGAGGAATGGAGGGTATTTTAGGGCATCTTTTATTCACTAGTTTTGTTACCTTTTAGGTTCCACATATAAGTGATATCATACAATACTTGTCTTTTTTATTTCACTTAGCATGATGCCCTCCAAGTCTATCCATGTTACAGCAAAATTTCATTCTTTTTTATGGCTGAGTAGTCTTTTATGGTGGAGAGGGAACTGGCAATCCACTTCAGAATTCTTGCCTGGAGAGTTCCAGGGACAGAGGAACCTAGTGGGCTACCAGCTATGAGATCGCACAGAGTCAAACACGACTGAAGTGACTTAGCAGCAGCAGCAGCAGCAGCAGTCTTTTATGGACATGTAGGCTGCTTCCATATGCTGGCAGTTGTAAATAATGCTGCTGTGAACACTGGGGTGCATGTATCTTTAATAATTACTTTTAATTTTAACACTTCCTTTGTACCAGGAAATATGCTACTTGTTTTAAGTATATAATCTCATTTTTTCCTCATAAGAGCTGCTTAAGATCAGTATTGTTTTCATCTCATTTCATAATTAGCTGAGAATATAAGTGGCAGAGCCAGGATATAAATCAGGTCTATTTGATGCCACAACCCATACTCTTAACCACTCTGCAACTAAGATACCCTCCATTCCTTTCATGTCTGACGAATACTTTCACCTTACTCCTTCTCCCTCAGCTCCCTCCTTGACTCTTTAATATTAAAACATCCGTTGACATAGCAAAATGTGTTAGAATAAGCTGCTGGCTACTACTTCATTAGTTCACCAGTTTCAACTGGATGATTGTGTTGGGAACATCAGAGATCATCTTGTCCCTCAAGCCTTAGTACCCCCAGACCCTACCTGAGTTGAATGTGCCTGAATGTGGTAATTAAGATGACCTGCCAACTGTTGCACTGGCAAAAATGCCCCTGCTTATCCCATATCCACTGGATGACTTACCTGAAGCTATCTGGAGATATAACAGTGTTAATCAATTTCTAAACCTTTCTTAGGATTTTATGGAAATTCACAAAGAACTTCAGAAGAAGAAAAAAAAAATCACAGACACCTACCCAGTCTCTAATGACAGCTTAGCTCTTCCCAGAGAAGAAATTTCCCATTTTTGGTTGTGAATGTAATTTTCTTTGCTTTGGAACCCTACCCTGTAATCTAGGGAAGCTGCCATTTTCCATTCTGTAATAGGGTGAAAACATTGATGTGATGAGTTTTTTTGGCCAGAAATTCTTTTTCTTTCACGGCATATAGTAGCCCATGCTACATCTGCCCTAATTGCTGAGAGTTTCACCATCCTCTGAGGAATCTTTACAAAGACAGTGGGTGTAAAACCATAAAGAAAGTGAAAGTGAAGTCACTCAGTCGTGTCAGACTCTGCGACCCGTGGACTGTAGCCCACCAAGCTCCTCCGTCCATGGGATTCTCCAGGCAAGAATACTGGAGTGGGTTGCCATTTCCTTTTCCAGGGGATCTTCCCTACCCAGGGTTCTAACCTAGGTCTCCCATATTGCAGGCAGATGCTTTAACCTCTGAGCCACCAGGGAAGCCATAAATACATCCTCAAATTCCTCTCATTATAAGAATCTACGAGCCTCAGTCTTTCCCTGAGAGTGTGCTTGTCACCTGACTGGGGTCACTGATTTGTATACTGGAATAAACATACCTTACCTTATATGTAATTTTGTGCCATTCCATGTAGCTTTATGCTTCCTATTTGGTCTATAAGGTAGCTCGGTAAATATCATTGTCCTTCAGTATATGAGGAAACTAACACATAGAAATCTTTAATATTCTTTAAAGGGGAATCCAGTTTGGAGTGGAAGCAAAATTAGAATTCAGGTCTCCCTGCTCTCAGCATTGTGGAGACTCTGCTACATCATATTGCTTGAATAAGTCACAAAGAGCTTGTCCCCACCTCCCTAGACACTGCAGTATTAGTATGTTTTTGTCTATCACTAAGAGTCTCTGAGGCTTCTACAGTTCTAGCTGAGGATCTATAGCCACCTAGAACTAACTGGACATTTGGAGAGGCCATAGGAAGAACTGTTCCAGGGTTCAGGGTACTGGAGTATACAATGTCAGTGGGGTAGGTTAAGTATCATTAGGTATCTTCTGTGCCATAATAGCCCATAATACCTAACCCTTATCCATTGCTTACCATGTACCAGGCAGGGTGCTGTGTGCTTTGCAGGGATTATCTCATTTACTCCTCATAGCAACCTCACGAGGTAGGTAGTATTTCTAAACCTTATTTCTCTTGTTCTTAACCATTTGAGTCTGCTGCCATCCTAGTAATAGGATTTTACTTTCTAAGAGTTCAGTGAAAAAGCCTTTAAGAAGTTAATTCATCATTTGCCTTTTCCTCTATGTTGTCTAATTTCTATTTTTAGAAACTTTATTGAGATATGTCACACAATATATTTCAGCCATTTAAAGTATAAAAATTCAATGGGTTCTTTTTTTAGTATATCAACAAAGTAGTTCAACCATCAATTTTAGAATATTTCTATCACCTCCAAAATAACTGAGCTCTCAATTTTGCTGCTGTTTTGTGTTTGTTTTTAGCAAAGAGTTGGATCTGGTCTCATTCTAAATCTATCCTAGCCAAAAATGTAGAGCAGGGGTCACAAAGTCAAAAGCTTCAGGGATCAAGTAGATGACATCAAAATGTGACCCTGCATTAACACTGGTGGGGACTGTAGCAAATCAGGAGCTTGCCCTATAAAAGGGAACAGCTGCAACTGGGCCATCTTAGAATGTGGACTCAACTGCATTTCAAAAACAGGTCAGAAATATGATAACTGAAGTTGAAAAAAAATCTATGTGGAAAAAACAAAAGCAAAAAATATCTGTGGGTTGGGCTCAAATCCTGGGCTACTGGTTTGTGAATTCTGCATTTGGGAAACAAGAAAACTCCAGTTTCAGTGTTCTTGACCCTATCCTACCACTTGCCCATTTACCAAATTAGAATTAGAGTTCTCTGGCCTTAAGGCTTTTCCATGAGTATGGTTTTTCCCTGTAAGGTTATGAACTAGTTTCTTGGAGTGCCCCCCAACACACACACACAAATCTTCCTTTATACTAGTGCATCTTAGATCTGTGTTCATCTTCTGAAAAGAGACCTGAATGGTATATCCTTTGTGATTTTCAACAAAGACTCTTACAGGTTTATCCTTTTGGGGATCCTAACGTTATGCCCAGATTCCAGATGTCCCTAGAAGTCGTTCTGAAGCAAAATGTGTATAGCTCTTTCAGCCTCTGACTGTGTTCCTAACATCGGCCAATCTGATTTGCTACAGAGCTTATGGCACTGACATGTGTCCTCCTCCTTTGGATCATGTTGCCAACCCTTTCACCATCAGGGTGAATTCTAGGGGATGCACATATATAAATGCCTACCTTAAGTGTTGTGTTAAGACTTAGAAATAATATTATCCACCAAATCCCTAGGATAGTTTGTGGCCCTTAGCAGGGGCTCATTAAAAAACACAAGTACTGGTTATGATCCTGCTGAGGTTTGAGAGAAAACAGGGATCTCCGGTGAGAGGAAAAACTCGGAGATCTTGGATAGCCTGCCCTGCCAATGATAGAAATGCAGTTTCTGAAATGGTGGGGCCCATCTGCAGAAATAAGTAAATAGGTATGACCCTCCCACAACCTGGGCTTCACCTGGCCCCTATGTCCCTTTTTCCTAGTGCACATGAGAGCGCATAGCTCCTACTAGAATACTAGCTAGTGTTATGGATGTTTGGGTTGCTAAGCCAATCAAGTGGAAAGAACATTACCTTGGCACTGAACTCAGCCCAGCCACTGCATCCATCCTCCTGCAGGAACAGCGCTTGTATTTGACTCCAGAGCTGGTGCCTGTAATTTTAAACAACAATATGTTATCTTTGTAACCAATATGTTCAATGCTCAGTTGATTGAAATAAGGTATGTAAGAAGGTATTGTGGGTTAGATTTTGTCCCCCTACCCCAACCCCAACCATGGCAAAGATATGCTGAGGTCCTAAGCCTTGGTACCTGTGAATACAATCTTATTTGCAAATAGGGTCTTTGAAAATGTAATCAACTTAAAATGAAGTCATACTGGAGTAGGGTGAGCCTTTAATCCAGTATGACTGATGTCCCGTAAGAAAAAGAGAAAAGACACAGAGACAGAAATGCACAGATGGAAGAAAGCCCTGTGAAAAGAATGATGCACAAGGGGAAGACTGCATGTGACTATGAATGTAGTCATTGGAGTTATGCAGCTACAAGCCAAGGAACACCAAGGACTGTTGGTGACAACCAGAAGCTAGGAGATAAAGCCTGGCCCTATCAACACCTTGACTTTGTACTTGAAGCATCCAGAACTGCAGGAGAGTAAATTTCTATTGTTTTAAGGCATGCAGTGGGTGATACCTTGTCAACAGCCCTAAAAATCCAATACAGGAGGTATAGTAGAAGCGCCATACCCTCGAAAGTCAAATGTGTGTTCAAATTCTGACTGCCATTTTCTAACCATGGATTTGGGCAGGTTATTTAACATCTCTGAACCTCTGAAGGGCTTCCCTGGTGGCTCAGATGGTAAAGAAATTGCCTGCAATGTGGGAAACCTGGGTTTGATCCCTGGGTTGGGAAGATCCCCTGGAGAAGGGAATGTCCATTCCAGTATGCTGGCCTGGAGAATTCCATGGACAGAGAAGACTGGCAGGCTACAGTCTGTGGGGTCTAAACCTCTGTTTGCTCATCAATAAAAAAAAAAGTACCACTACCTCATGGGATTATTATGAGCACTAAATGAAATATTTAAAGTGGAAAGAGCCTATCACTTATGAGTGGTGATTGCTTTCTATTATTATAAATATACATTTCTGGAAAACAATTTGGTATAAAAATACATAAAGCTTCATATGTGCATACTCTAGGATCTACTAATTTCTGAGGTATGCATATACAATAGTCATTTATTTTTTAGGTATATGCCTGCTCCTTAGCATCTAACCATCAGAAATACATGTATTAGAAGAGTTATGGTTTAAATGTAATCAATTATGATTTACCCACATAATAGAATATTAGGTGACAAAGAGTTTTATATCCAGTCCTTCAACAGGGAGTTTTTATTTTCTTTAAACAATTTTCATAGGCTGTTAGTTTAAATAATTTTAAGATATGCACAACCTCTTACTTTGGGCCTCTTTTTTTTTTTTTTTAATTTATAAGGAGAGAAAGCAACTTGGCTAAGAAATGTGACTCCCCAAGTCTACTTCAAATCAAAACCAAAAGAAAAACTTAAAGTGCAATGAATTAGGATTGGGCTACACACTATCTGGACTTGAAGAAAAATGGAACACCCAGTCATCTGGGAGGTAGTAAGAATTTAACTTACATAGAATAGTCAGCAAGTATTGCTAGAGCAATTGGGTAGCCATTTGGAAAAGAAGTACAAGTAGATGATTATTTTACTTCTTACATCAGAATAAATTCCAGATAGACTAAAGAGGATAACCGTAAAAGCAGTAAGAGAGAACATAGGAGAATTAAAAAAAATAGTTTTGGAATGTGGAAGGGCTCTGCATGCAAGACACAAACCCCTGAAAACCTTAAGGCAAAATACTGATAAATCTGATTATAAAACATTTAATATTTATTTCTGGAAAAATTAATATTATGAAAAAAATGCATAGATAAATTAAAATATGAGGGGAAAAAGGGTTAAGAAAATATGGTAGAAGACAAATTACCTTAACAATAAAGAGCTCTTACAAATCCAAAGAAAAATATCACAATCCATTAAAAAAAAAGGGAAAGAAAAATGAATGAGAAATTCACAGAGAAATACAAATGACAAATTGAAAGAAAGCTAAACTCATATAGAACTTATCAAAGGCCAAATACCATTCTAAGTGATTTATACATCTGAGTCTCATATGAACTCTATAAAGTAGTTATTGACATGATTCTCATAGCCAAGGAAACAGACACAGGGGTTTAGTGACCTGCTCAAGGCCATACAGTTAATAAATAATAGTGCTGGAATTTAAACATATATTTAATTGTACATACTCATTTACTGTTTTTTTTTTACCATGTGCATCTATATATTAATTTTCAATTAAAAATAATACCAACAAGGCTTCCCTAGTGGTCCTGTGATTAAGAATAGACCTTGTAATGCAGGAGACATGGGTTGATCCCTGGTCCAGGAAAATCCCACATGCCATAGGCGAACTAAGCCCATGTGCCACAATGACTGAGCCTGTGCTCTAGAGCCCCTGTTTCACAACAAGAAAAGCCACCACAATGAGAAGCCTGTGCACCACAACTAGAGAGTAGCCCCTGCTCTATGCAACTGGAGAAAGCACGTGCACAGCAATGAAGACTCACCACAGCCAAAAATAAAATTAGTATTCAAAAATTTAAATAATGCCAACAACCAAAAATTACATGGAATATTGAATTATTCAATATGAACTAAATGAACAAGTCCAAATTCAGATTTAACTAATATTTATTACAACACAATATGAACAAGATTTTGTTCTTACCACTATTTCTATGAAGTGATTGGTTAAATTGGGAATGTAGAGACTCAATAAAGTGTATTTTTCTTTGTGTCTTTTGCTCAACAACTATAGGAGAAAACTCACATTTAACTTTCTTTTTTTTCTAATCTAAATTTATTTATTTTAATTGGAGGCTAATTACTTTACAATATTGTATTGGTTTTGCCATATATCAACATGAATCTGCCACGGGTGTACACATGTTCCCCATCCTGAACCCCCCTCCCATCTCCCTACCTGTACCATTAACTTTCTTAATTACTATTAAATTGCAGAAGAGTTGGTAATACAATTCTTTGTTTTTGATACAATTCCCTATTTATTTTTTTCTCAAAAGTTATAATAGCTTTTATTTAAAGTTCCTACTTTGTGTCAAATGCTGTAATTTATGATACCTATCAATACTAACCCTGTGATAGTTGCTCAGTCATGTCCAACTTTGCAACTCATGGACTGTAGTCTGCCATGGAATTTCCATCTGCCCATGGAATTCTTCAGGCAAGTATACTGGAGTGGGTAACCATTTCCTTCTCCAAGGGATATTTCTGACCCAATGATCAAATATTGGTCTCCTGCATGGCTGACAGATTCTATCATCTGAGCCACCAGGGAAGTCCAACAATGTTGTGAGGTAGACATTAACTTTCTTGTAGAAGAGAGATCTAAGCCTCAGAGAAATTAAGTAATTTACTCATATAGCCCAGGTCTGTTTGTTTATAAACCCCTGATAATAACTACTGTACGATTTTATCTTTCTAATTTTAGGGAAAAGAAATAAGAGGTATAATTTAATGGGAGTCTATTATCTTCTTTGAATGGTGCTAAACATTTTACATGAAATATTGCATTTAATATTCATAACAGCTCCATGAGGTAGCATAACAAATATAATTATTCCTTTTGACAGATAAATGAACTCAAGCAGAGTTATATGTGTAGAATTATTTGGCTAATAATGGAGAAAAACAAGATTTACAGAGTTATCTGTATGGCTTAAAGTTTGTGTTCTTTAATCTAAATGATACAGCCTGGTAGAGTGGCTGAATGAATGTTGGAAAAACAACAACAACAAACTGTATGCTGCCTACAAGAGACTCATTTCAGCTTCAAAAACACATGCAGACTTCAAAGTGAAAGGATACAAAAAAAATATTCCAAACAAACTGAAACCAAAAGAGCACCAAACAAAATAGAGTTTAATCCATTTTGAGTTTATTTTTGTGTATGGTGTTAGAAAGTGATCTAATTTCATTCTTTTACAAGTGGTTGACCAGTTTTCCCAGCACCACTTGCTAAAAAGATTATCTTTAATCCACTGTATATTCTTGCCTCCTTTGTTGAAGATAAGCTCTCCATAGGTGTGTGGATTTATCTCTGGGCTTTCTATTTTGTTCCATTGATCTATATTTCTGTCTTTGTGCCAGTACCATACTGTCTTGATGACTGTGGCTTTGTAGTAAAGCCTGAAGTCAGGCAGGTTGATTCCTCCAGTTCCATTCTTCTTTCTCAAGATGGCTTTGGCTATTCGAGGTTTTTTGTGTTTCCATACAAATTGTGAAATTATTTGTTCTAGCTCTGTGAAAAACACCACTGGTATCTTGATAGGAATTGCATTGAATCTGTAGATTGCTTTGGGTAGTATACTCATTTTCACTATATTGATTCTTC
>SJXQ01003698.1:60877-90975 GCA_006408695.1 Aepyceros melampus | reverse complement strand
TAGCTTTGTTCATAGTGATGCTTTCTAAGGCCCACTTGACTTCACATTCCAAGATGTCTGGCTCTAGATTAGTCATCACATCACCATGATTATCTGGGTCATGAAGATCTTTTTTGTACAGTTCTTCTGTGTATTCTTGCCACCTCTTCTTACTATACCAAATATCCTTTCCATCCACAATATTATGAAACTAGAAATCAATACCAGGAAGAAAACTGATAAATTTACAATTAAGTGGAAATTAAAATGCCCCTGGACAAATAATAGGTCAATAAAAAGAAATCAAAAGATGAAATTTTAAAGATATACTGCAACAAACAAAAATGGAAATACAACAAGCCAAAGCGTATTTTAAAAAAGAAAGATCTCAAACAAACAATCTAACTTTAAGCCTCAAGAAATTAACAAGAAAAACCTAAGCCCAAAGGTAGCAGAAGGAAGGAAATAAAATAAGAAATTTATTTCAGGAAGAAATAAATGAAGTCGACACTAGAAAAACAATAGAAAATATCAACAAAACTAAGTATTGACTTTCTAAGAAGGTAAAATTGACAAACCTTTAGCTAGAATTATCAAAAGAGGCAAATGCATAAAATTATAAAAGAAGAATAAAACATTACAACTGATAACTATAGATCATAAAAGTCTACTATGAATAATTATCTGCCAACAAATTAAACAGTCTGCAAGAAATGGGTATACAATCCTAGAAACATAAGTGTGTGTCATAAAGAAATAGACCAATAAGAAGGATATTAAATCAGTAATCTAAAATCTCCCCCAAAAGATTAGGATCAACTAGCTTAACAAGCATGCATGCATGCTAAGTTGCTTCAGTTGTGTCTGACTCTATACAACCTTATGGACTCTAGCCTAGGAGGCTCCTCTGGCCATGGGGTTCTCCAGGCAAAAATACTGGAGTGGGTAGCCATTCCCTCTTCCAGGGGATCTTTCAACCCAGGGACTGAACCCACCTCTCTTATATCTCCAGCACTGGCAGGCAGGTTCTTTACCACTGGTGCCACCTAGGAAGCAGCTAATTCTATTAAACATTTAAATAATTAATGTCAAATATTCTGAAACTCTTCCAAAAAATGAAGATGGGGGAACACTCCCAAACTCATTTTACAAGGCCAGCATTAACCTGATGTTAAAGATAAGGGTAGTACAAAAAAATAAAGTCACAAGCCAATATCTATGATAAATATAGATGCAAAATTACTCAACAAAATGCAAACAAACCAAATTTAACAGAACATTAAAAATATCATACACTATGAACAAGTGTAATTTATCTCTAGGATGAAGGATGATTCAGTATATGCAATTAGTTAATGGAATATAAGATAAAATCATATGATCATCTCAATAGATAGAGAACAAACATTTGACAAAATTCAACATCCTTTCATGATTAAAACTCTCAACAAATTTGATACAGAAGGAACATATCGCAACATGATAAAGGTCATATATGAAAAACTCAGAGCTAACATCATACTCAAAAGGTTGAAAGTTTTCCCTCTAGAATAAGTAATAAGACAAGGGTCTTATTTTCACCAAATCTATTCAACATAGCACTAGAAGCCCTATGGAAGAACAGCAACTAAGCAAGAAAAAGAAGTAAGAGGCATCCAAAAAGAAAAGAGGAAGTAAAATGATCTGTTTGCTAATAATATGATCTTGCACATATTAAAATATCTTCAGTTCAGTTCAGTTCAGTCATTCAGTCGTGTACAACTCTTTGCAACCCCATGAATCACAGCATGTCAGGCCTCCCTGTCCATCACCATCTCCTGGAGTTCACTCAGACTCACATCCATTGAGTCGGTGATGCCATCCAGCCATCTCATCCTCGGTCGTCCCCTTCTCCTCCTGCCCCCAATCCCTCCCAGCATCAGAGTCTTTCCCAACGAGTCAACTTTTCGCATGAGGTGGCCAAAGTACTGGAGCTTCAGCTTTAGCATCATTCCTTCCAAAGAACACCCAGGGCTGATCTCTAGAATGGACCAGTTGGATCTCCCTGCAGTCCAAGGGACTCTCAAGAGTCTTCTTCAACACCACACTTCAAAAGCATCAATTCTTCAGCGCTCAGCCTCCTTCACAGTCCAACTCTCACACCCATACTTGACCACAGGAAAAACCATAGCCTTGACTAGAGAGACCTTAGTCGGCAAAGTAATGTCTCTGCTTTTCAATATGCTATCTAGGTTGGTCATAATTTTTCTTCCAAGGAGTAAGCGTCTTTTAATTTCATGGCTGCAATCACCATCTGCAGTGATTTCGGAGCCCCCAAAAATAAAGTCTGACACTATTTCCACTGTTTCCCCATCTATTTCCCATAACATCCACTGGATCACTGAAAAAGCAAGAGAGTTCCAGAAAAACATATTTCTGCTTTATTGACTATGTCAAAGCCTTTGACTGTGTAGATCACAATAAACTGTGGACAATTCTGAAAGAGATGGGAATACCTGACCTGCCTCTTGAGAAACTTATATGCAGGTCAGGAAGCAACAGTTAGAAGTGGACATGGGACAACAGACTGGTTCCAAATAGGAAAAGGAGTACGTCAAGGCTGTATATGGTCACCCTGCTTATTTAACTTATATGCAGAGTACATCATGAGAAACCCTGAACTGGAAGAAGCACAAGCTGGAATCAAGATTGCCAGGAGAAATATCAATAACTTCAGATATGCAGNGGTGATGCCACTGAGCCATCTCATCCTCTGTCGTCCCCTTCTCCTCCTGCCCCCAATCCCTCCCAGCATCAGAGTCTTTCCCAACGAGTCAACTTTTCGCATGAGGTGGCCAAAGTACTGGAGCTTCAGCTTTAGCATCATTCCTTCCAAAGAACACCCAGGGCTGATCTCTAGAATGGACCAGTTGGATCTCCCTGCAGTCCAAGGGACTCTCAAGAGTCTTCTTCAACACCACACTTCAAAAGCATCAATTCTTCAGCGCTCAGCCTCCTTCACAGTCCAACTCTCACACCCATACTTGACCACAGGAAAAACCATAGCCTTGACTAGAGAGACCTTAGTCGGCAAAGTAATGTCTCTGCTTTTCAATATGCTATCTAGGTTGGTCATAATTTTTCTTCCAAGGAGTAAGCGTCTTTTAATTTCATGGCTGCAATCACCATCTGCAGTGATTTCGGAGCCCCCAAAAATAAAGTCTGACACTATTTCCACTGTTTCCCCATCTATTTCCCATAACATCCACGGATCACTGAAAAAGCAAGAGAGTTCCAGAAAAACATATTTCTGCTTTATTGACTATGTCAAAGCCTTTGACTGTGTAGATCACAATAAACTGTGGACAATTCTGAAAGAGATGGGAATACCTGACCTGCCTCTTGAGAAACTTATATGCAGGTCAGGAAGCAACAGTTAGAAGTGGACATGGGACAACAGACTGGTTCCAAATAGGAAAAGGAGTACGTCAAGGCTGTATATGGTCACCCTGCTTATTTAACTTATATGCAGAGTACATCATGAGAAACCCTGAACTGGAAGAAGCACAAGCTGGAATCAAGATTGCCAGGAGAAATATCAATAACTTCAGATATGCAGATGACACCACCCTTATGGCAGAAAGTGAAGAGGAGCCAAAAAGCCTCTTGATGAAAGTGAAAGAGGAGAGTGAAAAAGTTTGCTTAAAGCTCAACATTCAGAAAAAAAATATCTTAAGGCCTCCATCAAAGAGCTGTTAGATCTAATTAACAAATTCAATAAGGTTTCAAGATACAAAATCAATACCCAGAAATCAGTTGCATTTGTATACACTAATTATGAACTTTTGAAATAAAAATAAAGCAATCTCATTTTACAACCATGTCAAAAACAATACTTATGGATAAAATTAACCAAAGAAGTGAAAAATCTATGCAGCAAAACTATAACACATTCATGAAAGAAAGGAGACATGAATAGAGAGTTATCTCATGTTCATTAATCAGAAGAGTTAATATTATTAAAATATTCATCCTACTCAGAGCAATCTATAAATGAAATATAATCTCTATTAACACTCCACAATAGCTGGTATTCCCTAGTGGTCCAGTGGTTAGGAATCCACACTGTCACTACTGAGGGCCCGGGTCCAACCCCTGGTTGGAGAACCAAGATCCCAAAGCTGCATAGTGTGGCCATAAACAAAAAAACAAAATCCCAATAGCATTTTTCACAGAAGTAGGAAAAAAAAAGATCCTAAAATTTATATGAAACCACAAAGACCATGAATAGCAAAGCAATCCTGACAGGGAAGAACAAAGCTGAAGCCATCATACTTCCTGATTTCAAAATATATTACAAAACTGTAGCAATCAAAACAGTGTAGTATTGGCATAAAAACAGACATGTAGACTAATGGAACAAAATTTAAACACAGAAACACATACAGGTATGGTCAACTAATATTTGATGAGGCAGTTCTTCAATGGGGAACAGATATACACATAAATGCTATTAGGTGGACTTAGAGAATGAATTTATGGTTCCTGGGGGGAAGGTGGGAGGAAAGTGATAGGGAGTTTGGGATCAACATGTACACACTGCTATATTTAAAATGGATAACCAACAAGGATCTACTGTATAGCACATGGAACTCTGCTCAATGTTATGTGACAGACTGGACAGAAGAGGAGTTTGGGGGAGAGTGCATACATGTATATGTATAGCTGAGTCCCTTTGCTGTCCACTTGAAGCTATCACAACACTGTTAGTTGGCTATACTCAAATATAAAATAAAAAGTTTAATAAAAAAGAATGTAGAATAAACAAAGGAAAAAAAATTAAGTTCCATAGGATAAAGTAAATTATATATTAGTCAGAAAAAATAAATGGTGCGGCAAAATTGTATATCCACATGCAAGAGAATGAAATCAGACCTCTGTTTTATACTACTCACAAAAATCTGCTCAAAATGGATTAAGAACTGAACCATAAGACCTTACATCATAAAACTCCAAGAAGAAAATCTAGGGGAAAACATTTGTTTATATTGGTCTTAAAAATGGATTTTTTGATATGACACCAGAAGCACAAATAACAAAAACAAAATTCAATACAGGACTACATCAAACTAAAAGGATCTGCACAGTAAAAGAAACACAATGAAAAGACAATTAAGGAATGGAAGCAAATATTTGCAATTTGCATAACTGATACATGATTAATATACAAAATAAAAGGAGCTCATACAACTCAATAGCAAAACAACAAACAATCTAATTTTAAAATGTGCAAAGGAATTGAATAGATATTTTTCCAAGAAGATACTCAAATGGCCAACAGGTACATGAAAAGATGTTCCATATTAATACTAATTTTCAGAGAAATGCAATTCGAAACCAGAATGGGATATCACCTCATACTTGTTAGAATGAATATGATCAAAAAGACAAGAGATTTTTAAAATGCTGCTAAAGATATGGAGAAAAGGAAACCCTGGTTCACTATTGATATAAATGTAAATTAATATAGCCACTTAGGAAAACAGAGGTGAATGGAGGTCCACCAAAAATTTTAAACAGAACTACCACACAATCCAATCATGCTGCTGCTGCTCAGTTGCTTCAGTCGTGTCCGACTCTGTGTGACCCCATAGGCGGCAGTCCACCAGGCTCCCCTGTCCCTGGGATTCTCCAGGCAATAATACTGGAGTGGGTTGCCATTTCCTTCTCCAATGCATGCATGCATGCTAAGTCATTTTAGTCATGTCCGGCTCTATGGACAGCAGCCCTCCAGGCTCCTCTGTCCACAGGATTCTCCAGGCTAGAATACTGCAGTGGGTTGCCATTTGCTTCTCTACAATCCAATCATGCTTCTGGGTATATTAATATATTCAAAGAAGATGAAATCACTGTCTCAAAAATATATCTGCACACCCGTGTTCATTGTAGCATTACTCAGAATAGCTAAGACATGAAAATAACCTAAGTGTTTAATGGCAGATGAATGGACTTTTAAAAATGTGGTATATATATACAATGAAATATTATTCAGCCAGAAAAACAGAAGAAAGTCTCTGCCATTCACAGCAACATGAATGAACCTTGAGGGCATTATGCTAAATTAAATAAGTTACACAGAGCAAAGCAAATACTGTATGATTTCACCTACACATGGAATTTAAACATATGAAACTCATAGAAATAGAAACAAGAGGTGGGAGATATAGGAAAATGTTGGTCAAAGTGTACACACTTCCACTTACAAGGTAAATAATAAGTTCTTCGGATTTAATGTAAAGTATGGTGGCTGTAATTAACAATACCATATTATATACTGAAAGCTGCTATGAGGGTAGAGCTTTTATGTTCTCATCATAACAGTAATAATAAAATGGTGATTATAGAGGTAAAGGATGTGTTCACTAACTTTATTTTGGAAAGAATTTACAATATATACATGTATCTTATCATCACACTCTATACCTTCAACTTACACAATGTTGTACATTAATCGAGTGAAAGTCACCTAGTTATGTCCAACTCTTTGCGACCCCGTAAATTATACAGTCCACAGAATTCTCCAGGCCAGAATACTGGATCCAGTAGCCTTTCCCTTCTCCAGGGGATCTTCCCAACCCAGGGATCAAACCCAGGTCTCCTGCATTGCAGGCGGATTCTTTACCAGCTGAGCAGTCAGGGAAGCCCTGTATGTTAATTATATCTCAGTAAAGCTGGACCAACTCAATGAACATGAACTTGAGCAAACTCCAGGAGATAGTGGAGGACAGGAAAGCCTGGTGTGCCATAGTCCATGGGGGTCACAAAGAGTCAGACACGACTGAGCAACTGAAGAATAACAAAGCTGGAAAAAATCATACAGCCTATATGGTTCAAGAGGAGACCCTTTCAAACCTAACAGTAAGTATTTTTCAACAACAAGATCTTTCTCAGCCCTGTACTTAGACCTATAGGGAACAGAAGAGAAGGACAAAATATGGACCCAGTAAGGTGGCAGGATGAACTCTTCAAAACAAGGCAACTAACTCTAGAGTGAACTGTTGCTGACAGAACTGCAAGGAAGATAAGGAAGTGAGAACTGGAGCGATCACCAGAGGAGGTTACTTTCAAGTTGGAGTAGGATTTTGTAAGTGGGAGAGAAAGGGAAAAGAAAGCATTATGAATGTCTGAACAAAAGCTGAAAGGTAGTACTGAAAGAGTGTTTATGTTCTCACTAAACTGCTGCTGCTACTGTTGCTGCTGCTACGTCGCTTCAGTCATGTCCGACTCTGTGCGACCCCATAGACGGCAGCCCACCAGGCAACCCCGTCCCTGGGATTCTCCAGGCAAGAACATTGGATGGGTTGCCATTTCCTTCTCCAATGCATGAAAGTGAAAAGTGAAAGTGAAGTCGCTCAGTCATGTCCAACTCTTAGCAAACCCATGGACTGTAGCCCACCAGGATCCTCCATCCATGGGATTTTCCAGGCAAGAGTACTGGAGTGGGGTGCCATTGCCTTCTCCGTCTCACTAAACTGGGGGAAGTTATTTTCATCAATTCACAAAAGAGATTCTAGAGGGACAAGTAAGCTAATTCCAGCCCTTTGCCCCTAGCCAATAAAGGATGCCATCTATTCTTATCCTAGAGAGGTAGAATAGGGAAGAATTATGTGAGAGGAATTCTTTGAAGAGAATGAGACTGCTAGATCATGTTCTAGGCTTAAGTCAGAGTTTGTCTTATGGTAAATTCCTAGTGCATCTGGTAAACCTGCCTCTGGTCTAATTACTGTGACCCAATTTAACCACAAGTGATGACTCTACACATGGATATCACCAGATGGTCAATACACAAATCGGTCAATACTCAAATCAGATTGATTATATTCTTTGCAGCTGAAGATGGAGAAGCTCTAGAGTCAGAAAAAAAAAAAAAAAAGACGGAGATGATTGTGGTTCGGATCATGAACTCCTTATTGCCAAATTCAGACTCAAATTGAAGATAGTACGGAAAACCACTAGACTATTCAAGTAAGACCTAAATCAAATCCCTTATGATTATACAGAGGAAGTGACAAATAGATTCAAGGGATTAGGTATGATAGAGTGCCTGAAGAACTATGAACAGAGGTTCATGACATTGTACAGGAAGCAGTGATTAAAATAATCTGTAAGAAAAAGAAATGCAAAAAGGCAAAATGGTTGTCTGAGGAGGACTTACAAATAGCTGAGAAAAGAAGAGAAGTGAAAGGCAAAGGAGAAAAGGAAAGGTATACTCATCTGAATGCAGAGTTCCAAAGAATAGCAAGGAAAGATAAGAAAGCCTTCCTCAGTGATCAATGCAAAGAAATAGAGGAAAACAATAGCTGTCTCTTATACACATCTNATGGTTGTCTGAGGAGGACTTACAAATAGCTGAGAAAAGAAGAGAAGTGAAAGGCAAAGGAGAAAAGGAAAGGTATACTCATCTGAATGCAGAGTTCCAAAGAATAGCAAGGAAAGATAAGAAAGCCTTCCTTAGTGATCAGTGCAAAAAAAAAAAAAAAAAAAGAGGAAAACAATAGAATAGGAAAGGCTAGAGATCTCTTCAAGAAAATTAGAGATACAAAAAGAATATCATGCAAAGATGGGCACAATAAAGGACAGAAATGATATGGACCTAACAGCAGCAGAAGATATTAAGAAGAGGAGACAAGAATACACAAAAGAACTATACAAAAAGATCATAATAATACAGATAACCACGATGGTATGATCACTCACCTAGAGCTAGACATCTTGGAGAAGTCAAGTGAGCTTTAGGAAGAAGCATCACTACAAACAAAGCTAGTGGAGGTGAGGGAACTCCAGCTGAGCTATGTCAAATCCTAAAAATGATGCTGTTAAAGTGCTGCACTCAATGTGTCAGCAAATTTGGAAAATTCAGCAGTGTCCACAGGACTGGAAAAGGTCAGTTTTCATTTCAATCCCAAAGAAAGGCAATGTCAAAGAATGTTCAAACTACCACACAATTACACTCATTCCACATGCTCAAAATTCTCCAAGCCAGGATTCAACAGTACGTGAACTGAGAACTTCCAGATATTCAGTCAGTTCTGTCACTCAGTCGTGTCCAACTCTTTGCAACCCCATGAACCACAGTACACCAGGCCTCCCTGTCTATCACCAACTCCCAGAGTCCTCCCAAACCATGTCCATTGTGTTGGTGATGCCATGAAACCATCTCATCCTCTGTTGTCCCCTTCTCCTTCTGCTCTCAATCTTTCCCAGCATCAGGGTCTTTTCAAATGACTCAGCTGTCTGCACCAGGTGGCCAAAGTATTGGAGTTTCAGCTTTAACATCAGTCCCTCCAATGAACACCCAGGACTGATCTCCTTTAGGGTGGACTGGTTGGATCGCCTTACAGTCCAAGGGACTCTCAAGAGTCTTCTCCAACACCATAGTTCAAAAGTATCAATTCTTCTGCACTCAGCTTTCTTTATAGTCCAACTCTCACATCCATACATGACTACTAGAAAAACCATAGACTTGACTAGACGGACCTTTGTTGGCAAAGTAATGTCTCTACTTTTAATATGTTGTCTAGGCTGGTCATAACTTTCCTTCCAAGGAGAAAGCATCTTTTAATTTCACCATCTGCATTTATTTTGGAGGCCAGAAAAATAAAGTCAGCCACTGTTTCTACTGTTTACCCATCTGTTTGCCATGAAGTGATGGGGCCAGATGCCATGATCTTCGTTTTCTGAATGTTGAGCTTTAAGCCAACTTTTTCACTTTCATCAGAGGCTATTTAGTTCATCTTCACATTCTGCCATAAGGGTAGTGTCATTTCATATCTGAGGTTATTGATATTTCTTCTGGCAATCTTGATTCCAGCTTGTGCTTCCTCCAGCCCAGCGTTTCTCATGATGTACTCTGCATATAAGTTAAATAAGCAGGATGACAATATACAGCCTTGACGTACTCCTTTTCTCATTTGGAACCAGTCTGTTGTTCCAGTTGGATTTAAAAAAGGCAGAGTAACTAGAGATCAAATTGCCAACATCCACTGGATCATAGAAAAAGTAAGAGCATTCCAGAAAAACTACTTCTGCTTCATTGACTATGCTAAAGCCTTTGCCTGTGTGGATCACAGCAAAGCAAACTGTGGAAAAATTCTTAAAGAGATGAGAATACCAGACCACCTTACCTGCCTACTGAGAAATCTGTAGCAGGTCCAATAGCAAGTTAGACCCACACATGGAAAAACAGACTGATTCCAAATTGTGAAAGGAGTACGTCAAGAGTGTATATTGTCACCCTGCTTATTTAACTTCTATGCAGTGTATATCATGCAAAATGCCAGGTTGGATGAAGCAAAAGCTGGAATCAAAATTGCTAGGAGAAATATTAGTAACCTCAAATATTCAGATGACACCACCCTTATGGCAGAAAGCAAAGAGGAACTAAAGAGCCTCTTGATGAAAGTGAAAGAGGAGTGTGAAAAAGTTGGCTTAACACTCAATATTCAAAAAACTAAGATCATGGCATCTGGTTCAATCACTTCATGGCAAAAAAGCAGGAATCAATGGAAACAGTGTCAGACTTTATTTTCTTGGGCTCTAAAGTCACTGCAGCCATGAAATTAATAGACACTGCCTCTTTGGGAGAAAAGCTATGACCAACCTAGACAGCATATTAAAAAAGCAGACATATTACTTTGCTATCAAAGATCTGTCTATTCAAAGCTATGGTTTTCCCAGTAGTCACATATGGATGTGGGTGCCAAAGAATTGATGCTTTTGAACTGTGGTGTTGGAGAAGACTCTTGAGAATCCCTTGGACTGCAAGGAAATCAAACCAGTCAACCCTAAAGGAAATGAATCCTGAATATTCATTGGAAGCACTGATACTGACTTTGTCCACCTGATGTAAATAGCCAACTCATTAGAAAACAACCTGATGTTGGGAAAGATTGAAGGCAGGAGGAGAAGGGGAAAACAGAGTATAAGATGCTTTGATGGCATCACTGACTCGATGGACATATAATTTGAACAATCTCCAGGAGTTGGTGATGGACAGGGTGGCCTGACATGGAGTCGCAAAGATCTGGACACGACTGAGTGATTGAACAACTGTCTGAACAACAACCTACTTAATAGAATTATTGAGAGCATTAGGTAAGATAATGCATGTGAGGATGTACAGTAAAGGTTAAACTGCTATAAAAATTAAAAATAAAAGCATGTACTGTGGGGGTGGTGGCTGGGAGGGTAGCCTATGATACTACCATATGCCTCTGGGCTGTTGCGAACAAAACATTCTGCAGATGAATGACAACTATAGGAATATGTGTTAGCAATGGACCATAAAGGATTCTAGAAAATGCAACATGTTTCTCTCATAGTTAAAATCTCTCTGCCACTTACTAGCTTTGAGAGCATAATCAAGTCACTCAACTCTTCTGAACATCAGTATTTTCATCTGTAATATGAGGATATTAATACCTGGGAAGAACTCTCCATAACCTTCAAAGTGTTCTAAGAATCTTGCATTTTCTATTAAAGAATAGATGAGTTAATTAATATTAGACTTCGATAAGTCAAGAAAAAAATGTAATCTTTAGGCCAGCTATTAAAACAATACATAATAACGATGCTAGAGGGGAAAAAAATCTGAAAGAAGAAGCAAGAACAACACTGAACTTGAAACAGATTAGATATAAGAAGGAAATTTTGAGATATTAGATTTATACCCAAATAACAAAAATCATATCAAAAATAAATGTAGTCTTATCCTATTAAAATATAAGAATTATCATTCTGGATTTGAAAGAAAAATAAACAAGTTTAAGTTTCTAACAAGAGACTCATCTAAATTATAGTCATACAGAAAGGTTAAAAGTTAAATGATGAGACAAGCTATAACTAGCAAAAACTAACCAAACAAAGGTTGACTATCTATATTGATATCACAGAACTAAGCTTTAAGGAAATAAGAATTATTAAATTTATAACTGTATTTCAAAAGTATAAAAGGTTAATAAAAACCAATTTTCAAAAGAGTTTTAGAGTTTTAACATACTTCTCCTATAAAATGATAGAACAAGCAACAAGTCAGCAAAAATTTGAAAGTAAAAAAAAAAGTAACAAGGAGGTACTCTTTGAACACTATTAACCAAATTAATCTGGCAAATTTTATGTCACTACTCATCAACTGCAGAATACAAATTCTTTCCAAGTCCACGTGAGCCATCTACCAAAATTGGTCATATGTGAACCAAAAAGCAAGTCCCAAGTATTTCAAAGATTGAAGTTATACAGCATAGGTTCTGTAGAAATAAGTAAGGAATAGCAAAAAGACTTTTTGCAACCCCAAGGACTGTAGCCTACCAGGCTTCTCCATCCATGGGATTTTCCAGGCAAGAGTAATGGAGTGAGTTGCCATTTCCTTCTCTAGGGGATCTTCCCAACCCAGAAATCAAACCCATGACTCCCACATTGTAGGCAAACGCTTTACTGTCTGAGCCACCAGGGAAGGAGCAGCAAAAAGAGATCTAGTATGAGCCCATATGATAGAAAATTAAGAAATACACTTTTAAATAACCCAAGGGTCGAAGAAAACACAACAATGAATAATAGAAGATATTCTTAATTGAATAATTGAAAATTCTACACATCTTAACTACAGGGATGCAGGTAAACCTGTTCTCATAGGAAAAATGTGTAGTCTTAGAGAGCATACATGTATTAAAAAAGAGGAAATATTGAGAATGAGTGATCTAAGTAATTTTGCAAAAGAAGTATAAACAAAATAGCTAGATCAAAGAAAAAGGAAGGAATAAAAAACAAGAGAAAAGATTAAATGAATAAAAAATTATATAATTAAGAGGATAGACAAAGCCCAAAATTTGTTCTTTGAAAAGACTAGCAAAATTGATATGCATTGGTAATAAATATCAAGAAAAAAAAGAGGGAAGCTACAAATTACTAGAGTGGCCATACATCCTGGTTTGGCATCCTCTTCCATTTTCAGAAATATTCAATTCTGGATGATAAATTATGATCATCCTGCATATACTCAAATCAGAAATCAAAAAGGTACTTCATTGTGGGACATCCTCTGTAATACCTCCACCCTCTGTCTTCATCTTTCACCAAGACCTATTTATTTTGATATTTCCTTTTCTTTATCTCCACTGCTACAACCTTAACCTGTTACTAATTATATGTCATCTAGTTAGTGCAATTCAGTCTTCTAAAATGTCTCCCTGCCTCCAGCCTTACACTCATCTAATTGTTCTTTACTTGCAACCAAAGTAATCTTTTTAAATGACAAAACTAATCAGGTTGCTCCCAGGATAGTGTTGTTAAATCCCAAAAATAAAAATACAGAGTTCCCAGTTAAATTTGGACTACAGAAAAACAACAAATAGTGTTTTAGCATATGTAGGTATCATGCAACATTTGGGACATATTTATATTAAAATTTATGTTGTTTTCTGAAATTCAAATATGACTGGATGTTCTATATTTTACCTGGCAATCCTACCCCGAGATGAAAACCCCTCAATGATTCCCATTGTTCTTTTTTTAAAAAAAATTATTATGGTAAGGACATTTAATAGATTTATTTCATAGCAAATTTTTAAGTGTACATTCTTGACTATTGGTACAATGTTACAGAGCAGATCTCTCAAGTTTATTCATCCAGCTTAACTTAAACTATATATTTATTGATCAGTAACTCCCCTCTTCCCGCATCTACCTCTGGCCCCTAGCAATCTCCATTCTACTCCTTGATTTTGTGAATTTGATTATTTTAGATACTTAATATAAGTGCAATAATACAATATTTGTCTTTTTGTCTGGTTTATTTCACTTAGCATAAAGTCCTCAAGGTTTATCCAGGTTGCTGCATGTTGAAGAATTTCTTTGTTCTTAAATGCTAAACAGTATTTCATTTTACATATATGCCACATTTTCCTTATCCATTCATCTATTAATAGACATTTAGACTGTTTCCACATCTTGGTTATTGTGAATAACTGCAATGACATGGGAATGCAGATATTTCTTTTAGATCCTGATTCATTTTGGATAAATACCCAGGAGTGGGATTGCTGGATCATATGGAAGTTCCAGTTTCTTTCTTTTTTTTTTTTTTATATTTTTGAGTAACCTCCACACTACTTTTTATAGTGGCTATACTATTTTCATTACCATCAATGGTGTGCAATTGTTCCAATTCTATATCCTTGCCAACACTTGTTGTCATTTGTCTTTCTTAAAAAATAATGGGCATTCTGATACGTATGAGTAATATCTCATTGTGATTTTGATTTATATTCCCCTGATGATTAGTCACATTGAGCATTTCTTTCATAATCTTTTTGGCCACTTGTATGTCTTCCTTGCAAGGAGATCCAACCAGTCCATCCTAAAGGAAATCAGTCTTGACTGTTCATTGGAAGGACTGATGTTGAAGCCAAAACTCCAATACTTTTGCCACCTGATGCGAAGAGCTGACTCACTTGAAAAGACCCTAATGCTGGGAAAGATTGAAGGCGAGAGGAGAAGGGGATGACAAAGGATGAGATGGTTGGATGGCATCACTGACTCATTGGACATGAGTTTGAGAAAGCTATGGGAGATGCTGAAGGACAGGGAAGCCTGGCGTGCTGCACTCTTTGGGACTGCAAAGAGTCAGACATGACTGAGTGACTGAACTGAACTGAACTGAATGTCTTCCTTGAGAAATGTCTACTTAAGGCCTTTCCCCATTTTAAAATCAGATTATTAGTTTTTTTTTCTATTGAGTTGCATAAGTTCCTTGTATAATTTGCATATTAACTCCTTTTTAGACATATGGCTTACATATATTTTTTTCCCATTGTGTCGGTTGCGTTTTCACTCTGTTGATAATTTCCTTTACTGCGTTGATTATTTTCCTTTCCTTTTATTTGATTTGCTTTCTTTTGAAGACACTTTTTAGCTTGACATAGCCACACATTTTTGTTTTTGTTGTTGCCTATGCTTTTAGTGTCATATTCATGGAATCATTACCAAAACCAATGCTATGAATATTTCTTCCTATGTTTTCTTTTAGGAGTTTTACAGTTTTAGGTCTTAGTTTAAGTCTTTCATAGATTTTGAGTTGAGTTTTGTGTGTGGTATAAGACAGAGATCCACTTTCATTCTTGTGCATATGAATATCCAGTTTTCCTAATACCATTTGTTGATGAAACTGTCCTTATGAATGAATGAATGAGAAATATATTGAAGATATATTTAGCTTAGAACAGAGGTTATAAATCCAAAGACCAATAGAGTTCAAGAAGGAAAATAAAACAGTAAATTGGGTGAGACAAATAAAACTGTTGATTCTTTGGCTTAGATGTGCTTTCTTATTTTTGATAGATATAGGTACAAAAATTTCAGGTTTTAAAATCTGGTAAAAGAACAACAGCAGTGCAAGTGTGACATTAAGTGGTAACTGACATTCATTCTCAATGCTATAGGAAGCAGAGAGGGCTGCAATAAACTGTAGAGTCAATGCCCCACATAATGTGTAAACTAACAACAAAAGGCATGATAATAAAAGGCAGTTACTCTTGGCCTCAGTGCCAGGAAGAAAATGGGAAGAGGGAATGCTGGGGGTGGTAAACTAGAGAGCCCAGCCTAAAAGAGTGTGGCACTCTTTCATACCAACTGATTGATCCCTTGTAGAAATGAGGGGCTCCTGCTTCCTGATATCATGATTGTTTTTAACATGCTGGAAATTTGAATATTTGTATGAGATCCCTAGACTTTCAAATGCTGGTAATTAATACAATTTTGTAAAAAACCAAGTACTGAAAAAGAAAAGAAAAATTAAACACTGTCGTGGTCAGACAGACATAATTATAAGCTGAGGGGACCCTTGAGTTATTTGTGACCTCTGAATCAAGTTACATTTAACATATTTCTGGCTTTCATCCAAAAAAAAAAAAAAAAAAAAAAAAAAGGAACAAACAAAACCTAGAGGGGAAAAAGCTATTGGTCTAGGAAGTGAGAAAAAATTTCTCAGAATCCAAGAGTGGACAGGGCATCAGGAAAAGACATCATCAGAAGCACTTCATGAAAGAAAGTAGTCACACATACATCAAACACTACCCCTGAATTGTACTTGAAAGAGTGTATAATTCAATCACTTAATTTAACAGATGACATACCTAATACAGAGGTTAAGTGGGGTGCTGAAAGTCAAACAGCCAGTTACTGCTGTTTGATCTCATATTTCTCATTATAGTACTCTTTCTACTAAACCATGCTTTCTTTAGAGGGTCAGTTCAGTAAACCTTTTAATAAATCAAACTTAGGAAAGAAATGATGAATGTCTCTCAGCAATTCAACTGACATGTCTTTGTTTTTCTCCATGTAGATGACTGTGAAACACCTGATTGTGACCAAAGCTTTGTGGTCCCCAGGCACAAGAGACAGTGGTAGAGACTGTAGTCTAAAGACAACTTGGTGGGGAAAGTAAATGGCAAAAAAAAGTCAATAAGAGCAAAATTCTGAGCATTCAGTTTTGGTTGGGAATGGGGTGGTCGTTGCAAAGAAATGAAATGCACTTATTCCAATCATATCTATATGAAACCAAGAAGCTAAGTCGCTTCCACTTTGCTACTTCAGAAGCCTAAGAATGAGTTCTGAGTTTAACAGGGTAAAGTGTGATTTCAGAAGTCTTAAAATACTGTTCATACTGCATACTAAGTTACTCAAAACAAATTCAAGACGTTTGCTTCTGTGAAATCCTTTCACAGCTCCTTGCTTCCTTTCCTTTATTTAGCACATTTTCATTTCCAAGAAAGCCTGCTGACAAAAATTTTTCTCCACCTTTCCTTAAAGCTATCTCATTCTTCAGATCATGGCCATTGTCTTATTGCTTATCCTAGGGATACCAGGACATAGTACTGTCATCTTTCTCTCTCTTTTTTTTTCCTGCTATTATTAAATATTTATTCTTAAGCCCCTGGAGAAGGAAATGACAACCTACTCCAGTATTACTGCCTGGAGAATCCCATGGACAGAGGAGGCTGGTGGGCTATAGTCCATGGGGTTGCAAAGAATTGGACAGAACTGAGTGACTAAGCATGCATGCATGCATTCTTAAGCCATCAAGGTCTAGAGCTTTGAGCTTTTCTCTTCCTCTTTGTCACAATGATTCACTCACAGATTTCCCAACAAAGATCTGCCAAGTTCACTAAGGGATGGATGATGTGGTGCAAGCATAGCTCCTGCCATCAAGACAGATCTGTATTCCAAAATCCCGGCTCAGAATCATTAACCAAGGACTGACTTGCTTCTGAAAAGTTAGAAACGGACAGTGGTCAGAAAGCATATGAAATATCAGCATAAAATGAATAAACATAAGCACAAACTGTCTTAGGAGCCAGCACTATTTACACACACCACAGACACAATGATAATTCAGGAAAAAGATGAATTAAACCTCAATTGAATGGCTTAATCAAATGATAATTTCTTGACAAATTCCATATGTTTGGAAGAAATCATACCTATAAAACAAGAAGGTATGGTTTGTGTCTCTAAAGACCTTGAATTCTGTATGAGAAAACAAAAAATTACCAGGCATGGACTAATCAGATATTTAGCAATTAGACCATGAGGTGTATGTACTGAGGAAATAGAAAAGGAGCTTGCAAGGTAAATAGGTCACTGTGTTCTAAAGCAGTAGGCAAAGGCTTCAATGGATGAAGAGAGGTTCGAGCTGGACCTTGAGAGATAGTGAGGACTTGAATGGGTCAGAAAAAAGGATACACCAAGCTATGAGAACAGTAGTCATAGGAGGAGGAATAGGAATATGGAATAAAGAAGAGATCATCCACAGTGAGGCTGAAAGTTCATATAGGTGAGTAGCAGGACATAAGAGTGCATAAAAAGGATAAGAATTTTAAAAATCAGGTAGACGATTGTATTTAATGTGTCAGGCAACAAAGAGTTATTGCAAGTTCTCACAAGAATATGAGTTGATAGGAATATTTAAGGAATAATATTTTGGCTGTTATCTCCAACAGGTTAGATGGGAGAAAGAAAGCTTATTAGGAGGCTATGGTATTAAGGCAGATGTGAAGTGAAAGCAATTAGCTTTCAGAAAAAGAAGATAATGAAAATTTAAGTTTTAACCAGAATTACCTAGAATAAAAGAATGTTACAACTAGGGAAAAAGTTCAGAAATTATCTAATCAAGCTTCTTCAATATATACATGATGCAATTAAAGCTACGAAAGTGTAAGTGATTTCTCTAAGGTTACCTAGTAAGGTAGTGGCAAAGTAAGGGCTAGAATCCAGGCTATTCGACACCCTAAACAAACACCAACCTTTTGAATTTTAAATGAGACCAAGTATCTAAGTAGAATTTCCTTTAGGCAGTTGTAGATATGATACAGACATTCAAGTAAATAAATACTTAAGATGTTATCAGAAGGGATAGTACCTGGACTCAAAATCACAGGTGAGCTCTGAGAGGGAGAATGTAAAGACAAGAACAGAGATACCCAAATTAAGAGATGTGAGGAACAAAAGTAGGGGGATAATCAAGTGGAAGTCTTGTCACAGGAGCCAAGAAAAAGATTTTTCAAAATAAAGAATGGGAAACTTTCACTTTGGGCAAAAATGAAAAGGAACTGGATTTACTCTCCTGACTGAAAGAACTAAATTCATGGACAAAATATATAAAACAGTTCTCAAGATATTAGACACCAGGGAATAAATTGCAGTGACCCCTGAGAGATGGAAGACAAACACAGGAAGCTCTATGATTGCCCTAGCATACTGCCTTTAGAGTATTTCCAAGCTGCAATGCGAGGAACAGGAAGTCGGCCAAAGTTTGAGAGTCTCCTTGATTTGAAAAGACAGAATTAAAGATCTGGGAAGACCAAGGCAACTTGGGTTTGCAGGACAGAGTACCGAAGAGAAAAGACCTACACAAAAAAAAAAGAACCATGCGATCTGGAGATAGTCTCCTCAAGTGTTCAACTAAGTGCTAATCCAACATATGTCTGCTGAACCATCTGAAATGACTAGACATAAGAGAACTCAATGCTCAAACAGTCTGAGAATAGTTTCTGTTGCCACTAGTCAGACTATGAAAACTCAGGATTCAGATAACTGTGTAGAATATACAGAAAATTCTTACCTCAATAAGAGGAATAATTAGCCCTAGACTAAGCACAGCTGCACTCCTTACTATGAGACCTCCAAAACAAACCCAAAGTGATTATTCTATTTCAGAGTACATGTCCCAGAACAAAGCTCAAGAATTTTATAGGAATACAAAAATGTCCAACCTAAACAAAGTAAAATTAACAATGTTTGTCTTCCAAACAAAAATTGCCAGGCATAAAAATCAGCAAGTAAATATAAATGTAATGAGGATAAGGAAAAATCAATTAATATGGAAAGAATATAGATGATAGAATTAGTAGACAAAAACATTTAAAATGGACATAATTGAGGCGGCGATCCTAAGATGGTGGAGGAATAGGTTGGGGAGACCACTTTCTCTCCCACAAATTCAGCAAAAGAACATTTGAATGCTGAATAAATTCCACAAAACAACTTCTGAATGCCGGCAGAGGACATCAGGCACACAAAAGCAGCCCATTGTCTTCAAAAAGAGGTAGGAAAAAATATAAAAGACAAAATGAGAGAGAGAAGAGATAGGAATGGAGCTCTGTCCCAGGAAGGGAGTTTTAAAAAAGAGAGGTTTCCAAACACCAGGAAACACTCTCACTGCCAAGTCTGTGGCGAGCCTTGGAACCACAGAGGGCAACATAACCCAGAGAAAAAATAAATAAATAATTAAAACCCACAGATTATGTGCCCAACAGTAACTCCCCCAGTGGAGAAGCAGTGCAGACGCCTGCATTCACCACTAACAAGCAGGAGCTGGGCAGGGAGCCATGAGCTGCATTGCTTAAAGACCGGGCCTGAATGCCCCGAGGGCAATCTGAGGGAACTAACTTGAGATAGCAAACCAGACTGTGGGATAGCTACCACGTGAAAAGCCCTAACCTAAGACACCATCAGGCCCACTCACAGAACAAAGGACTGAGCAGAGCTAGCCGGCTGCAGACCAGCCTATTCCCCTCTGGAGACAGGTAGGCGAGGGCAGCCAGAGCCGGAAGGAGGCAATCACAGCCCCAGAGAGGCATTATTTACCAAACTGCAAGCAGGCTTCCTTGCTAACCAAGACTTCTTGGGATTCTGGACAGTCAACATCCACTGAGAAGGTGAATCAGTTTACACCCAGAAAACCGAGTGGCAGGAATGGGGGAGGTGATAAGTCACAGCAACCGTGCTCGCCAAACACCTGGTCACCTGAGCTGCTGGGATCTGGGAAGCGCACAAAACGCAAGCCCAACGGAGTCTGTGCCTCTGAGGACTACCGAGTACCTGAACCTGAGTGGCTTAGACATGGGAAGTGTATACAACCCAGGGCTGGCCTCAGACAGTTCCCGGCAGAGCAATCTAGAGCCTAAGCAGTGTAGACAGGGAAAGCACACATGCCGTGAGCGGGGGCAAACCCAGTGTGGCTGAGACACTGCGAACACATGCCAGTGTTATTTGTTTGCAGCGTCCCTCCCTCCCCACAGTATGACTGAACAAATGAGCCTAAAAAAGTGTCCACCACCGCCCCCTTGTGTCAAGGTGGAAATTAGACACTGAAGAGACCAGCAAACAGAAGAAGCTAAAACGGAGGGAACCTCCTTGGAAGTGACAGGAGCAATAGATTAAAACCCTGTAGTTAGCACCGGCTACATAGGAAGGGGCCTATAGATCTTGAGAAATATAAGCCAGATCAAGGAACTATCCGAAAATGAACTGACCCCACACCGCCCACAACATCAGCTGTTGCTAAGTTGCTGCTAAGTCGCTTCAGTTGTGTCCAACTCTGTGCGACCCCAATAGATGGCAGCCCACTAGGCTCCTCTGTCCCTGGGATTCTCCAGGCAAGAATACTGGAGTGGGTTGCCATTTCCTTCTCCAATGCATGAAAGTGAAAAGTGAAAGTGAAGTTGCTCAGTCATGTGACAACAACACCAGAGAAAGTCCTAGATATATTTTTTACTATTTTTACTGTCATTCTTTAATTTGAATTTTTTTAAATTTTTAAGTCCTCTATTACTCTTAATTTTCATTTTTATATCCTACGATTACTTTGCAAAAAGAGAGAGATCTTATTTTTAAAGCAAACTTCCTATATATATATATTTTATAATTTTTGTGACTTTTTTTCTTCTCTTTAATATTGTATTTTTGAAAATCCAGCCTCTACTCTAGATTTTTAATCTTTGCTTTTTGATATTTGTTATCAATTTTGTACATTTAAGAACCCAATCTTCAGTACTCATTTTTACTTGGGAGCAAGATTACTGGCTTGATTGTTCTCTCCCCCTTTGGACTCTCTTTTCTGCACCAGGTCGCCTCTATCTCCTCCCTCCCCCTTCTCTTCTCTACCAAGCTCTGTGAATCTCTTTGTGTGTTCCAGACGATGGAGAACACTTAGGGAATAGATTACTGGCTAGATCTGTTTCTTTCCTTTGATTTCCCCCTTTATCCTCCTGGCCACCTCTGTCTCCTTCCTTCCTCTTCTCTTCTCTGTATAAATTCATGAACATCTCTGAGCAGTCCAGAGTGTGGAGTGCACATAAGGAAGTGATTACTGGCTAGCTTGCTCTCTCCTCTTTTGATTCCACCTCATCTCACCCTGGGCACCTCTATCTCCTTCTTTCCTCTTCTCTTCTCCATGTAACTCTGTGAACCTCTCTGGCTGTCCCTCTCTGTGGAGAAACTTTTCATCTTTAACCAAGGTGTTTTATCAACAATGCTGTATAGATGGAGAAGTCTTGAGGCTACTGTAAAAATAAGACTGAAAACCAGAAGCAGGAGGCTTAAGTCCAAATCCTGAGAACACCAGAAAACTCCTGACTCCAGGGAACATTAATAGACAGAAGCTCATCAAATGCCTCCATATCTACACTGAAACCAAGCACCACCCAAGAGCTAACAAGTTCCAGAGCAAGACATACCATGAAAATTCTCCAGCAACACAGGAGCATAGCCCTGAGCTTCAATATACAGGCTGCCCAAAGTCAAGTCTATTGTTTTTCCAGTAGTCATGTATGGATGTGAGAGTTGGACTATGAAGAAAGCTGAGCACTGAAAAATTGATGCTTTTGAACTGTGGTGTTGGAGAAGACTCTTGAGAGTCCCTTGGATTGCAAAGAGATCCACCCAGTCCATCCTAAAGGAGATCAGTCCTTGGTGTTCATTGGAAGGACTGATGTTGAAGTTGAAACTCCAATACTTTGGCCACCTGATGCGAAGAGATGACTCATTTGAAAGGACTCTGATGCTAAGAAATATTGAAGGC
Source organism: Aepyceros melampus (assembly GCA_006408695.1). Classification (NCBI taxonomy): domain Eukaryota; kingdom Metazoa; phylum Chordata; class Mammalia; order Artiodactyla; family Bovidae; genus Aepyceros; species Aepyceros melampus. The sequence goes on along the minus strand of SJXQ01003698.1, from coordinate 68,603 downwards.
AGCAGGAGAAGGGGACAACAAAGGATGAGATGGTCAGATGGCATCATCATTTCAAGGACATGTGTTTGGAACTCCGGGAGTTGGTGATGGACAGGGAGGCCTGGCGTGCTGTGGATCATGGCGTCCCAAAGAGTTGGACATGACTGAGTGACTGAACTGACTGATACAAAAATCACATATGAATATATTTGTTGTGGTTTATTCATAATTACTCCAAACTAGAAACAATCCAAACTTCTTTCAATGTCTGCCTAAACAAACTGATTCATCCTTACAATGGAATACTACTCTGTGACAAAAATTAAAATGAATTGATCTATAGAGCATGTATGAATTTCGAACCTGTTGTACTCAGTAAAATGAATCAGGTTTAAAAGGAGGTAGTTTACTCTAACTCCATTTAGATTATATTCTGAAAAAGGCAAATATATTGGGACCAAGAACAAATCAGTGAATGTGAGAGGCTGAGATTTGGTGAGATTAGTACAAAGAAGTATATGCAGAATTTTTTTTCTGGTGATTGAATTGTTCTGTGTCTTGATTGATGAAAATTATTGGACTACATGCTTTTGTTGAAAATCACAGAACTGCATTCCAAAAGAATGACATTTGTTGTATGTGAATTAAAAATATACAAAAATAAACAAGCTGGTTAATGTAATTCATCATATTAATAGTGTGTAGCTCAGTCGGTAAAGAATCTGCCTGCAGTGCAGGAGACCCAGGTTCAATCAGTGGGTTGGGAAGATCCCCTGGAGAAGGAAATGGCAACCTACTCCAGTATCCTTGCCTGGAAAATCTCATGGACAGAGGAGCCTGGTGGGCTGCAGTCCATGGGGTCGCAAAGAATCAGGCACAACTGAGGGACTAACACTTACTTACTTATAAAGGAAAAGTCTTGTGATCATATCAATAAATAATACATTAAGTATTTGACAGAAATCAACAACTAAACAAAAATGTTAGAAAACTAGAAGTAAATTGTAAGGCCCTTATTCTGATTAAAATATATGCAAAACATGTACAGCAAACATTATATTCAATGGTCACATGTTATAGCTTTCCCCCTGGGATTAGAATAAGAAAAATATGCTTGCTCTCACTACTTCTATTTGACATTGTACTTGCATGTACCAGCTAGTGCAGTTAGGCAAGGAAAAGGTATAGAAAAGAACTGAAAAGACATAAATATGCCATTATTCATAAATCACATGATTATATAGGTAGAAAATAGAAAAAAATTGACTTTAGAGAAACTACATAAATAAACTAATTTAGCAAGGCTACCGGATACAAAGACAATACACAAAAGTAAAATGCACTTATTTAAATCAGCAATAAATGACTATAAAATAAAAAATTAAAATATATCAATCAAAATAGCACAGAAAATCAAATGCATCATATCTTATATCAGTTTCCCTGGGCTATTGAGTAGATGATGGAACTTGACATCCAAGAATTTTATGGGGTTGTGCCCTCAAGATAAGTACTTGTTGTGGAGTGAAGGATGTAAGATTGAGAAAAGGGAGAGTTGAATTCTGATGCGGCTGCAACAAAGCCTTCGTGGTCTCATTGGGTACTTTAAAACTATAATGTACTTGCAGGCATGGAGTTTGGACCTTTATCCCCCCTACATGGCCTGGACACAACTTGCTCATGGAGTTTGGGCATCATTTAGACCAAGATGATTTTCTTCAATAGAGGGAAATTCTCAGAAAGGAGGTCAGCTGCAAGCACTCAGGTACCAATATTCTTAGTAGCTGGGAGAATGAGTATCTCAGTTCTCATGGGAAATCTGAGTCATGCACAATGGTGCTAACTACAGTTCATGATTTTTATCACTTCAATTCATTTACTTAGTAAATTGTAAGGACAGAATATTAATAGAATTCTATTTGGTCTTATTTTTTCCCAACAGGAATTTACAAGATGAAGGCTAGTAGGATAAACTACAGCCCCTGACACAGCATTGATCTCAAGGTACATCTGATATTCACAGTTTAGACTAGATTCTCCTCACCATTGGCTGCTACTTCTGCTGGCCTATATGACTTATTTGGTGTGATCAAACCCTCTTTTCTGTTTACTATGCTCTTTAAGCCCATAACTAATAAAATTTTCTCTTGACCATCAAAATTAGACAGAGTAATGAGACATTCTAATAGATGAACTGGGTGTCAAATATTTTTCCCTACCTTCATTGTGTAAAAAAGATTTATCTCCTTCTGATCATCAGAGTAAATTATCCTTGTCAAGATGGTGACTCCTTTCTCTGCCTCTCTATTAGAGTGACATGTCTGAAGAATCTGAAGTGTACAAGTACCCTTTCTGTGTCCCTTGGTGGAAGCAAACCCTCTCTGGGAGCCAGGACCTCTAAATTCACAGAGCCCAGATTTATAGGGACAGGAAGTGCACATTTTCCAAATGGGTTACTTGGAGCTTATAGTAAGCAAGGACTGTTGTTGCTGTTCAGTTGCTAAGTTGTATCTGACTCTTTGTGACCCCATGGACTGCAGCATGCCAGGCCTCCCTGTCCCTTACCGTCTCCTGGAGTTTGGCCAAGCTCATTTTTGTTGAATCAGTGATGCTATCCAATGATCCCAATCCTCTGCTGCCCTCTTCTCCTTTTGCCTTCAATCTTTCCCAGCATCAGAGTCTTCCAATGAGTCAGCTTTTTGCATCAAGTGGTGAATACTAAAGTACATTGATTTAGTGTGTACACTACCTCATGGAGAATGGGACTCCCATCTCACAGGCTACGATCTTCAATATGATGCTTTAGTTATACTTTCAAAAGGCTGTCCTATTGCTCTATCAGGCCAGCAACTTCTGTGTAATGTGGATGTGATAGGACTAGCAGATCCCATGGTGATTTGTCCACTGTTTCACCTCCTTTGCTGTAAAACATGTTTCTTGATATCAAACATACAATGCTACGTGGGATAACATGTCATTGGAATAAACATTGTGTAAACCTTCAGATAGTGGTGATGACTGAGACTTTGACCCAGGATATATGTCAGTCTTAGTCAACATGAATCACTGCTCTTCCAAGATGGAAGGGATTCAATATAATTAATGTGCCACCAAGAGCCTGGCTAGTCTCTTTGGGGGATAGACCATATTGGAGATTCAGCTTCTCTCTGTTGCTAACAGGATGGACTTTTGGCAGAGGCAGTAGCTATATCAGCTTTGTGAGTGGAACTTCATTTTATTTGGCACATACATAGCCTCCATCTCTGCCACCTGAGATATTATATTTCTGCTCCCATTTTGTCAGCACCGGAGTTGTCCATGACAGGGGCTAGGCAATGAGTTCCTTAGTATTGCAACTTTCACTTCACTTCTATCCTGTTCACCACAAGTGAAAGTTTTAACAGTTACACTACTAGAGCATGCCAGGTAATCTATCTTACTACTAGTGATGAAATCCTAATTGTCAGAATCCCAGTAGTGATTCAGGTCCCAAATTCCAGTTTTAGTCTGCATCCTCTGACCACTCATGTGCTGTGTGTGCTCAGTCACTTTAGTTGTGTCTGACTCTTTGTGACTCCATGAACCATAGCCTGCCAGGCTCCTCTATCTATTGGATTGTCCTGGCAAGAATACTGGAATGGATTGCCATGCCCTCCTTCATGGGATCTCCCTGACTGGGGATGAACCTGGGACTCCTGCATCTCCTGCACTGCAGACAGATTCTTTGCCACTGATTCTTTCCCCACTGGGGAAGCCTGGTGGAAGACCACTCTTCATACTAACTGGCTTAGGTAACAGTCTTTGAAACAAATATTTGTATTCCTATAAAATTACTGTGAAGTACCCTCAGGGTCAGTACTTATGGAAGAGTCTAAAAAGTAGAATTATGCAAAGAAAGGAGTTGAAGTGTGATGCAATAGCAACAGTGTGTGTGTGCTTAGTCACACAGTCATGTCCAACTCTTTGCAACCCCATGGACTGCAACCTGCCAGACTCCTCTGTCCATGGGGATTCTCCAGGCAAGGATACTGGAGTGGGTTGCCATGCCCTCCTCCAGGGGATCTTCCCGACCCAGGGATCAAACCCAGGTCTCCTGCATTGAAGGCAGATTCTTTACTATCTGTGCTACCAGGAAATCTCAGAGCCTCCTCCAAACTCAAGGGATCTCTGAGGCTGGGATGGCACTTAATTATTGTCCACACTTGTGTAGCATTGACAGTTTTAGTCAAAAACTAAAACAAAACAAAAAGTACACTGGTCAGTTAAATCTGAATTTTGGATGAAGATGGGGTAATTTTTTGTAAGTACATTTAAACATTGATACAAGAAGTCTTGTTCATCTGAAATTCAAATTTAACTGGGTGTTTAATATTTTATTTAACACTGTACTCTTGCAGAAAGGGAACAAATTCTTATAACTACTCTCCTGTATCAACCAGTCATTGGGAGAGGGGTGAGACAACTAGGTACCTCTCTTCAGCTGAGAGTAATTCCTGGAAAAAGACTCAGCCAATAGTCCTCTCAGCCCTCAAGATTCCCAGCAGCTAGGTAAATGAGTTCCTTAGTATTGAAGGAGGAAATATGGATAGAACATCACAGCTTCTACTTTAGCTAGTAGTAAATCTAGCAGAAGGTATGCAAGATGTCTACACAGAAAATGTTAGAAAACATTGGAGATAGAATGTAATGATTTAAATAAACCGAGACATTCCATGTTCATGGATTGGGAGACTCATACTGTGAAAATGTTAATTATGACATCAGTCTATAAATCAATGAAAATTGCAGCAGATATTTCTGAAGAAAAATAAATGACAAGGTAATTCTAAAATGTATATAGAGGTACAAGGGATCAAGAACATGCAAGGAAATTTTGAAGAGGAAAAAAGTTGGATGACTTAACCTGATTTTTTCAGCTATTCAAATCAAGGCAGTATGGTATTGACATAAATACAGACAGGTTAGATCAACAGAACAGAATACAGTGTATGCAAACAAACTCAGAGTGTATGTATGGACAACTGATTAATAACCAATGTGGCATTGAATAAAAACACAGTTTTTTCAAAGAATGGTATTAGGTAATTTAGGTATCTACACTGAATATGAAAAGTGACCCTGTCTCAATATAGACACAAAAATTATTCCAGGTAAATTTTTATCTAAACGTATAAAGGTAAAATAGCAAGCTTCTAGAAGATAACATAGAAAAACATCCTCATGAACTTAGGGTAGGCAAACATTTCTTAGACAAAATGGGCTCAAAAACATGAACAATAAAAAAATGATTGCTAAATTGGCTTAATTTCTATAAAGAAAATATCATAACATACCCATCAAAAGTAAACATTAAATTATCTAGCAATAAAAAGGAATAAACTACTGAAAAAACAACACTGGTGAATCTCAAAAAATTACATTGAGAAAAAAAGAAACAAAATATACTTATTTTTTTTTTTAATGAGAAATTCTAGAAAAGATAAATCTAAGTAGACAACTTAGAGTCAGTGGTGGGGATGAGAATAGACTGGGAAGAGGGAGGAGATAATTTTTTCAGTGATAGAAATATTCTCTACCTTGATTGTGGTGGCATATCCATTTGTCAGAATTCATTGAATGATAAATTTAAAATAGGTACATTTAATTGTATGTATGCATTGTATTATTATTTATTTATTTATTTATTTAACATTTAAAGTAGCTCAGTCATGTCTGACTCTTTGCGATCCCATGGACTATACAGTCCATGAAATTCTCCAGGCCAGAATACTGGAGTGGGTAGCCTTTCCCTTCTCCAGGAGATCTTCCTAACCCAGGGATTGAATCCAGGTCTTCCGGATCGTGGGCAGATTCTTTACCAGCTAAGCCATAATGGAAGTCCAAGAATACTGGGATGGGTAACCTATCCCTTCTCCAGGGGATCTTCCTGACCCAGGAATTGAACTGGGGTCTCCTGCATTGCAGGCAGATTCTCTACCAACTGAGCTATCAGGGAAGCCAAAAATCTTACACACACTTTGTTTCCTCTTGCTCCTTGAGAGAGAGATAAAAAATGTCTGACACTTGCAGCCTATTTCCTCCATTTGGAGACCCCTATCAGCCCTGGGATTTCTTTGGAAGGAATGATGCCAAAGCTGAAACTCCAGTACTTTGGCCACTTCATGCGAAGAGTTGACTCATTGGAAAAGACTCTGATGCTGGGAGGGATGGGGGCAGAAGGAGAAGGGGACGACAGAGGATTAGATGGCTGAATGGCATCACGGACTCAATGGATGTGAGTATGAGTGAACTCCAGGAGTTGGTGATGGACAGGGAGGCCTGGTGTGCTGCAATTCATGGAGTCGCAAAGAGTCAGACATGACTGAGTGACTGAACCGAACTGAGCCTTCCTACATGTTACTCTCATTCTCCCCTTTTCTTTTAGGAGAATTATGCTGCCTAGGGAAAGGGGCATCATTCCTAAATTGGTGAGGAAACATATTTTCCTAACTCTCATACTGAGGGTCTCTGATCCAGGGGCCCCAAGTAGTAACTGAAGGAAGCTGCCACAGTGGCAGGAGTTTGAGCAAACATTTGTAACTTGAAATCCTTCATATGGCTAGAAACAAATCCAGTCACACAGTTACAGATGCAGGGAGCAAACAGCAAAAACAGAACAATCAGCAAAGTTAAGTCACATTATGTCCACAGTTAGGGTACAAAGTGTTGCACCAGTCCATCTTAGGACTGTTAGATGTCATCAGATTAAGAAGAGGCATCACATATGATTGTTGTTGTCAAAGGTATTCACAGAGTTGGAGAAAATCTTTTCCTTGAAGTGGAGATGCCTACCATGGGAAGTCTTCCACTGATGAAGAGGTGAGCACTCCACAGACCCAACAGTTAGACCAATTGTGGAATGTAGCATAGGAGTGATACCAGGACAGGACAGTATTGTATTATACTTATTGTATATAAATTACATCTCAGTCAATTTGCTTTTTAAAAAGGCACCATTAAGAGACCAAAGAAGCAGGCCACAAAGTGAGAAACAATGTCTGAAACACATATGACTTTTTTTTTTTTTGACTTATAAGAGCTCATTTCTATGATACAGAAAGAATTCCCACAAAGGGCAAAAGAAATAAAATTATGCAAATGAAAATGTACTCAATCAGTTCAGTTCAGTCGCGCAGTCATGTCCGACTCTTTGCGACCCCATGAATCGCAGTACGCCAGGCCTCCCTGTCCATCACCAACTCCCGGAGTTCACTCAGACTCACGTCCATTGAGTCTGTGATGCCATCCAGCCATCTCATCCTCGGTCGTCCCCTTCTCCTCCTGCCCCCAATCCCTCCCAGCATCAGGGTCTTTTCCAATGAGTCAACTCTTCGCATGAGATGGCCAAAGTACTGGAGCTTCAGTTTTAGCATCATTCCTTCCAAAGAAATCCCAGGGTTGATCTCCTTCAGAATGGACTGGTTGGATCTCCTTGCAGTCCAAGGGACTCTCAAGAGTCTTCTCCAACACCACAGTTCAAAAGCATCAATTCTTCTGCACTCAGCCTTCTTCACAGTCCAACTCTCACATCCATACATGACCACAGGAAAAACCATAGCCTTGACTAGACGGACCTTAGTCGGCAAAGTAATGTCTCTGCTTTGGAATATACTATCTAGGTTGGTCATAACTTTTCTTCCAAGGAGTAAGCGCCTTTTAATTTCATGGCTGCAGTCACCATCTGCAGTGATTTTGGAGCCCAAAAAAA
>SJXQ01003698.1:0-57203 GCA_006408695.1 Aepyceros melampus | reverse complement strand
ATATTAAAAAATAAACAAAAGAAATTTATATATAAAAAAAAAAAAATTAGTTGTATATATAACTTTCACTTAGAAGCACATTGTCTATGAAATAGACAAAATTGGAGAATGAACAACTCAAAATTTAAAAGTGTGCATATATTTTTCCCCATAGGCTGTGAATTAGGATCTAAATATTTAATGTTAAATTTCAATTTCAGATGGTTTTAAAGTACCTTTAAATGGTATGACAGATGAATAGAGAGACAGATATTTGAGAATTATTGTACATAGATAGGTCAATAATTTCATTTCATGATTGAAAACAATTTGACAGAAATAGAACATACCTTAGAGGGAGAAATTAACCCTAATGAAATGAACCTGATATTCTAAAGTTCAAGTCATTACATACTAGACTGTACATTTGGGGAACATTTTGTCCTACTTCTATATATAGGTAGATGTTATGCTTTTAAGACTTTAATGTACTTTGTGGAAATTAACAGCAAGCAGAAGATAGGTTTTGGTTAATAGTATATGCGAACTTATAAAAGGCATTTCTTACCAAGGTTCTATGTTTACTCTCACAAGACTCTCTATTCAAAATATTGCATTGTTTGACAATAGTCAGAGGGTGCAACAGATCATAATAATTCAGATGAGTAAGGGGTATGCCTTTCTTATGCAGAGCAGAAGATTGACTTTGAAAGAAGAGGTACGAAAGGAGAACTAGTGTGACTCTCCAACTATACATCTATTTTAGGAAAAACCACTTATGAAAATTGAGAATTTGGCAGCCGATTGTCTTAAAATTGTGTCTGTGTGTCCCCTAGAAAGTCTTCATGTATCCCCAAGGGTACATTCATCCGGGTATGAAAACTGTTATCTTAGACAGCATGTGTGCCCCTGCACCTAGAGCCTATACATGTGAATGATCATAGTCACCAGAACCACACAACTTAGGAATCCAGGTTATTTACTCTGATTACAATGTGAAATATAACTAGACATTTTCAAGGGAATTAGAACCAATGCTGGATGCATTCCATTCCTATCTGAGAGGCAGGGCAAGGAATACGGTGACCTTAGAGCAATGCCTCACCCCAGTACTTGCTGCCTCACCTTTTCTCATTCCTCCTTTATGTTTCTATCTCTGTGTCTGCACCCCAAGAGGAGTTAAGATCAATGCCCTCAAAGGAAGAGAAATGTCCTTTGAAATGATGATAAACACCAAGCAACAGCTTTGGGAGTGAATCTCCTACCTAAAGTAACACCTAATGGGGAAGGAATCTTTCAGCCTGCAAACAAGATGCATGGAGTGAGGCAAATGCTTGCTCTTCTCAGAATTCAGGGGACAATGGTGACTTCCTCTCTATTGCAAAAAGCAAACTGACAGGTGGCAGCTTGCATTTCAAACTGCTTTTCAAAATATTTGCATATGAATTATACAGAGGGAAAAAAAATTCCCCTCACCCTGGTAAGAATGGATTCTTATTCAGCTAGGATTAATAATCATTATTATGTTACCCTGGAGGAAATGATAGATATTTATAACCAAGTAACCTCTTAAAGGTTTAAACATCACATGAAGATTTAGCTATTGTCTCTATGAGAGGAGTATGCACAGTAGGACCTAGTGTAGAGAACTAAGGTTCTAAAGTTCCAAGCCCCATTCTGGAGGCTGCTAGGTGTGGGTTGGCTGCTGCAATGTTCACTCCATGAAAAGTAAACAGGCAGAGTCAGCCCTCACCCCGGGTCAAATGACAAAGGTCTATTAATGTTGAATCTAGATCATGTTTTTTTTTTTTTTTTTCTCTATCTATACATCCTTCCTTAATAATCTCATCCAGTCTCATGGCTTTCACATCTTTATCTCACCTCTCTCTAAGCTCAATGATACAATCAGCTGCCTTCTGGACACCTTCACTTAGATGTCTAATACATATCTCAAACTCACTTGTCTGAAGTGAAGTGAGTGAAATCGCTCAGTCGTGTCCACTTTTTGCGACCCCATGGACAGTAGTCAACTAGGCTCCTCCGTCCATGGAATTTTCCAGGCAAGAATACTGGAGTGGGTTGCCATTTCCTTCTCCAGGGGATCTTCCCGACCCAGGGATCAAACCTGGGTCTCCCGCATTGTAGGCAGACGCTTTACCTTCTGAGCCACCAGGGAAGTCTCTAAAACTGAATTTCAATTCATGCACAGCTTTCCTAATCTCAGTTCCAAGTTCGAAAACTTCATACTTCCTATTGCTCAGGTTCAAAAACTTAAGAGTCATTCTGGAGTGCTCTCTTCTCTTGCAGCCACATTCAATCTATCAGCAAACCTGTTGACTCCATCTTCAAAATATATCCAGAGTCCACTCATTTCTTATCACATTCACTGCTGCCTTGTTGGTTTTGACCAGCATTATTACCTTGATGTACTCCTTTCCCAACTGGCTCAAAATTGGGAAAGGAATATGTAAATACTGTATATTGTCACCCTGCTTATTTAACTTATACGCAGAGTACATCATGCGAGATGCTGGGAGAAATATCAATAACCTCAGATATGCAGATGACACCACCCTATGGCAGAAAGTGAAGATGAACTAAAGAGCCTCTTGATGAAAGTGAAAGAGGAGAGTGAAAAAGCTAGCTTAAAATTCAACATTCAGAAAACAAAGATCATGGCATCTGGTCCCATCACTTCATGACAAATAGAAAGGGAAAAAGTAAAAGCTGTGATAGATTCTATTCTCTTGGGCTCCAGTATCACTGTGTGGTGACTGTAGCCATAAAATTAAAAGATGCTTGCTCCTTGGAAGAAAAGCTATGACAAACCTAGACAACATATTAAAAAGCAGAGACATCACTTTGTTGACAAAGGTGTATATAGTCAAAGCTATGGTTTTTCCAATAGTCATGTATGGATGTGAGAGTTGGACCATAAGGAAGGCTAAGCACTGAAGAATTGATGCTTTTGAACTGTGGTGCTGGAGAAAACTCTTGAAAGTCCCTTGGACAGCAAGGAGATAAATTAGTTAATCTTAAAGGAAATCAACCCTGGATATTCATTGGAGGGACTGATACTGAAGATCCAACAAACACTTTGGCCATCTGATGGGAAGAGCTGACTCATTGGGAAAGACCCTGATGCTGGGAAAGACTGAGGGCAAGAAGAGAAGAGGGTGACAGAGGATGAGATGGCTGGATGGCTGGATGGTTGGAGGGATTCAGTGGACATGAGTTTGAGCAAACTCTTGGAAATAGTGAAGGACAGGGAAGCCTGGCATGCTTCAGTCCATGGAATCACAAAGAGTCAGACAAGACTTAGCGACTGAACAATAGCAACAATTACTTGCCTCTGATTATTGCAATGGAAGAAGGTGATGGCACCCCACTCCAGTACTCTTGCCTGGCAAATCCCATGGATGGAGGAGCCTGGTAGGCTGCAGTCCATGGGGTCGCTAGGAGTCGGACACGACTGAGTGACTTCTCTTTCACTGTTCACTTTCATGCATTGGAGAAGGAAATGGCAACCCATTCCAGTGTTCTTGCCTGGAGAATCCCAGAGACAGGGGAGCCTGGTGGGCTGCCGTCTCTGGGGTCACACAGAGTCAGACACGACTGAAGTGACTTAGCAGCAGCAGCATTGCAACAGACTCCTAGGTGGCCTTCTAGCTTCTATCTAAAGATATTAAAGCATAAGTTAGTGTCTTTGTCCACTTGGGCTGCCATGACAAAAATATCACAGATTATACGGTTTATAAACAACAGAAATTTACTTCTCATAGTTCTGGACTCTTGGAAGTCCATGATAAGAGTTCCAGTAAATTCAGTGTCTGGTGAGGGTTCATAATGCGAAAACCCTAAGTACTTTGAACAGCATTGCCACATAGTGGGCACTCAGTAAATATCTACTAATAAAAAGTAGATTTGTCTGAACTTACTTATAAAACAGAAAGAGATGTACAGACTTAGAGAACAAACTTATGGTTATCAGCGGGGAAGGATGTGGGGAAGGGGTAGTTGGGCAGTTGGGATGGACATGTACACCTGCTATATTTAAAATGGATAAACGACAAGGACCTACTATTTAGCACAGAGAATTCTACTCAATGTTATGTGCCAGCCTGGATGGGAATGGAGTTTTGGAGAAAATGGATACATGTATACATATATTGCTGAGTCCTTTTGCTATCCACCTGAAACTATCACAACATTGTTAATAAACTATTCTTCAATACAGAATAAAAAGTTAAAAATAAATTTAATAATTTAAAAATGGATAGATCTGTCTTTCTCCTTTTTCCCTTTCAAGGGACTGAGAGGTTCCTCTTTGGCTCCCAAAATGTAGGTATCTCATTCAGTCACTCAACAAGCATTTATTGAATGCTTACCATGTGCCATGAAGGCCTTGAGTAAGGACTAGGAACTCTATAGCCTTACACAAATGGTCTGAATTTTATACCCTGTCTGTAATGAAGCCCCTAAGAGTGGGAGACACACCTTCAGGAAGGGTATTTCTTATACAGAATGGAGGGCAGCACCTGCTATCAAAATGTAAGCTACATTCTTAAGCCAAAAGTTAATAAAATATCTTGGCCTGGGGTAGACACTCTGTGGGGATCCACCTCTAGTCCTATACATGGAGCTGAATGCTGTACATCAGGGTTTCTGACAACAAGGAACAAGGATGATTCCAGGAGATACACAGCTCAGGCAGGAGCTGCCTTTGCCCCATTATCTCTTTCCTGTTCATTTGCACTAAAGTATAAGTGGGCACATTGCATTTTGGGGAAAAAAAAAGAATGCAGACAGGAAGCACTCTAGGTCTCTGGAAGATTGGAGTAGGTTTCCAGATACCTTCTAAGTGCCATGTGCACACATACTCCAAATATCTGCAGTACATGATTCACCTGGATTCTCCTGAAAACTGGTGTAGGTTATTGAGATTATATCCATCAATGTCCAGTTATTATCAGTCATATAATTCTAGTAATGCCTCATTTATCCACCTGGTACACAGAAGAGTCTTCCAGAAAAGAGTCACTAAAAGTTGATTTCCTACAGTGTCAAGTATACACAACTCAAAAGCTTTGACTAGACTTTTGCGTTATCTAATCCAAATCCTTTACATTTTCTCTCCCAGGGCTTCAAAACTTTGGCACTATTTACATTTGGGACCAAATAATTCTTTTCTTTTTCAAACTTTAAATTTTTATTTTGTACTGGGATATAACAGATTAACAATATTGTGGTGGTTTCAGATGAACAGTTAAGGGACTTAGCCATTCATATACATGTATCCATCCTGCCCCAAACTCCCCTCCCATCTAGGCTAGCGCATAGCATTGAGTAGAGTTCCATGTGCTATACAGTAGGGGACCAAATAATTTTTAGATGAGGTAAAAGACTTTCCTGTGCACTATAGGATCTTTAGCTGCATTTCTAACCTCTACTCATTCAATGCCAGTAACACCTCTACCCACCCCCACCCCCACCCCGAATGTGACAGCCAAAATGTCTCCTGCTGCTGCTGCTGCTAAGTCGCTTCAGTCATGTCCAACTCTGTGCGACCCCATAGATGGCAGCCCACCAGGCTCCTCTGTCCCTGGGATTCTCCAGGCAAGAATATTGGAGTGGGTTGCCATTTCCTTCTCCAAAATGTCTCCAGATACTGCCAAATGTATCCTGAGTGAGGGACGAATCTCCCCTAATGAGACCCTACATGACTGTATGCTCAGTCACTCAGCCGTGTCCAACTCTTTGCAACACTAGGGACTATAGCCCACAAGGCTTCTCTGTCCATGGGATTCTCCAGGAAAGAATACTGGAGTGGGGTACCATTTTTTTCTCCAGGAGATCTTTCTGACCCAGGGATTGAACCTGTGTCTCCTACACTGGCAGGTGGATTCTTTACCACTGCTCCACCAGGGAATCCCATTGAGAACCAATAATCTAGTCTAAATTACTCATTTTAAAAATGAGGAAGCTGAATTTGATTTCATAGCTAGTGGGTAGCTAAGTAGGGATATTAAGGAAAATAGCACTGTCACTGTCTACCACCATGCAAGCCATGCAAAGTTTTTGCATGCCACATACAAACAATTAGACATTATCCTTGACTTCTCGCTTTCTCACACAATATCCTATCAGAGCTATTTCTAAAGTCTCTTTCAAACCCATCTTCTCTCCATATATACAGACACTATCTTAGAACAGGCTTCCATTTTCTTTCACCTGGGTTACTTAAACAGCCACCCAATTCTACTCTAGTCCTGCTCCTTCCAATCTATTAACCACGCTGTAGCCAGAGTAAACATTTAAAATTTAAAAAAAAATTGATTCCCATTATTCAGGAACTGAAAACTCTTCAATGGCTTCCCATTGTTCTTTATGAAAACATCAAACATCCTAACTTATTTTCTGGTACTTGCCCATCTTTCCCTTCTCACCAAACTACTGGCATTTCCAGAAATGAGCCATATTCTCTTTCATTTTCAGCCTATCATATATGATGCTGCCTCTGCATATAACTGGAGGAGGGCATGGCAACCCACTCCAGTATTCTTGCCTGGAGAATCCCATGGACAGAGGAACCTGGTGAGCTACAGTCCATGGGGTCGCAAAGAGTCAGACATGACTGAAGCAACTTAGCAGGCACACACTGCATAGAACACTTTATTTCCACTTACTTTTGTCTGATTTATTTATTAACTTAGACATCATATCCTCCAGTAAGTTTTCTCTGAATGCTAATGTCCAAATTAAGTGTCCCTCCCAAGTGATCTCTTTTCACTCTGCTTGTTAATCACTTGTTAGCTTGTCAGTCTTTCCCACTAGAATGTGATCTTCAAGGTGGCGTGTGCTATGTCTTGTTCACCATTCTATCCCCTGTGCCTGATGCATAGCAGAGTCCTTAATTCATATTTCATGAATGAAAGAATCAATGAAAGAAATTATATTTTTGAATTTCAGTTTTTTTAAATTATAATCTGTCTTCCTTTAAAATTACACACAAATAGAGGTTTATGCTTACTTAAAGGGAAGATATATAATGTAATTTGGTTTGTTTCTTCCTGACGACTTAGTGTCATTAAGCATAGTATGGTGCTTTCAGTAATGATGCCTTTAAGGACTCTGAAAACAGGTATTACTATTTTCCTTGGCACTCAAAGTTCCCAAACAACTGAAGTTTTCTATTCTTTGTCTTTTTAGTTACTACTTTCTACCCGTGTGCCACTCTGCAGCTGTCAGCATGTCTGACATTATTAATCCAGCACTAGGAATGGGGGACTCCTATTCTCTGTTCCCTGTTTTTGTGGCTTCTAATCTACTATAGACAGGGGAAGAAAATGTCCAATTCTGCTAGAACTGTATACAGGATAAAACTGTATTGACATAGGGTGAGGATGAAGACATTTTCTTCCTATGTAAAGGATATGAATATTAGGGTATGTAGCAGCTGTTTTGACCATTAGCAGCCCTTTGTACAGCTGCCTTGCTTTTCAGCTGTGATCCCAGAAGGAAAAGTGGCCTAAAAGGCAACTCTTCCTTACCCTCCTAGTTGGCAGCCATACCCTGTTTGTTGGAGTCAGAACTGGCCTCTTAGGATTCCATTTCAGAGCTGGCCAAAGCTGCCTCACAGACCAGAATTCCAGTCTTGCCATTTGACACCTCAGGTCCTCAAGCAAGGAAGAAAGACTTGTCATTTTATTCTGTCACTATCAGGTACACAAGGAGAAAAAAAAATACAGGTAAGATTTGTGAATACTGCAAACGCAAACAGATTTTAAATTTGCACAATGTATGGAGTATGGATACAAAGAAAAGGGAGGGATGCCTTCAAAAGAATAATTTGGCAGGCAGGGGCACATGAAGGTGTGTGTCAGCCTGGGAAGGTGGCCTTGCATATTGATGAAATAAGCCACTGAATAAATAGAAACTTAACTCTAGAGTGCAGAAGAGTTGTCCGGATGGAGAAGCTTCATTATGTGAGTGCATATCCTGCTGTAAATTCCAGGGTGATGCTTCATCTTTCCTGAGCAGGGAGAGGCCTGTGGTATGTTCAGAGCTTATAAGAAGCCACCTGCCAATGCACATGCCTCAGTGTATGCCCTGTATTGCCTATGTCAGGTCTGATATGATGATAATGATTATGTAATTATTACCTTATCACTTCTGAATATTGTACTTTCAGAGTACTGTCATATCCATTATTTCTTTTTCAAGGGGAAACCAAGACAGAAAAAAAATAAATAAGTGAATTACAAGATCCCACAGCCAGGGCAGAGAAGAGCAGAACTAAGAGTCAGATCTGTTGATGTACATTTTCTTCCCCTTCAATGACATTGCCTCAATGGTCTTAACTTATTTAAATAAGATTATCAAATGGCCACAAGAAAGAATCCTTTCCAGCTCCTCCGGAAAGTTGAAGGTGCCTGTGGGTTATTGCAAACCACAGCCCAAAGCAGAATCTAAGTTTCCAAGAGTGTATCAGAGGTGAGGGAAAGAAAGAGGGTCTGCAAATTCAGTAGGTGCTCTGCACCAGAGGAGACAGACCTCCTGAACAACCAGAGGAGCTTAGACAGGAGGAGGACAGACTGCAATCAGAAGAGGCATCTGGCTTGAATAAGCAGGGTAAGGAAGACCTTAACTGGTTTCAAAGATAACTGAGAAGATGGAGTAAGTTGTCTTCCCAAGTTGGACGAAGCTAGGCCTATCTAAGACCATGTAGTTGTATCAATAGTTTGTACCTTTCTACTATCCTCACACTTAGGCAGGTAGCTGGGGGTGACAGAAAGAGTACAGAGGTGAAAGGCAGAATATCTAGGCCAAAAATCACAGGCACTCAAGTCAGAAGGGACATAAGAGTTCAAAGTGCCCTATTTGTGGGTCAGACAGATATCAACATTAAATTCCCTGGGTAATACTTTCTATCTTAAGTCAGATGACTTTCCCAGGGAGTCTATAAACTTCTCATATTAACTTCAATAGGTACCAAAAAGTATTTCACACTGGTGCTTTGAAGATTTTAATCCATGATGGCTAAACCTCTATACAACTGAGTGTCTCCTAGACAGAAGAATGACAACTGGCAGAAATAAGTTGGAAGGGCCTGACCCCAGAATATTGGCCTGGGAAGACTGAAAGGAAATGACTTCTATAGCTCTTAAGATAAAACATAAATAAATTAACATGGCTCTTTCATGATATGACCCCAGCCTTTTTTTCCAACCTAATTTCTCCCCTCCCTCCACCTGCACTTTGTGTTCCAATCAGGTTCTTCTTAGTTCCCTGAAATACAAACCCTTTGCCTCTAGACTTGTGTGTAGGCTATTTCTCCCAACTGGAACTCTCTTTTCATCTCCACCGTATCTTCTTGACATACTTCTGCTGATTCTTCAGGCATCAGCTTAAAAGTATTTTCCTCTGAGAAGCTTTCCATGCCTCAACTCAAGACTGGATTAGGCACCTCCTCACTACTCCTTTACACAATGGTCTACCCACCATCTTCTGTCCCATACACTGGTTGCAATTGCAGGTAACCTTTACCAGAATGGAAGTCCCATGAGTGCCTCTGTCATTGCTGTATATCTAGCACAGTGCATGACATAAAGTAGGCAATCAAATTTTAATTGAGTTAATATCAACAACAATTCAGTCTCAGAAAATGTGTTGTGTCATAAAGCATTCAGGGCAGTAGCCTACTAGTCCATGCCAATAAACGTAGACTTTGTTTAATCCAGTTTTGTTCTCTTTTCCATATCTACTGGCTGTTTTATCACTTATATTTCCTCTTCATGCTCCTACCTTTTTTTTTTTAATATCACTTTCTGCTCTCTACTGCTTCCCAACCTCTGTTTCCATAGCTGCTCAGAGGTGCCTCTGTCATTCCTCCTACCTTCCCCCACAATGATCCATGCTCTGAGACTGAACTTTATGCCTTGTGCTCATACTACCATCTCCCCTCATCAAAAACGATCAATCTTCTTCCCGAAATCTCAGATTTGTATCCAGTTATTATTCTAGAATGTAGTTCAAAGTTATAAACTCATGTCAAGATGCTGATGCTCAACCTAACAATTACTCTGAGTTTTAGGATTTGCAAAGTGATTACAACTTCCCTGGTGGCTTAGCCAGTAAAGCATCTGTCTACAATGCAGGAGACCCAGGTTCGATCCCGGGTTGGGAAGATTGCCTAGAGAAGGAAATGGCAATCCACTCCAGGACTATTGCTTGGAAAATCCCACGGACAGGGGTCACAAAGAGTCGGACACGACTGAGCAACTTCACTTCACTTCACTTGTGATTATACAGTCACTTTCTGAAGCCCCAGTGCCATAAGGCAGATAAATAAATCTGTGATTTTGTAATTTGAGTGAGATTTCAGGTTTGTAAATGGATGCTGGTGGGGAGTGCTGGGTGTGCTGAAGCAGGGGAGGGGGACCCTCACAACCACACAGTGACCCAAGCAATGGTCAACGTGGTCTCACTGCCATTACAGGCATGCGCTAGGGAAACCATGAAAGAGAAAATCTAACTCAACCACAATTATTTCTGTGGGAGGAGCTTAGGGTTGTTGTTTAGTCGCTCAGTCATGTACCACACCTTGCAACCTCATGGACTGTAGCCTGCCAGGCTTCTCTGTTCATGGAGATTCTCCAGGCAAGGATACTGGAGTGGGTAGCCATTCCCTTCTCCAGGGGATCTTTTGGACCCAGGGATCAAAACCAGGTCTCCTTCATTGTAGGCAAATTCTTAAGCACTAGCTCCACCTGGGAAACCCACAGGGAGGAACTAGAACCTCTGCTAAAAGTAACTGTGCAACTATTGGGTAAAGTAGATTTCTATTACTCATGTTCTTCGTGTTCCATTCAATCCAACTAGTGCTTCTGAGTTCCTGCCTTCAATGCCCATGGTACTAGTAGTTCTAAAACAACAAATAGTCATATTTCTCTAATGGTTAACTATAGCAAAGCCCCTCACTAATCAGAAATATTTTTATTCCCCTCCCTTATCATCCACCTTCCCCCAAAATATCCCCCATCAGTGCTTTTGGCTCCCTATCTGGCTGTATATCTCACTGTGGTCACTTCCTAAATGCCCTGTTTGTTGGTCAGTCCTCGAATTGCTGAACAGTTTGTGTTTAATTTGGAGACTGTATCATATATATGTTAGTGGTGCTGAAGGTTAATGGTGCTTCAATAATGAACTTTATTTTAAAAAAATGCAACAGCAAAACAGGGGCATTTGAAATTAAGGCATTTCACAAAGTGCAACTGAAGAGGGAGCCTGTGGGTATCTATTTTTGAAGTGAAATTGTGATTCAACTCCTATCTTTTGCTGTTTATCTTCTGAATGATTACACTCAGGACACGACTGATGCAACTGAGCCTACATTGCAGGTATGGAGGGTAAAAAAGAAATCTATAGTTATTTGGGAGTGGCACATGTTATTGGCAGAAGATGGTTGTCAAAGTTGGAAAATAGAGAAAGAAACTGAATTCAGCCTCCTTGGAGTGAATGGTTCAGCAAAAAGACTGACCTATCAGTTGGAATTGGTAGTTGCCATGAAGAAATGTAAATTCATCAGAATTAAGGATAGAACCTCCTGATACCAGAGATTTCAATTAATCAAAATGAGACTATAATTAAAGGAGAGAGATCACAAGAAAGAAATCAGGAACTTAACAGAAATGTTAAGCACATTCAGGTGGCCAGAATACTTATCATGGAAGATATTCCGTATGGCTGCCCAGAGTTATCAGAAGAACCTCTCCCCTGGATGGAAAAAGTAGAGTATAAATGTTGGATTACAAGGCAGGATCAGAAGGAAGTCAAAGGTGCTTGGGCTTGCTTATAGGAAACTCTTGGAGCTGTCTGTGAAGACAGAGCTATCTAGCTGGAATAATAATGCAGCCCAGAACACTCTGTAAATAGGACAAAAAGAAAATTAGAAAGTTGGGCTTTGAAATTCTTGGAAATTGATACCAACGAGTAAATTATAAAAGTTATCTATCCCTACAAGTAAGATGGGAGTGAGGACAGTGAGAGAGAGAAACAGGGAATGGCTAAAAACAGAGACCCTAGGCACAAGAAGAGAAGTGTGGAGACTGTTGGTTGATCTTTTAAAGCTATAAACTAAAATCGTTGCCAAATGTGTGTGTGTGTGTGTGTGTGTGTGTGTGTGTGTGTGTGAGAGACGTCTTTTTTTTTTTTTTTTCAATGAAATAACATCTTATCTTGGGGAAAACTGTGTCCCTAAAGAAAGAGACCACAATGCAATTGGAAAAACAAGCTCTCAGGCAAATTTTGAAGTGGGTTTGTGTGAGATTATATGTGTGTGTGTGTTTAAGTGTTGAGAATATTTCCTCAGTTTGGTATGTGCTGGCTAATTCAAAGTTAATTTGATTTAGAAGAACTAAAGCTTGTTTCTTTCCTTTTTTGTTTCTCCTCTGGAACACAGAAAGTACTCTGCCTCCCTAGGACATAAATAACTCCAGGGACATTGGAATAAGACATACTATTATGAATTGGGTTTCATAACTATCTTAAATGACTCATTGTGCCTATCAGATTTAATGAAATGCTTCTTCATTTTTTATAAGCATAGAGTAGGAAAAATTGCCACAAAATTACCAAGAGAGAAATGGAATGAGGGTACTCACTTACTATAATATTCTTGTGAACAAAAGGCCAAAGATAAGTATTGAAATGAGTTTAGGAAAGGAAATAAAAGAAGTCAGATATATATATAGTAATATAGTGTGAGGAGGGGGAAGGAGGACAAAAAGTTCAAAGACCTGTCACACAAAGAGAAAAAAAAGTCAAAGTAAAAATTTTAACTGGAGGTTTTATGCTCTGAAACATTTCATCTTAGCACTAATATGATCTAGGTCCTTTTGTTAAAAAAAAAAAAATAGTTGATCGGAGTCTGTGTTGCTGTAGTATTTCTAAAGTTGCTTCTTTATGTTCTGTTACCTTACACTTTAAACCCAAAAGAACATACAGTTTGTGTGACTCTTTAGATTATGGATCTGTATCTTGATACTGGGTCTATGTGGGCTTCCCCGGTAGCTAAGTGGTAAAGACCCCACGTGCCAATGCAGGAGATGCAGAAGATGTGGGTTCCATCCCTGGGTCAGGAAGATCCTCTGGAGCAGGGCATGGCGACCCATTCCAGTATTCTTGCCTGGAAAATCCCACGGAGAGGGAAGCCTGGTAGGCAACAGTCCATAGGGTTGCAAAAGTTGGACACAACTGAGCACTCACTCATTCACTGGGTCCATAATTAGAATTTAGCACTAGACTGTGAAAGCAGGGAAGAAGGATTAGGTCTGAAACTTAAGAACACCCTTCTGTTAACAATCCACAACTTGATTAAAATGGACCTGGAAGTGGATAGGGTAGAGTCCATATCAAAAGAGGTCAAAAGATAAAGAGAATCAGTATTAGAACTGTATCTGTAAAAAGATGAGCAGTGAGTAAGGGATGGGAAACAAGAAAGAGGAGTGAACGAGATTCAGACAGTGAGGCTTAGACAGAAGAGGCTTAATGCATGAAACACATGTGAAAAACAGGCTAAAACTAGATGCTTATATAACAAATATTCCTTTCTCACAATTGCTATTGTGATTATTCTACATTAACTCTGCCTAAGATCCTCTGGGCTTTTCTATGTTCCTGCAAGATCTTCACTCTGATTTAGTAAATTACTGCTCCCATTTGAAAAATTGTAGCTTTCAAAATGTGCATGAGTTCTAGGCAGGGGGAGCATGTATTGCCTGCTTCAGGAAACTATGCAATGTTATGGTCTCTACAGAGCTTCAGAGAACACCAAAATATGCCTCATTATAGAGCCTGGATTTCAAAGCCTGTCACAAGGGCCAGTCAGTGTTAGTCAAATGAGAACTGTCAGAAGTACCAATTAAGTTAAAACAACAACAGCAACAACTACAACAACTTCCTTATGCTTCCTTAGTTGCAACCAATTGGAGGATGAAAGAACAGGGGTATAAAAGCCATTAGGAATAGAAAAAGAGAGCTCATTCACTCTCCCCAACTGCAGATCCTTGAGCTGGGGAAAGGGAAAACACAGGAAACTGAAGTCTTACTTTATATTGGCTAGATTTTTATTAACTGGAAAAAGGCCAAGCTTCTCTGGTGGCTCGGTAGTAAAGAATCCATCTGCCAATGCAGGAGATACAGGTTCGACTGTAAATTGAGGAATGTCCTACATGCTGTGGAGCAACTAAGCCCATGTGTCACAGTGTTGAGCCAGGGCTCTAGATCCTGGGAGCCACAACTACTGAGCCTTGATGCCCTAGAGCCTAGATTTCACAAGAAAAGCCGCTGCAATGAGAAGTCTACACACTGCAACTAGAGGGTAGTCCCTGCTCGCTGCAACTAGAGAAAAGCCCATGCAACAATGAAGACCCAGCACAACCATTTAAAAATTAAATTTTTAAATATAAATAAATAAAAAGTATGAATGTTCAAAATAAAGTTGTCCCTATAACCGAAAGTACCTGAAAAGCTATCTATTCTTCCTAGGGATCATTGTGGGACAAGAAAGGGAGAGTCCCAATAGCATAATTTAAAATAATAAGGAGTGAAAAAAACAAAGTGATTTCCTGTTCAGATCTCTTCAAGTCCTGGTACTTTTTTATTAATGAGCCAGTTACAGAATCAAATTATCTTCATAGAAAAATAAGGGATTTCTAATGGTGGCTCAGTGGTAAAGAATCCCCCTGCCAATGCGGGAGACACATGTTCAATCCCTTGGTTGGGAAGATCCCCTAGAGAAGGAAAGGCAACCCACTCTAGTATTCTTGCCTGGGAAACCCCATGGACAGAGGAGGCTGATGGGTCACAGGTCATGAGGTTGCAAAGAGTCGGACATGACTGAACAAACAACATTTAACTAAAAAGTACAGTTCTGTAGATTTGGTATACTGTAGACTTACTATTTTCACTAGCTAAAAATAGACATTTGTTGTTTGAGTGTGGCTGATCTCCAACAGCCATATTGCATTCTTTCAGCAGTGATGCATTGATTCCCCTTTGAGGAATTCACTCCTACCTGACTTTCAGTTAAAACAGCTTAGATGAGCTTTTGGACTGTGGGAGAGGGAGAGGGTGGGATGATTTGGGAGAATGGCATCGAAACATCTGTAATATCATATATGAAATGAATCGCCAGTCCAGGTTCAATGCATGATACTGGATGCTTGGGGCTGGTGCACTGGAACAACCCAGAGGGATGGTACAGTGAGGGGGGGGGGGTTCAGGAACAAGTATCTACCAAATGGAATATGAGAATGAATCCAGTCATGCAGAAATTAGAGTAGAAAGAGGTTAGGAACCTGGGTTGTCAGTGATATTGTCTGAGCTGCTGCACTGAGCCTTGATTACCACTGGAATTTTAAGTAATATGAGTCTCCTCCACATATTCCCTTTATTATATAAATTACTTTGAGTTGTATTTCAGTCACTTAAAACATCGAGAGTTCTAATGGATAACTTTGTTTTGTCTTGGTTTGTTTCTACAAAATGGGCCAGTTGCCTTTGACCATGTTATATCTGCCATGTAAGTGTGATCAGCTGTTTCAGAGATGCATTCTAGAACTGGATGAAAGTGAGTTTGGATGACTCATTGGAAACACATTTCTGCAACTACAAAGAAAAATTCAAAGCACAGGCCTATATTCAAGACATATGAATAGTACTGACAGTATAACTCAAGATATAATTACTTTCTTTTATTTTGGGTGCCTGGACATAAGGATCAGTTCTTGTTTAAATGCTAACCTAATAGTCTTCTAAGTGCTGTCTGAGCACCTGAAGTTGAGTTGTATGTCAGTGTTTGAAAAGTTCTTAGAAGGTCTAGTACAAGCACTGTCATTTGCACATGGATAAACTCAAGTCCAGAGAGGTAATTATCTCACAGAGTTAATAGCTAAACATCACACCCTGATTATGTCAATCTTATTTATACATCAACATACAACCTCAATGTTGTTTGTATAGCCACATACAAGTTCCTTGCATATATATATGTTTTACTATACACTTTGCCATCAATGCAGCATATATGATGTTTTAACCTACCTGCTGCCCTAGAAGCTAGATGGCTACTGATTTGAGCAAAGTACAGATGAGGTTAAGGGCATCTTTTTAATCTGTATGTGCCAGTGAGGTAGGCATCAGTTATTTTCACTTAGCTGACATCTTTTGTTCCTGGCTAAAGAGCCCAACTCTTCCTTTTGGCTTAAACACCCCTTCTAGGTCCAGAAATGGTCAATAACCTGAAGAGGACAATATCCTCCTGGCCATAGTGATCAGCTTAGGAGTGTGTGGGTATCTAAACCAGCTGAATCAGAGAAAATCTTGGGACACTTGTGGAAATTATTAGAGATAAGGAGCTTACTGTTTTGTTTGGTTTGTATGAAGTTTTTATGCTAGTAGAATGTAAATTTAGAGATGCTGATGCTCTTCTTTATCACATTGTTGGGAATAGCTTCTAACACAAGGAAAGTCAATCTGATAAATGATAGAGATTTCTAAAGATATCATGTGAATTCCCTGCTCCAGTCAGCCCTACACTTGAAACTTTCATATACATAACCTGATGTATTCCGCTTTCTTAATTAAACTAGTTTGTACTATATGTTCTGTTACCAAAAGAACCCTAATGCAGACTTTGATCTTTCTCACATCCAGATAGCACGTATAGTTGATAAGAGTTGTCACCTAACCAAAGCCTCCTTTTTTGAAACTGTCCACATAGTGTTAGTCTCAGATAAAAGGCCTTGTTTTAGATGAAGGTGAACACCTGATCCAGGAGTTATCAAATTATAAGCTATGTGGAGACAATCATTGGCACACAGTGACTGAATGAATTACCTATGGTCATGTTGAATTGGGCCAGAGCTGGAGCCATGGCAAGACAAAGTCATCTACAAACGATAGTTATAAGAAAACATAGAAACCATGAATCAATAGAGCAAACCTGTAAAGATGAAACACAAGAATAGAGCAAATATACGTAAAAAAAGAGACCACATAGCAAAAAAACAAAAAAAACACACACACACACACACACACAAAGGAAGATGGAGCTGCCTGATAATTTTCTACAAATAACATGGTGTTTTCTTCATGTCACTCCTTCCAGAACCATGACTCACATTTATCCTTCTAATTTAATGTCATTTTGTGATTTTAAACTAGCCTCAGTGGGCTTCTATTCTATACAACCAACTGGACCTTTCAGTCACAGATCCTGGCACTATACCAAAGGTTAAGGCAAGTTCATTACAAACCACCTGGATTCCAGGAATTATGCTGCTACTGCTGCTAAGTTGCTTCAGTCATTTCCGACTCTGTGCGACCTCATAGACGGCAGAGCCGGCAGCCCACTGGGCTCTGCCGTCCCTGGGATTCTCCAGGCAAGAACACTGGAGTGGGTTGCCATTTCCTTCTCCAATGCATGAAAGTGAAAAGTAAAAGTGAAATTGAAGTCGCTCAGTCATGTCCGACTCTTTGCAACCCCATGGACTACAGCTCACCAGGCTCCTCTGTCCATGGGATTTTCCAGGCAAGAGTACTGGAGTGGGGTGTCATTGCCTTCTCCGAGGAATTATACTGATAGCTAAAAGCAGAAGACTATGATTTGGTCTAGAGCATGAATTTTGAACATATAGAAGACTGTCTGCTAGGTCTCAATTCTCTGACTCTCAATTTAAAGCCTAAAATCTGTGGACTGGCTTCCTTGTGCAGGAAACTAGGGAAGATCTCCCCCACAAGTGTTTATAACAATGTTTAAATTATCATCTCAATTACTCTGTGTGTACACATTAATGAGCACTCTGCATATCAATAAATGAACTCTGTGTGTATTCAGAAGGCTACTGTGGTAACAGCAACATGTAGATCCAGTTCTTATTTAACTGGCACCTTCCCAGCTAGTTTTAAATGGCTTAGGAGATTATGTTGGAGATTTAGGGGAGAACAGATGATTCTCATTGTCCTGCATGAGGTAAATTTAAACTTGAAAATGGATGCCCTAAAACGTGTTACTATTCTGTTCCTAGTCTGTTCTCCAGCTGTACAGAATATAATCAGGCCAAAATGCTTCTAGAAAGAAAAAAAGACCTTGAGGTACCTAGCAGGATGCGATCACAAAGTTTTAGTTCAAAGCAGGCAGTCACCATCTATGGAATTAAGGTTCCCCAACTAGTTCATCCTCTGGGCTACCACAAACATACCCACCAAAGTGGGATAAAATAATTCCATCCTAGCACAGAAAAAACTAAATATAATGGTATCCTGGTTATATCTTGTCCTTGTTTCTCTTAAACTATTTTCTGTGGCTCATGGGCCCAGTGAGAGATTATTTGGAAATAATGAAAGAATTTGATCTTGTGTGGCCTCGGCCTGCAGTGGCTTGAAGCAGGATTTTAGTTCCCGGCCAGAGACTGAGGT
The DNA here is from genome assembly GCA_006408695.1 of Aepyceros melampus. Lineage (NCBI taxonomy): Eukaryota > Metazoa > Chordata > Mammalia > Artiodactyla > Bovidae > Aepyceros > Aepyceros melampus. The sequence continues at coordinate 38,744 of SJXQ01003698.1, read as the reverse complement.
CAGGTCACAACTGGGAGAGTACTGAATCCTAACCACTAGACCACGGGGACTGGTGGGCAATGACAAGGCTCTGGCCCATCTGCTGTGTAGAAATGAATTTCCATATAGAGACAAAAAGTAGTGAAACAATTAAAGGAGTTATTAGGAGGGAAAAGAGTACATGTTGATAGACACACCTGTAGACTGAGAGAGAGTGTGGAGCCCTCATGGTAGTTTGAATCACTCTTATGGGGCATTTCTTCTGAGTTTCCTTTGGCCAATCATTTTCATTTTTCTGGTTCAGAATCTGTGTTTGGTATATCTCAGGATCCTGAGATGTGTGCACATGCAGCTCGCATCTCTTAGCCAAGATGGATTCTAGTGAAGAGGCCTATGAGTAGCTTAACATCATTTACTATGGGGTGTTGCCCCCTCCATTTTAACCTCCAAGGACCCATTCTGCACACGTGTAGTTAGGAAGATCTCCTTGATTTGGAGAATGAGGAACATGTCTTTTCTTTCTTATCTGGGCAGGGCTCAGCTCCTCTCTTTCCCCTGCTATTTTGGAGTATCTGTCCACAGGAGACAGACTCCAGCTGCTTAGCCTGGGGCCCAACTATGTCCTGCCTCAAGTTTACTATTGTTAAAAAACAAAATTCAATGGAGTAAATTTTAAAGATCTTATTAGCTTTATTCAATGATTCATGAATTGAGCAGCATCTCATCTTGCAGATATAAAGGACCTTCAAAGAGCTGTATAAAATGAAAGACTTTGATAGACAGAAGGGGCAGGACAAGAAAGGTACACTAGCAAATATCTCATTATCTGTGGCAAGTTCAAATTTCCTTTAGGAGACAGCAGGGGTCTATCAGGCAGATTACTTCACTAGTACTGACTAGTATTGAGAAGACTCTTTAGAGTCCGTTGCAATGAGATCAAACCAGTCAATCCTAAAGGAAATCAACCCTGAATATTCATTGGAATGGGTGATGCTGAAGCTGAAGCTCCAATACTTTGGCCACCTGATGCGAAGAGCCAACTCATTAGAAAAGACTTTCATGCTGTGAAAGATTGAGGGCAGGAGGAGAAGGGGGCACCAGAGGATGAGATGACTGGATGGTATCACTGACTCAATGGACATGAGTTTGAACAAACTCTGGGAGATAGTGAAGGGCAGGGAAGCCTGGCATGCTGCAGTTGCAAAGAGTTGGAAAGGACTTAGTGACTGAACACTAACACTACTGACTGGGTTATTTCCAGATTTACTAGTTGAAGATTTATTCTATTCCTAGGGGAGGCTGAAACTTAAGTTAGGTATTAAGTCTCAGTTGATGATGAGGGGCTTAGCACAAGAAAGTCTATTTTGGACCTGTTGTCTCCTTTTTAACAGTATATATAGGATTCCCCAGAAGCTCAGTTCTGAGGAAGTAGCAGGAACCTTAAAAGAGTGATATTGGGTGCATGAAAGAAACCTTCTTGTCCTTCTCTTTGACTTGAAAAGTTAGTCAGTTTCTCTGTATCTCTTAAAGAGACAAAGTATATGTTGGTGACATTATTTTCTAGGCTAATCATTTGGGTGCAGAGTTATCTTCCCTTCCTCACCACTCCTTCTTCCCTCTTTTCCTTTTGTTCTTTCCTTTCTTTGAGCATCCTTTCCTTTTCTTTGATGAAGAGAATGTTTTTTCTTGTATTATTAAAATGAGCCTGTTGTCATTAAAAATGCCTACTCTAACAAGGTTATGTAAGGAATTAATAACTATTCAAAGCTCTGTTAAAACAACTTAGAAGCAAAGAAGAAGGAAGTGAATATTTTTTCCCTCATTGTTGGAAAAATAAAACCCAATTTTACTTCTTTTTGTAAAGTCTTAGTTGTTTCCATCTAGCTTAAGAAAAGAACAAACCAGTTCTCAGATACACAACAGCAGAGTAGTAGCACCAAACAGGATTTACATGACATACTGCATGTGATACATTAGGACAGTTCCTGGCCTACTGTGAGAACTGTAGGCAAAAATTAATCAGTAGATCTAAGAAAGAACTTGAAAATTTTATTCAAATCAAATTAGAGGAGTATAACCCAGAAAAGCATCTCACAAAGTTCTGAGAACCGTTCTGCCCATTAGAAGTCAAAGCACAGTTATACAAGTTTTTGGAGACAGAGGGCTGTACATTAAATGATGTATTATTGACAGTTTACTTGATCCATATTTAAGTATCATCCTGGTGGGACACTGAAGGCAAAGTTGTGTGCACATGTGCTAAGTTGCTTCAGTAGTGTCTGACTCTGTGCAACTCCATGGACTGTAGCCTACCAGGTTCCTCTGTCCATGGGATTCTCCAGGCAAGAATATTGGAGTGGGTTACCATGCCCTGCTCCAGGGGATCTTCCCAATTCAGGGATAGAACCCGCATTTCTTAACGTCTCCAGTATTGGCAGGTGGGGTCTTTACCACTAGTGCCACCTGGGAAGCTGAAGTGAAAGTGTTAGTTGCTCAATCATGTCTGACTCTTTGTGATCCCACGGTTTGTAGCCCACCAGGCTCCTCCATCCATGGAATTCTCAAGGTAAGAATATTAGAGTGGGCAGCCATCCCCTTCTAGAGAAAAGACCAGGATCTCCTGCATTGCAGGTGGAATCTTTACTGTCTGAGCCATCAGGGAAGCCCAAGGCAAAGTTGGGCTATGCAAATAGCTCCCCACCATGAAGCCACCATGTACTAGATTCAAACCTAAGCAACCTGATTCCACCCTAAACTCCAGATGACAATGCTGCACTGCTTCCCCCCTGAAATTGCATCCTCTTGAGAGGTTATGGGCCAACATTTACTCAAGTAACGCCCTCTCAGGATCTATAGACATCTGGAAAGAAAGCTTCAGCTAGCAAATTATGTATACCTTAGTCCACCTCCCTATCTAGGAGATAAAACTGCTTCCCCAAGAGGGGCATGAATAACTACACAGTTGCCCACAGTGCTGCAAAGGTAGTAGACAAAGCCATGGAGATGAATATACCTTCAGCTCTAAGCTACTATCTTCTATCCCTTTAACTGATGAATTTTAGAAAAATCACTTTTCCTTCCTCTCTTGCTCCTTAGAAGAAAAGCTATGACTACTCTAGACAGCATATTAAAAAGTAAAGACATTACTTTGCCAACAAAGGTCTGCCTAGTCAAAGCTATGGTTTTTCCAGTAGTCATGTATGGATGTGAGAGTTGGACTGTAAAGAAAGCTGAGTGCCAGAGAATTGGTGCTTTTGAACTGTGGTGTTAGAGAAGACTCTTGAGAGTCCCTTGGACTGCAAGGAGATCCAAGCAGTCCATCCTAAAGAAAATCAGTCCTGAATGTTCAATGGAAGGACTGATGCTGAGGCTGAAACTCCAATACTTTGGCTCCCTGATGCGAAGAACTGACTCATTGGAAAAGGCCCTGATGCTGGGAAAGATTGAAAGTGTAAGGAGAAGGGAGAGACAGAGGATGAGATGGTTGGATGGCATCACCGACTCGATGGACATGAGTTTGAGTAAGCTCTGGGAGTTGAGGATGAACAGGGAAGTCTGGCATGCTGCAGTCCATGAGGTTGCAAAGAGTTGGACACAACTGAGCAACTGAACAGAACTGAACTTCCTCTCTTGGGTGTGTATTTCACAACACACCAAAGCTCTCCTTGAGCCAGTCACTTGCTTTGCTTGAATTTAAGAAAACAATAGCAGAAGGATGGAGCTCACTCTTTCTAAAGGCTGTAAGCTCCATTTGTAACAGGTTAGGCCACTTGATTCCAAATCTTGAAGCAGAAAGAGGGCATCCCTATGAAGTCAGAGAGAGGTTAGAGGAATATCAGGCACACAAAACAGACGGAGTCTTGTTCCTTCTCTAGAGAAGGAAAACTACAAGCTGATATCAGAACCCATCATACGTCCTTCATTGTTACTGTTTAAACTGAATGCAATTTCTTTAAAAAAAAAATGTAGTTTTAAGCACATGGACTCTGGAGCCAGACTTCCTGTGTTCAGATCCAATTCTTTTCATTAATCCTAGTGTTGCTACCTGTACTTTGCTGTTATCTTGAGCCAGTCATTCAACCATCTTATGCCTCTGTCTCCTCATTTCTAAAATGGGAATAATAATAGTACTTTCTAATAGGATTTCTGTGAAGACTAAACAAGTAAATATATTTACAGATATTATAAAAGTGTCTGGCAGTAATAAGCATTGTGTGCTAAGTTGTTTCAGTCATGTCTAACTCTTTGCGACCCTATGGACTGTAGCTCGCCAGGCTCCTCTGTCCATGGGATTCTCCAGGCAAGAATACTAGAGTGGGTTGCCATACCTTCCTCCAGGGGATATTCCTGACCCAGGGATTGAACGTGCATCTTTTAAATCTCCTGCACTGGCAGGCAGGTTCTTTACCACTAGCGCCACCTGGGAAGACCCGTAATAAGCATTATATATTCGCTATTATTATCAATAATTATAGGATTGAAAAATAGCACAGGGAGTTCTTAACTGTTCTTATATTCACAAACTCTCCACTGTACTATTTATTCAGGTCTCTATTTTCACTTTGAACTGCATTTCCCACTTGTTCCTTGGTTTCTGTCTGTGGCCAAACAGAAAAAAGGCAACAGTTCATACAATCAGATTTTGGCACATGCAAAGGCAGGATTTTGCCACATGGAACTTCAAGACACAGTCTCTAGGAACACAGTACATTCAAATTCTGGGTCTGTCTGAAGAGTGGAAAGCATCACTTTCTAATGGCAAAACTCTGTCATGACAGGTTTATTTTACCATGAGAAGAGAGAAAGTCATGTGGTCTGTTCTTTCTGAGTCTTTTAGGATATCTGCTTGTTTTTTCATCAGTTTTTCTTGTCTTGTGAAAAAAAATAAAAGAAAAGGAGACTAAAGGAATAGCAGAGACCACCTAACTGATCTGGAATACTAGAAACACAAACTAAAGCCATCCCTTTAATTAATTTGAACAATCAAAGCATATGATTATATTACTCAGCAGGGAGAGAGGAAGTAATGTCCTAACTGTTGAAGGAATTAATTATGATACAACCCAAGAAAATCTTAGCACATGAACTAATTGTGGAACCATGTCTAATCAGAAATGGAACATTTTAATAAAACATAAGACCAGGATTTAATAACAAGAAGAAAAACAACAAAACAACTTAATATCAACTAGTGAGAGGCATACCAAAGTGTCCCTAGGTATTTATTCTTTATGCCTGCTCTGTAAAATTATATTTAGAATGCAGGTAAGTTATATATTGGTGAAATAGTAAAGGTCTCAAAACATTTCCTGGTTCCTATCGGTATATCATATAAAACATGTGGTTTAGAATTTAGTTCATGAGACCATATGTATCAAGGAGTATGCTACAAAGTTACCTAATTACAGGAGAATAATTAGGGGGGAAAAGAGTCTTGGATGCCAAACCTGTAAACTCAAAAGTATAAACTCATGACAGACATTACAGCAATAGTTCACACTTGAGGAAAGAGTTTGAAGACTGGTTAAGAAGCTGTCCATAAGTCTTACAGCTGGTTAACAGCAAATCTAAGAATCAGACCAGCTCTGTGACCCCACCAGTCCATTAGGGTGAAAACATCTCAATGGTGGTAAGATTCTATGGCTTTTATTTTGGTGGGTAATGAGTCACTCAGTTACATAGCACAGAATTTTACTTTCAGCTCTGCCTAAATAGTCAAATTGGCCTTAGAGATAATTTCCAGTCAAAGGAATAGAAGGTCTCCAAGTTTCTGTTCCCCATCACGTTTCAACTACAGATTTGTCCAAGATTGTGTCTTGACAGTAGCTAGGTCTATTAGGACTGTGTGGTCTGCTTTCCTTCAGGCCCAGACCTTGAGCCTATATTCTTTTTGTTAACCTTCTCTTATCCATACCGGGTTAAATCTTCATGTTTTCAAGGCTAAATTCAAGTTACATATTCCTTGACCATTCTGGAAAGAAATGATCTTTCATCTCTTCCAATGCCTATAACATCTGTATCTTTGCCACCCTTTTAACATTTACCATACACCTTAACAATGATGGTAGTGGTGGTTGGTTGTGGTAGCTAAAATTTGTTGAGGGCTTCTTTGTACTAGGAGCTTTTCATGAATGATCACACTCCTCTCTGGCATGCTATGATATAAGTTCTTGTATTTGAAGATGAAGAAACAGGCTCAGAGTTTTCAGGTAACTTGCATATGGTCACACAACTAGTAAATGGCACAGTCATAATTTAAGCACTTTTTTTTTCTGTCTCCATGATCCAGGTTCTTAACCACTATACCATGCTTTCTCAAGGTGCAGTCCATAAACAAAAGGCATAAAAATCACACAAATACAGCTTTCTGGGTTATACCTTAAACCTTTCGAGGGATAAACTCTGAGAAGAAGGTCTGGGAACCTGACTGTTTTCTATTTGTTGAAGGTTCAGATACCCACTGAAGTTTATGAGAATGAGTGCACCAAAAAGTCTACTGGTAGCAACTCCTTTGAGTTTATATAGGTTTTCATGCTTACAGAGCTCCTTGATATTCATTATTCCTTCCCAACTATTTCTATATATTATCCTTAATATGCATATACATCTTATGTTTCCTGACTAGAGTTCAATAAGCGTGGTTTCATTCTACATGATCCGCTCACCGCATACCTGTGTTTTGTACACATTCAATTTTCAGTAAGTCTACTCTTCCACTGTGATTGTGAATTGGTCTCTGCTGCTTCACAGAAGATATCAATCTATGTTTCATACTGAAAAGGGTATTTTACCCCTAAAACTCTGCACAGCAGCCACAAAGAGTGGCTTGAATTTCAAGCACTTTTATGTCATGCCCATTCTATTAAAACAGAGAGCATCACAGTGGTGGTACCTTTATGTCTTCACAGGAAAAAATGCCATTTGTGTATATTGCTAAGATTTCTATTCCTTTCTTGCATGGCCTACCCTCATCAACAGCTTCTTGCCACCAGCTCCCTGGGAGAAGTGCTTACAGAGAAGTTGAAGACAGTGGTGCTGATACGTGCTGGGCCACTCAAGGAATATACTGTAATGTCACAGATAGGAGCATGCTTTTGGCCACAGTGATCAAACATTAAGATGATAATTATAGTTTTAACTCTTCTGTTAGAAAATTTTGTTAAAAATGCTCATTATAGCAGGAGGAATCAACTTTCCTGACTTCAGATTATACAAAGCTACAGTCATCAAGACAGTATGGTGCACCACTGATTGAAGAGGCTGTGTATTGAAGAGGCTGTATGAATATGGGGCAAAGACAGCCTCTTCAATATGTGGTGCTGGGAAAACTGGACAGCTACATGTAAAAGAATAAAATTAGAACACTTGTTATACCATACACAAAGATAACCTCAAAATGGATTAAAGACCTAAAAGTAAGACCAGAAACTATGAAACCCTTGGAGGAAAACAGGCAGAACAATTGATAACATAAATTAAAGCAATATCCTTTATGACCTACCTCCTAGAGTAATGGAAATAAAACCAAAAGCAAACAGTTTAGTTCAGTCACTCAGCCAGGCTTCCCTGTCCATCACCAACTCCTGGAGCTTACTCAAACTCATGTCCATAGAGTTGGTGATGTCATCCAACCATCTCATCCTCTGTTGTCTCCTTCATCTCCTGCCTTCACTCTTTCCCAGCAAAGGGTCTTTTACATTGACTCAGTTCTTTGCATCAGATGGCAAAAGTTTCAGCTTCAGCATCAGTCCTTCCAATGAATATTCAGGACTGATTTCCTTTAGGATGGACTAGGTAGATCTCCTTGCTGTCCAAGGGACTATCAAGAGTCTTCTCCAACACCACAGCTCAAAAGCATCAATTTTTCAAGTGGGACCTAATTAAATTTAAAAGCTTTTGCACAACAAATGAAACTATAAGCAAGGTGAAAAGACAACCCTCTTAATGGGAGAAAATAATAGCAAATGAAACAACTGACAAAGGATTAATTTCTAAAATGTACAAGAAGCTCACACAATTCAATGCCAGAAAAACAAACAACTCAATCAAAAAGTGGGAAAAGACCTAAACAGACATTTCTCCAAAGAAGTCATACAGATGGATAACAAACACATGAAAAGATGTTCAACATCGCTTATTATTACAGAAATGCAAATCAAAACTACAATGACCTCACACACGCCAGAATCAGTTCAGTCAGTTCAGTCAGTCAGTCATGTACGACTCTTTGTGACCCCATGAACCACAACACGCCAGGCCTCCCTGTCCATCACCAACTGCCGGAGTCTACCCAAACCCAAGTCCATTGAGTTGGTGATGTCATCCAACCATCTCATCCTCTGTTGTCTCCTTCTCCTCCCACCCTCAATCTTTCGCAGCATCAGGGTCTTTTCAAATGAGTCAGCTCTTCACATCAGGTGGCCAAAGTATTGGAGTTTCAGCTTCAACATCAGTGCTTCCAATGAACACCCGTGACTGATCTCCTTTAGGATGGACTGGTTGGATCTCCTTGCAGTCCAAGGGACTCTCAAGAGTCTTCTCCAACACCACATTTCAAAAGCATTGATTCTTTGGTGCTCAGCTTTCTTTATAGTTGAACTCTCACATCCATACCTGACTACTGGAAAAATCATAGCCTTGACTAGGCGAAGCTTTGTTGACAAAGTAATGTCTCTGCTTTTGAATATGCCCTCTAGGTTGATCATAACTTTCCTTCCAAGGAGTAAGCATCTTTTAATTTTATGGCTGCAATCACCATCCGCAGTGATTTTGGAGTCCAGAAAAATAAAGTCAGCCACTGTTTCCACTGCTTCCCCATCTATTTGCCATGAAGTGATGGGACCAGAGGCCATAATCTTAGGTTTCTGAATGTTGAGCTTTAAGTCAACTTTTTCACTCTCCTCCTTCACTTTCATCAAGAGGCTTCTTAGTTCTTCACTTTCTGCCATAAGGGTGGTGTCGTCTGCATATTTGAGGTTATTGATATTTCTCCTGGCAATCTTGATTCCAGATGTGCTTCCTCCAGCCCAGCGTTTCTCATGATGTACTCTGCTAATAAGTTTAATAAGCAGGGTGACAATTACAGCCTTGACATACTTCTTTTCCTATTTGGAACTAGTCTGTTGTTCCATGACAGTTCTAACTGTTGCCTCATGACTTGCATATAGGTTTCTCAAGAGGCAGGTTAGGTAGTCTGGTATTCCCATCTCTTTCAGAATTTTCCACAGTTTATTGTGATCCACACAAAGGCTTTGGCATAGTCAATGAAGCAGAAATAGATGTTTTTTCTGGAACTCTCTTGCTTTTTTGATGATCCAGCAGATGTTGGCAAATTGATTTCTGGTTCCTCTGCCTTTTCTAAAACCAGCTTGAACATCTGGAAGTTCCCGGTTCGTGTATTGCTGAAGCCTGGATTGGAAAATTTTGAGTATAACTTTACTAGGATGTGAGATGAGTGCCATTGAGTGGTAGTTTGAGCATTCTTTGGCACTGCCTTTCTTTGGGATTGGAATGAAAATTGACTTTTTACAGTCCTGTGGCCACTGAGTTTTCCAAATTTGCTGGCACATTGAGTACAGCACTTTCACAGCATCATCTTTCAGGATTTGAAATAGCTCAACTGGAATTCCATCACCTCCATTAGCTTTGTTCATAGTGATGCTTCCTAAGACCCACTTGACTTCATATTCCAGGATGTCTGGCTTTAAGTGAGTATGAGTGATCACACCATTGTGATTATCTGGGTCATGAAGATCTTATTTGTACAGTTCTTCTGTGTATTTTTGCCACCTCTTCTTAATATCTTCTGCTTCTGTTAGGTCCCTACCATTTCTGTCCTTTATTGAGCCCATCTTTGCATGAAATGTTTCCTTGGTATCCCTAATTTTCTTTTCTTTTTTTAAATTTTTATTTTTACTTTATTTTACTTTACAATACTGTATTGGTTTTGCCACACATTGACATGAATACACCACGGGTGTACATGAGTTCCCAATCCTGAGCCCCCCTCCCACCTCCCACCCCATATCATCTCTCTGGATCATCCCTGTGCACCAGCCCTAAGCATCCTGTATTCTGTATCGAACATAGACTGGTGATTCGTTTCTTACATGATAGTATACATGTTTCAATGCCATTCTCCCAAATCATCCCACCCTCTCCCTCTCCCTCAGAGTCCAAAAGTCCATTCTACACATCTGTGTCTCTTTTGCTGTCTCTCATACAGGGTTATCATTACCATCCTTCTAAATTCCACACATATGTGTTAGTATACTGTATTGGTGTTTTTCTTTCTGGCTTACTTCACTCTGTATAATTGGCTCCAGTTTCATCCATCTCATTAGAACTGATTCAAATGTATTCTTTTTAATGGCTGAGTAATACTCCATTGTGGATATGTACCACAGCTTTCTTATCCATTCATCTGCTGATGGACATCTAGGTTGCTTCCATGTCCTGGCTATTATAAACAGTGCTGCAATGAACATTGGGGTACATGTGTCTCTTTCAATTCTGGTTTCCTCGTTGTGTATGCCCAGCAGTGGGATTGCTGGGTCATAAGGTAGACCTAATTTTCTTGAAGAGATCTCTAGTCTTTCCCATTCTGTTGTTTTCCTCTATTTCTTTGCACTGATCACTGAGGAAGGCTTTCTTATCTCTTCTTGCTATTCTTTGGACCTCTGCATTCAAATGGGTATATCTTTCCTTTTCCCCTTTGTTTTTCACTTCTCTTCTTTTCACAGCTATTTGTAAGGCCTCCTTAGACAGCCATTTTGCTTTTTTGCATTTATTTTTCTTGGGAATGGTCTTGATTCCTGTTTCCTGTACAATGTCACGAACTTCCGTCCATAGTTCATTGGGCACTCTCTCTATCAGATCTAGTCCCTTAAATCTATTTCTCACTTTCACTTATAAGCAATTTGATTTAGGTCATACTTGAATGGTCTAGTGGTTTTCCTGACTTTCTTCATTTTAATTCTGAATTTGGCAATAAGGAGTTCATGATCCACAGTCAGCTCCTGGTCTTGTTTTTTCTGACAATATAGAGCTTCTCCACCTTTGGCTGCAAAGGATATAATCAATCTGATTTCGTTGTTGACCATCTGGTGATGTCCATGTGTAGAGTCTTCTCTTGTGTTGTTGGAAGAGGATGTTTGCTTGGACCAGTGCATTCTCTTGGGAAATCTCTATTAGCCTTTGCCCTGCTACATTCTGTACTTCCAGACCAAACTTGCCTGTTACTTCAGGTGTTTCTTGATTTCCTACTTTTGCATTCCAGTCCCCTATAATGAAAAGGACATTTTTTTTTGGATTGTTAGTTCTAAAAGGTCTTGTAGGTCTTCATAGAATCACTCAACTTCAGCTTCTTCAGTGTTACTGGTCGGGGCATAGACTTGCATTACCGTGATATTGAATGGTTTGCCTTGGAAACGAACAGAGATCATTCTGTCGTTTTTGAGATTGCATCCAAGTACTGCATTTCAGACTCTTTTGTTGACCATGATGGCTACTCCATTTCTTCTAAGGGATTCCTGCCCACAGGTCAGAATGGCCACCATCAAAAAGTCTACAGACAATAAATGCTGGAGAAAGTGTGGATGAAAGGGTAACTTCTTATGCCTTGGTGGGAATGTAAATTGATACAACCACTATAGAAGATGGTTTGGAGACTCCTTAAAACACTAGGAATATAACCATCGTATGACCCAGCAATCCCAGTCCTAGACATATACCCTGAGGAAACCAAAATTGAAAAAGACACATGCACCCCACTGTTCATTGCAGCACTATTTACAATAGCTAGAATATGGAGGCAACCTAGATATCCATCAACAAATGAATGGATAAAGATGTTTTGGTACATATACACAATGGAATATTACTCAGCCACAAAAAGAATGCATTTGTGTCAGGTCTAATGAGGTGGATGAACCTAGAGCCTATTATACAGAGTGAAGTAAGTCAGAATGAGAAAGATAAATATTGTATAATAATACATATATATGGAATCTAGAAAGATGGTACTGAAGAATTTACGTAGGGCAGTAATGGAGAAATAGACATAGAGAACAGACTTATGTACATGGGGAGAGGGGAGCAGAAGTTGAGATGTATGGAGAGAGTAACATAGAAACTTACATTACCATATGTAAAATAGATAACCAATGGGAATTTGCTGTATAACTCAGGAAACTTAAACAGCAGCTCTGTATCAACCTAGACGGGTAGGATAAGGAGGGAGATGGGAGGGAGGTTCAAGAGGGAGGGGACATGTGTATCCTTATGGCTGATTCATGTTAAGGTTTGACAGAAAACTGCAAAATTCTGTAAAGCAATTATCCTTTAATTAAAAAATAAATAATTTTTCATTAAAAACTGAAAAAAATGCTCATTATAGATAATAAAAAGCAAGGTGAAGAAACCTGTATTCACTACCCTATGATTAAAACAAAACCACTGTTAAAATTTTTATATATAGGGTTTCAGTCTTTTTTCTATGAATGTATGTGTAGATACGTGTGTGTGTGTGTGACATGTATTAAAAATATATACAAGGTTTAGATAGTGACTTTTAGAATATCGAGAATATATCAGAAACATTTTTCCTATTTCATTAAATATCTTTATGTAAAATATAACATGAAAAGCTTTATAGAGTAGTTAAATTATTGCCTTGCTTTTCAAAAAGCCTAATGACTGCCATGCCTGGGTCAAGAATTATTGAAAAATAAGACAATCAAAGTAGAACCAGTACTAACGGTCAGTTGGACTGGTGGACCTGTGACTAAAAGTCTGACTAGATGCCCAATGGGGACTCGGCCAATGGCTCAAGTGGTAAAGAATCAACTGCTGTGCAGGAGACACAGGAGACATGCATTCAATCCCTGTATCAGAAAGATACCCTGGAGGAGGATATGGCAACCCACTCCAGTATTCTTGCCTAGAGAATCTCATGGACAGAGGAGCCTGGAGGGCTACAGTCCACAGGCTCACAAAGAGTCAGACATGACTGAGAATGCACGCATTACTAACACATCAAAATAAATCATAAGCATGAAGCTAGGAATAGTATCCAAGAGATCAGAAGAAGCAGAAAGATGATACACAAAGTTCCAAATTATAGTATGTAGGTTAGCTATAATAATCAGAGAGATTCAGTTCAGTTGGAGGCTGAGCATAGGTAGAGTCAGGGTCAGGAATCATGACCAGAAGGGTAAATGTAAGCAGGGGTATAGCATAGAGTTGGAAGATACAGAGATAGGTCTGGATTGGGGATTCAAGACTGAGATGAACAAATAGTTGAGAATAAAAGGGAACTGAGCACAGGAACTCAGGATCTAGGTCAGAGGCAGATCAACACACTGCTGTGATAACCAGTCTTTGGAGAGGGGTTGTCTGGATATTAGCAGTCTTGTTGAGGGCAAGTAAGAGTATGGTAAGAACTCTGCACAGTTCAGAGTGCCCTTAGAGAGCTTTCAGACTACCATAGAAGCTCTACTTGTTGATTGAAGGTGAGAGGATTCAAGTAATCACACACATCAGTGTGATCAGTATCTGGCAAGGGGCAGAAGAGGAATGACAGGAGGCAATGCTGAGAATATAGGATACTTTTGCATGGTGACTTTAAAAATGTGAAAATGGAAATTTTCATTTTTGTGTTCAAAATTATCAAATAGTGCTTCTATACAATTCAAATCATATAGATTCTTGCTATGAGAGGTGAGTGTCAAGGTGAAGGGAGGTGGGGTTGGTGGAATGGATTAACAGAGGAGTTTGGTTGTGTGGATAACAATGAAATACTGTTTCATTGTACAACATCCCCACCCCTCAACTTTCAAGCCTGGCATATAGGAGATGGCTTCTCAGGTGGCACAGTGGTAAACAACCCATCTGCCAATGCAGGAGATGCAGGAGACATGGGTTCAATCCCTTGGTCAGGAAGTTCCCCTGAAGGAGGAAATTGCAACCCACTCCAGTATTCTTGCCTGGAAAATCCCATGGACAAAGGAGCCTGGTGGGCTACAGTCCATGGCAAAGAATCAGAAATGACTGAGGGACTGAGCATGCATAAAACACACAGTAAACATTAGTTTAATTAATTTAAATACTGTTAAGGCCATCACTGGGCTAGTCACAGCCAAACATATGAAAAAAGAATATACTGTTGTTCTCTAAAAGAGTGTTTGTTTTTTGAAGAAACATGAAACAAGAGAGGAAAAAATACTCACTTTCCTAGTACTGAGGACTAGATAACTATAATCAGTAAACATAATAGTTCAAGGAAGAAAAGCTAGAAATTGGTATTGGCTAGAAGGTTTCCAGGTAGAGGGAAAAATTAAAAATAGGAAAGGTTTAGATACAAAACATAAGCAAAGGAACAAGGTACCTCTCACCACCAAGTTTCCTACCACTTCTGACCATGCTTTCCAAACTGTATGCCTCTGCCTAGTTTTTTTGCCTATGAGAGCACTCCATTTCTTCTAAGGGATTCTTACCCACAGTAGGAAATATAATGGTCATCTGAATTAAATTCACCAATTCCAGTCCACTTTAGTCCACTGATTCCTAAAATGTCAATGTTCACTCTTGCCATCTCCTATTTGACCATTTCCAACTTACCTTGATTCATGGACTTTCCATTCTAGGTTCTTATACAATATTGTTCTTTTACAGCATTGAACTTTATTTGATCACTAGTCACAACTGGGTGTTGCTTTTGCTTTGGCTCAGCCTCTTCATTCTTTCTGCAGTTATTTCTCCACTCTTCTTCAGTAGCATACTGGGTACCTACTGACCTGGGGAGTTCATCTTTCAGTGTCAGCATCTTTTTGTCTTTTCATACTGTTCATAGGGTTAAGGCAAGAATACTGCAGTGGTCTGCCATTCCCTTCTCCAGTGGACCACATTTTGTCAAAACTCTCCTCCATAACCCATCCATGTTGGGTGGCCCTACATAGCATAGCTCATAGTCTCATTGAGTTAGACAAGGCTGTGATCCATGTGATCAGTTTGGTTCCTTTCCTGTAATTGTGGTTTTCATTCTGTCTGCCCTCTGATGGTTAAGGATAAGAAGTTTGTGGAAGCTTCCTGATGGGAGGGAATGGCTGAGGGGAATCTGAGTCATGCTATGATTGTCAGGGCCATGCCCAGTAAATCTTTAATCCAATTTTCTGTTGATGAGTGGGGCTTTATTACCTCTCTCAATGGTGACCTCCTTCAAAAGGACTTATGCCAGCATGTCACTGAAGTGAGAAATAGATTCAAGGGATTAGATCTAATAGAGTGCCTGAAGAACTATGGACAGAGTTTCATAACACTGTACAGGAAGCAGTGATCAAAACCATCCCTAAGAAAAAGAAATGCAAAAATGCAAAATGGTTGTCTGAGGAGGCCTTACAAATAGCTGAGAAAAGAAGAGACAAAAGGCAAAGGAGAAAAGGAAAAACATATTCATCAAAATTCAGAGTTCCAAAGAAGAGCATGGAGAGACAAGAAAGCTACCCAAAGTGATCAATGCAACGAAATAGAGGAAAACAATAGAATGGGAAAGACTAGAGATCTCTTCAAGAAAATTAGAGATACCAAGGGAACATTCCATGCAAAAATGGGCACAATAAAGAACAGAAATGGTATGGACCTAACAGATGCACAAGATTTTAAGAAGAGGAGGCAAAAATACACTGAAGAACTATACAAAAAAGATCATATATCTGGGTTATCAAACCCAGATAACCATGATGGTGTGATCACTCACCTAGAGCCAGAAATTTGGAGTCAGAAGTCAAGTTGGCTTTAGGAAATATCACTACAAACAAAGCTAGTGGAGGTGATAGAATTCCAGCTGAACTATGCCAAATCCTAAAAAATGATGCTGTGAAAGTGCTGCACTCAATATGCCAGTAAATTTGGAAAGCTTGGAATATTTGGAATATTTGGAAACCTGTGGCAGTGGCCACAGGACTGGAAAAGGTCAGTTTTCATTCCAATCCCAAAGAAATGCAACACCAAAGAATGCTCAAACTACCACACAATTGCACTGATCTCACACGCTAGCAAAATAATATTCAAAATTATTGAAGTGAGGCTTCAACAATATGTGAACTGAGAACTTCCAGATGTTCAAGCTGTATTTAGAAAAGGCAGAGGAATCAGATCAAATTGCCAACATCCTCTGGATCATAGAAAAAGCAAGAGAATTCCAGAAAAACATCTACTTCTGCTTCATTGACTACACTAAAGCCTTTGACTGTGGATTACAACAGACTGTGGAAAATTCTTAAAGAGATGGAAATACCAGACCACCTTACCTGCTCCTGAGAAATCTGTTTGCAGGTCAAGAAACAACAGTTAGAACTGGACATGGAACAACGAACTGGTTCAAAATTGGGAAAGGAGTTTGTCAAGGCTGTATATTGTCACCCTGCTTATTTAACTTATATGCAGAGTACATCATGCAAAATGCTGGGCTGGATGAAGCACAAGCTGGAATCAAGATTTCCTGGACAAGTATCAATAACCTCAGATATGCAGATGACACCACCCTTATGGCAGAAAGTGAAGAGGAACTAAAGAGCCTCTGGATGAAAGTTAAAGAGGAGAGTGAAAAAGCTGGCTTAAAACTCAACATTCAGAAAACTAAGATCACGGCATTTGGTTCCATCACTTCATGGCAAATAGATGGGAAAACAATGGAAACAGTGACAAACTTTATTTTCTTGGGCTTCAAAATACTACGAATGGTGACCACATCCATAAAATTAAGATGCTTGCTCCTCGGAAGAAAAGCTATCACCAACCTCAGTTCAGTTCAGTCGCTCAGTCATGTCTGACTCTTTGCGACCCCATGAATCACAGCATGCCAGCCTCCCTGTCCACCAACTCTCGGAGTTCACTCAGACTCATGTCCATCGAGTCAGTGATGCCATCCAGCCATCTCATCGTCTGTCGTCCCCTTCTCCTCCAACCGCCAGTCCCTCCCAGCATCAGAGTCTTTTCCAATGAGTCAACTCTTCGCATGAGGTGGCCAAAGTAGACAGCCATTAAAAAGCAGAGACATTACTATGCCAATAAATGTTCATATAGTCATAGCAATGGTTTTTCTAGTACTCATGTATGGAAGTGAGAGTTGTACCATAAAGAAAGCTGAGTACCAAAGAATTGATGCTTTTGAACTGTGGTGTTAGAGAAGACTCAAGAGTCCCTTGGACTGCAAGGAGATCAAACCAGTCAATCCTAAAGGAAACCAGTCCTGAATTTTCATTGAAAGGACTGATTCTGAAGCTGAAGCTCCAATATTTTGGCCACCTGATGGGAAGAACTAACTCCTTGGAAAAGACTCTGATGCTGGGAAAAATTGAAGGCAGGAGGAGAAGGGGACGACAGAGGATGACGTGGTTAGATGGTATCACTGACTCGATGGACATGAATTTGAGCAAGCTCTGGGAGTGGTGATGGACAGGAAAGCCTGGCATGCTGCAGTCTATGGGGTTGCAAAAAGTCAGACATGACTGAATGACTGAACTGACTCAGCCTGCTTTACATTGATGATCAGGTTGTCCATTCTAAAGACTGTTCTGCAATAAGCTCGTCCTGAGATGCTTCATTTTACAAGATGCTCATGCTCAAATTTGGGAAGTGCTACACTTTCCTCCTGGAGATGCACAATGCATATAAGCATAATAAATTCTCTGAAAAATCTTGCAATATAGAAATCACTTCTAATTTTGTTGAATCCAGCATTTCTTAATACAATTGACTACTAGAGACTTTGATTTCAATAAATGCTTATGAACATTCCATGGCACTAGTATGCTACAGAACACACAGTAGAAGATACCACTATAGAAAAATAAACAATTTAAATTATCTATCAAAATCTCCAAAAATTAGAGATAATGAGAAAGGAAAACAGGCTAGGGCTATCAAGAGTTAAACACCAACTGCTGTCAGTGATGATTTATTGGGGCTGTGCTGCTAAGAACAGTTATCATCTTGATTTTACACACTTTCATCAGCCTTTTTGGAGAAGGAAATAGCAACCCACTCCAGTATTCTTGCCTGGAGAATCCCATGGACAAAGGAGCTAGGTGGGCTACAGTTCATGGGGTAGCAAAGAGTCAGACACGACTGAGCGACTAACACAAACACACACGCTGTCATTAAAGGGGGAAAGAGAAAAGAGATGAGCACAAAGCTTTTTAAAAGATGGTTTGTCTACAGATGGTTTGGAAGACACTATTCTAGGTCACTACCCATTTTTAATCCCTTTAGCCCTAAGGTGCATGACATTTGAGCTCGTTAGGTTTGATAAACAACCATTTCCACTGCAAGGTGAGAATAGGCAACCATAAAATTACATTTTTATTGGACCCCCTGATGTTCAAGCACTCTTATTTTTTTTTTTTCCTGGTAAGTGTGATTTTCTTGTGAGATTAGCTTTGAATTTGAGTCCTGGTTACTGCGGATTGTGGTATGTCATTGGCCTTAGAAAATAGAGGCATGCCAATAGTTTCTCTTGCTTCCCAGAAGAGTACCTTGGCTGTAGTTGATTAGAGAATCACGTTTAGAGATGGGGAACTTCTTCAACTTTCCCTGGAGATATGTAAGCTGAAGTTAGTAGTCATTTGACAAGATTGTCAAGAGGTAGAGATTGGTCTTTATGACTTAAAAGGGCTCTTCTAACCCTAAAAATGTAGATTAGGTGGAAGCTTTAGGAAATCTCTTTGTACATAAATATCTTCTGGGAAGCTTTTGAAAATTCCACTGGCTTGGTTCACTCCAGACCAGTAAAATCACAATCTGCAGACATACGTTTCAGGTATCTTAATGTTTAGTCAAAGTCAAAGTCAAAGTCAATTCACTCAGTCGTGTCCGACTCTTTGTGACCCCATGGACTGCAGCCCACCAGGCTCCTCAGTCCATGAGATTCTCCAAGCAAGAATACTGGAGTGGGTTGCCATTTCCTTCTCCAGGGGATCTTCCCGACCCAGGGATCGAACCCAGGTCTCCCGCATTGGAGGCAGATGCTTTAACCTCTGAGCCACCAGGGAAGTCCTATCTTAATGTTTAAGGGCCCCAAAATGATTCTGGTATGTACTCAGAGTTGACAATAGCTGGGTTAGATAATTTTAGCCATTTATTAAAAGAGCTGACTCTAACATAGTAGACCATGATTCCATTATTCCATGCTGGATATATATTCAATAGGAGTAGGTGTCTGCCAA
Organism: Aepyceros melampus; assembly: GCA_006408695.1. Taxonomy (NCBI): domain Eukaryota; kingdom Metazoa; phylum Chordata; class Mammalia; order Artiodactyla; family Bovidae; genus Aepyceros; species Aepyceros melampus. The sequence continues at coordinate 19,542 of SJXQ01003698.1, read as the reverse complement.
GATGAGATAACTTGAGAGGCACTAGGTTCATTTACCTCTCTTCAGTCCCCACATTCCCTTCAGGCTATCCACTATGCTAGTCATATTTCCTATTAGAAAATGAAAGTCTCTCAGTCGTGTCTGACACTTTGAACCCCATGGACTACTATACAGTCCATGGAATTCTCCAGGCCAGAATACTGGAATGGGTAGCCTTTCCCTTCTCCAGGGGATCTTCCCAGCCCAGGGATCAAACCCAGGTCTCCTGCACTGCAGGCAGATTCTTTACTAGCTGAGCTACAAAGGAAGCCATTTCCTATTAGAGATGTGTTCTTTTATATTAGGCCTCCAGGGTCCCCTCTTAAAATGCAAATAATCTCTGGAGAAGGAGTACATTAAAGCTAATATTAGTCACTGGCACTGTGTCATTTAATAGATCAGTTTGTCATCTAACAAGGCCAGGAGGGAGTAGGGAGGGTTCAGGAAGAGAAACATTACTTACTCAGAGAGTGTGCCAAGAATGGTATCCAAAGTTTACTGTCTTCCTCCCCTGTACTCTTCCAGTGCCCTGCTGCTGCTGCTGCTGCTAAGTCCTTCAGTCGTGTCTGACTGTGCGACCCCATAGACAGAAGCCCACCAGGCTCTTCTGTCCCTGGGATTCTCCAGGCAAGAGTACTGGAGTGGGTTGCCATTGCCTTCTCTGTCCAGTGCCCTATCCTTTCAGTTTTAAGATTACTCATCTGACTCTCTATATTTATATCCTGTGAACTAACTGTGAGTCATTTTACCTATTTGTCTCTGTTGTTGAGAGAATATTTGGTATCTTATAAGAAACTGGTATAAGGGAGCTACTTTTTTTATGTTAACAATTTCTTTCTCCTCTTCTAAACAATGCAGTCAGAATAGCAAGTAATGTAGGTTGTTTCTATGCAGGCCATCAAATCACCCAATTACCAAACTGATTGCATGTTCAGCCAATTTAATGAAATCAACCTAGTGAATATTATCAGAAAGGAAAAAAATTTCAGTTTCACCCCCTAGCCCCACTCACAAAAGAAGGAGGAATTTGAGGGAGGGACCTGAGCAAACTGACTAGAAGTTCTAGTACCACGGTGGTATAATTTCATTGACATTTCCTCAATCTTTTTTGCTTGACTACTGACTAAACCACTGGAAGGAGAATTGACATTCTAACTTCTTACTGGACAGTTTTAGGTTTCCAGTGGTTAAAGGATAGACAGAGGTGATCAATAAACTTTTTTTTTTCTTTACCTCTTGGCTGCGCTTAGTCTTTGCTGCAGCACAGAGGCTTTCTCTATTAATAGTTGTGGTACATGGGAGCTTCTCTCTAGTTGAGGTTGCCCCGCAGCAAATGGGATATTAGTTCCCTGACCAAGGATCAAACCCGTATCCCCTACATTGGAAGGCAAATTCTTAACCACTTGATCACCAGGCAAGTTCCAATCAATAAATTTCTTTTATTGCCAGAGTCTACTGTGTCACTCCTTCCTGCTACCCCTAACTGTATCAGCAACACTTGGCTGTCATTAGACAATTGAATTTTTTGCACACAATCATATCTCAATAACAGTATCTCTTTCTGCTCTCTAAATACTCCATTTGCTCACATCAATTATTTGATAATATCAGTGTTTTATTTATTTCAATTCATATAACACAATGTTCAATTAAGGGCATTTAAAGTATTTTTACTTGCTCCTTTAGAGAAAATTTTCTGTCACCCTCAGGAAGACTGAATTACTATTCTCCAGAGTCTTTGTTTCAAAGGTGTTCTAGCTTCTCAGGTTTTTCATCCACCTTCTTTGTCTAAATTTTGGTACTTGATAATCCCTCAGCATATAATTAATTCAGTTTGTAGCCATGACTTCAGAATCTTCCTTGGATTCATAATACAGCTTAGTGAAAACTTCAGTCAATCTGGTGATTGAGTTCATTGGTTGCTTTTATTCATTCAATTCCTTTGGTCTGTACATAGGCACGTACTCTCTGAAGGTTACGACTTTGTTCATGGACAGAAAACAAAAGGGAGAAATGAGCTGGATATTACAGGTAAAAAACACTTTATCCTCAATTATTTGACTCTTTCCAACTGCTAAAGATTGATTTTTTACCCAAAGTATCTGCTGCTGCTGCTGCTGCTGCTAAGTCGCTTTAGTCGTATCCAACTCTGTGCGACCCCACAGACAGCAGCCCACCAGGCTCCACTGTCTCTAGGATTCTCCAGGCAAGAACACTGGAGTGGGTTGCCATTGCCTTCTCCAATGCATGAAAGTGAAAAGTGAAAGCGAAGTCTCTCAGTCGTGTCCGACTCTTGGCGACCCCATGGACTGCAGCCCACCAGGCTCCTCCGTCCATGGGATTTTCCAGGCAAGAGTACTGGAGTGGGGTGCCATTGCCTTCTCCAACACAAAGTATCTAGACAACTGTAACTATTTAATATTTTTGATCATATACATAAAAGTGAAAATATTAGTCACTCAGTCATGTTTGACTCTTTGTGACCATATGAACTATAGCCCGCCAGGCTCCTCTGTCCATGGAATTCTCCAGGTAAGAATAGTGGAGTGGGTTGCCATGTCTTATATATATATATATATTTAATTATGATTCTCTCTATACAAACCTAGCCCAAGCTAATGGCCTGAAATACTGCAACTGTCATTTAACCAGTCTCTCTATCTTTAGTTCAAAGATTGGCAAACTATAGCCCACAGGCCAGATCCATCCTGATCTCTATTTCTGTAAGTGAAATTTTATGCACAAACAGCCACTTTTATACATTTATATATTAATTAAAGCTGATTTCAGACTACAATGGCAGGATTGAATAGTTGCAACAGAGACCATATAGTCTAAAATTTGCTGGTCCTTGCTCTCTTCCTTGTTGATCCTGCACATTACTGTTACTTTCATTTTTCCAACACATCAATTTCATCATGTCATTCTCTTGCCCCACATGTCAAATTCACAAATGCTATTCAGCTAGTATGCACTGTTTTGACCTTACTTGTCTCATCATTAGTGTTCATGTCATGCTGCTTGTTAAATATTTTGAAAATCACCTTTGCTTAAATGGTTCTCATTTTCATGAAATAAAACCAAGCTCCTAAGTCTATCATTCAAAGCCCTCTTCATTCTTCTTTCTTACTTGTGCCTTGTACAAACCATCTTTTTATTTTAATCTAGAACACACCCAGTTTATTCTTATCTTTGTCTTTTCCTTTCAACTATCCCCTTCATTGAGAATGCTCTGAACCCCTGCTTTCTCCTTCTATGAATATGAGGAACATTTGTCCACATTTACCTCAGAAAATCTCTGTGTATACTGATTATCCTGATATTATAATTAAAGGTACCTCTTTTCACTCTCAAAATGTCCTGTAGACAACAAATTATATAGTTATCCTATCTATGAATCATCTTCTTCCTTTGAGAATGACTTCAAACTCTACTGTTCCCATGAGGCTTTTGATGTCTTCAACCTACAGAGCTCTCTCTCTTTCACGATCTCTTAGTATCTAGAACATTCATATGTTACTTATAGTAAGAAGTCTTAAATTAGACTTTTTTTCTTTATTAACATTGACTTTGAATTAGAATATAAGCTCTCAAGAGTCATGACATATACATATATATGTTGTGTGTGTGTGTGTGTGTGTGTGTGTATTTTTTTCATCATATGCATGTTTATTGAGTACTTTCTATGTGTACACAGGTGGGAACTGCTCCCAGGAAAAAGCAGGAATCAAAACCCATTTATGCATTCAACAGACATTTGATAAGCAGCCCTTAACATTCCTGTTATTGGAGCTGTACAAAAAAGTTCAGCTCTTCCCCCAAAGAGCCAAGAAGATAAAGTGAGTGCATACTCTCATAGCTGATGGGGGAGCCAGTGATAAGCCATGTGGGATGGGAGAAGATCTCACTGCTTACTTCCAGCAGAGGCAAATCAGAGAGAGCATCCTGAAAGAAGGGTCATCTGGACACAGATGCAGCTTCTAGGCCCTCTTTGCCTTGTCATGGTTGTTCAGCTGCCTTGTGGTCATGTTATATATTTTGTACCTTTTCAGCTCCTAGATTATCTCTCACATATATAAATAAGCTTACAATTATATAATGATTTATTGGTTGATTTATAGATAATCATCTACAATCCTGACATGGGAAGCGTATTTTGGAAGAAGGAACTATATTCTTTAAAATCTAAAATGATAATAGAACAGATAATCCTATTAATCCTTCCCTGCCATTACCAGAATCACTGTATTAACAAATCTTTAATTTTCAGATGATTTTGAGGCTCACTCATTTGGCTAAAGCAGCTTGAAAGTTTTCATTCTCAGAGGTATATAATAAAAAGGACATTACAATAGGAACCGTGGGATTGAGGTTTCTGTTCTTGGCACCATCGCAATCATTTAAACTCTTCAGGTCTCAGTTTTCTCATTTGCCAAAGAAATAAGATTGGACTTGTTGTTTAGTCATTAAGTCATATCCAACTCTTTTATGATCCCATGGACTGTAACTCACCAGGTTCCTCTGTTCATGGGATTTCCCAGGCAAGAATACTGGAGCAGGTTATCGTTTCCTTCTCCAGGGGATCTTTCCGACCCAGGGATGGAACCCAATCTCCTGCATTGGCAGGAAGGTTCTTTACCACGAGCCACCAGGGTAGTGCAAGATTGGACTAGGTGATGTCTAATAGCTAACATTTTATTATAATCAAAAAATTAATTAATGAAATCAACAGATAATTTGTACAACATGTATTAGGATAAGCTAAGTACTATATTTCATATAACATCTGAATTCATCTTAATCAGGTTCTCAACATAAATTGACTTTCTGTTAGCCATGTTTAGTTTCAGTCAGTTCAGTTCAGTTCAGTTGCTCAGTCATGTCCGACTCTTTGTGACCCCATGAATCAGAGCACGCCAGGCCTCCCTGTCCATCACCAACTCTCGGAGTTCACTCAGACTCACATCCATTGAGTCGGTGATGCCATCCAGCCATCTTATCCTCTGTCATCCCCTTTCTCCTCCTGTCCCCAATCCCTCCCAGCATCAGAGTTTTCCAATGAGGCAACTCTTCGCATGAGGTGGCCAAAGTTTACTTTAATTACTTCTAATTGTGTTCTTGAGACAGAGAAACATTTCATTTAGAGTGTAGTGACTGTGTTATAGTAAAACACAAAGGTTCTAATAACAAACTGATCTGCTCAAGTTTTAGTAGAGGGAGACTCTGGGAACAGAGTAAACTAAATGTACAGCACCTTTCTCCTTAATTACTAACTATAAGCTATATACTTCTTCTGAACAAAAATGGGTACCGTTAGGCAGCTGGGTATTAGTAAGGCCTTCTTAGGTCCTAGTGAGAAAACTGATATAGGACTTTCTCCCTTCCCTGAATAATATGTAAGTGTATGAAGACCAGTATTATGGATCCTCTAAGATGAAGGTTGTAAATTGTTACATCTTGATTTACAGAGCTGTGAATCCTTGTGGAGAGGGCTAATGTTGGCCTTACATGAGAATGGCAGATCACCCTGCCTCCAAAAAATTCAAGAAGAAACTGAAGTAGTAATCCATGTCCTTTCTTCCCTCCTGAGTCTAGGAGGGTATGAAGAACACAAGAGAGCAAAGGGAAATCTTCCAAGTGCTTCAGTAAACACTTCTATACTCCTATCTACTCTTCTATTCCTGGCTTATAGGCACAGAGAGCACTTTGCTTTCACTGCAGGACTGATGACACGTAGGACATGCTGCCTACCAAAATCCCAAAGAAACGACAGTGAAAAGTAACAACCACATTCCAGCAGCTAGAGAGGGGAAGATCAAGCAGAACAAACTGAATATATGCTCAGTGAAATAAGAGTTGCTGGAAGGGACAGATGAAAACTCAAATGAAAAATAAGAGCACTGAAGGATGTTCACATGCAGTACAGAAAACAGTTTCAGGACTAAAAAAGAACAATTTTCCATCTATACAAGTCTGTAAATAAACTGAAACAGAAGATGATCATTATTAAAAGATGAATTGGTATATATACGTTAAGATAGATGGCCTGGGAATGTTTAAGATATTTAATAAAGAGTCAACCTAAAAGGGACACACTCTAAGAGAGTCTACAGCAGGGGCTGGCAAACTATAGCTCACCAATCATATCTGACGTACCATATATTTTTGTATAGCCTGTGTGGTTAGAATGATTGTTACATTCTTAAATTTCTTGAAAATATCAAAAAAGAATATTTCATGATGTGAAAATTATAGGAAATTAAGTCTTAGTATCCATAAATAAAGTTTTATTGCAATACAGCCATACTCACTCATTTATGTATTATCTCTGATTTATAGGAAAAGCAGACCTGGATAGTTGCAATACAGACAACAAGCCCTGCCAAGCCTAACATATTTACTATCTTGCCCTTTATAGGCTTCCCTGATAGCTCAGTTGGTAAAGAATATGCCTGCAATGCAGGAGACCCCAGTTCAATTCCTGGCTCAGGAAGATCCTCTGGAGAAGGGATAGGCTACCCACTCCAGTATTCTTGGGTTTCTCTTGTGGCTCAGCTGGTAAAAAATCTGCCTACAATACAGGAGACCTGGGTTCAATCCCTGCATTGGGAAGATCCCCTGGAGAAGGGAAAGGCTACCCACTCTAGTATTCTTGCCTGGACAGAAACTCTGCCAATCCCTGGTAGGAGCAGTGCTATCCAACAGAAATTCCTGTGATGAGAAAATTCTCCATATATGTGCTGTTCAATACAGTAGCCATTAGCTGTGTGTGCCTATTCAGTGCTTGGAGTGTGGCTAGAATAACTAAATTACTAAATTTTTATTTTTATTTACTTTCACTATGTCTAGTTTAAATGGTCACATATGGCTTTTGGTTAGTGGCTACTATATTGTGCAACACAAGTTTAGAACAAAAACACTAAATAATTTGAGCAAAGTCTATGAGTTGTTGTGGAAGTGGTGGTAGTGATAAAATTAAAAAGCAGAACTGGCAATCATGATGCCAAAGGGAACGTAAGGTTTAATGTACAAAATGGAATGAGAGGGATATTAAAGCAATGCTAAAAATCATATGCTTATATATACAAAACTACACAAAATGATAACTATTAGAGATAAAAGGAAAACTTTATAAAATAAAATTATAGTTGGAGATCATATATATCTTTTTTAGATCCGACTACTCTAGTAAACAAAGAAATAATATAGAAAAATAGAAGGAAACAATCAACCAAACTTAATTAATTATATATAGGAACCTACATTTCTCAAACAGAGGGCATACGTTCTTTGTTATGTCCATGAAACATTAACAAAATTAATCAGGTACTTGGCCACAAGGAAAATCATAAAACAAATGAAAAATAACAATATTACTGGTTGAGGTCTTTGATCATGATTCAAAAATATTAGAGACAAGAAGTTGGACATAAAAATCTTAATGACTTAGAAACTAAATTAAGAAACATTCCTAGACAACCCTTGGATCAAAGATGATATAAAAGGAAATTATAAAATATCTAGAAGGCATGGAAAGGAAAACAGTTTTTACTGCAGTTTATGAGACACTGAAAACTGCAGTCATAGGAAAACACGTAGTATAGTCTTCACCATAGATGAAGAAGAAAGAAATTTACTCATCTTCAAGATATAGAAAAACAACAAAGTTTGAGAAAACAGGAAGAAATAAAAGCTATTAATAAAAATGATGAAGATTTTTTAACTGAAAGAATAAATCTATTTTGGGTGGGGAAAATGAATTTTTGATGTTTCTGTTTCAGGAAGAGAGAGAACCAAAAAAGACACATGTAGAAATAAGAAATAAACAATCACAGAAAGAGAAATGATGAAACTCTATGACACAACATTGAAAATCTTTCCAAAACTGACCCAAAAAGAAGTGAGAAACTTGAATAGATCAAATATCAGAGAGGAATATTGGAAAGATAAACGTGTTATCATTAAAGAAAGCTGAGCACCAAAGAATTGATGCTTTTGAACTGTGATGTTGGAAAAGACTCTTGAGAGTCCCTTGGACTGCAAGGAGATCAAACCAATTCTATCTTAAAGGAAATCAGTCCTGAATATTCATTGAAAGGACTGATACTGAAGCTGAAGCTCCAGTACTTTGGTCACCTTATGCAAAGAAATGACTCATTGGAAAAGACCCTGATGCTGGGAAAGATTGAAGGTAGGAGGGGAAGGGGACGAAAGAGGAGGAGATGGTTGAACGGTATCACTGATTTGATCAACATGAGTTTGAGCAAGCTCTGGGAGTTGGTGACGAACAGGGAAGCCTGGCATGCTGCAGTCCATGGGGTGGTAAAGAGTTGGACATGACTGAGTGACTGAACTGACTGAAATGTGTTATCATTGAAAACAACTTCATCCAGGAAACAGGGGCTACAACCAAGTTTAATATGACCTTAAAAATGAAATATTCCTATGTAATATAAATTATTCCAGGCCATAGAAAACAATAATAGGCTCTCTAAACCATTTTATAATATGAGAAAAGTTTTAAATAAAATAATATTCATAAAGATTTTGCATACAATTGAAGCTAAGTTGATAGTAAAAATCCAATCAAAATTCTTGTGATTTAACATAACTGTGGAATCTCTAAGAAAATAACTCAAAAAATATGCTAAAATAAGTGACAATGCAATTAAAGTAACACATTAGAAAATATCAGTTTAACACAAAAATGAGTATTCATAGAGAAATATAGAACAAAAAAGATGAGAAACAAAAGGTATCCATATTGGAAAGGAAGAAGTGAAACTATTGCTATTTAAAGATGATATCATCTTATATGTAGATAGTCCTAAAGAATTCACAAAATAATATTAAAGCTAAGAATAAATTCAGCAAATTTGTAAGATACAAGATGCACACACAAAAAAGTCATTTTATACACTAGAAATAGGCAACCCAAAAATGGAAGAAAACAATTTCATTTACAGTAGCATCAAAAAAAATTTAGTAATAAATGTAACCAAAGATATATAAGATTTATACACTGAAAATGATAAAATATTGTTGAAAGAAATTAAGGATATAAATAAATGGAAAGATATTCCATGTTCATGAATTAGAACACAATATTAGTAAGATGGCAAATTTATCTACAGATTTAAACCCAATACCTCCAAAGTTCTTTGCTTGTTTTTGTAGAAATTCACAATCTGATCTTAAAATTCATACACATGAGGCCCAGAATAGCCAAAACTGGAGAACTCAGTGCAAAGCTACTTCTGTATTTGAAAGTTTACTATAAAGCTATAATGATTAAGATGATATGGCTTGACATAGAAGAGACATACAAATGAGAGGAATATATTTTAGAAGTCTAGAAATAAACTCTAATATTTAACATCAATTGATTTTGACATGAATACCAGACTACTCAGTGAAAGAAAGATTAGTCTTTTCAACAAATGATGCTGGGACAATAGGAGGAATACAATAGCAGAATAATGGATAAGTGATCTGGAAGATAGCATGGTTGAAATAACTGCTGAAGAGCAGAACAGTAAAAAGAATGAAAAAAACTGAGGATAGTCTCAGAGACCTCTGGGATAATATTAAATGTACCAACATTCAAATTATAGGGGTTCCAGAAGAAGAAGAGAAAAAGAAAGGCTATGAGAAACTTTTTGAAGAGATTATAGTGGAAAATTTCCCCAACATGGAAAAGGAAATAATCAATCAAGTCCAAGAGGAATAAAGAGTCCCATACAGAATAAACCAAGGAGAAACACATCAAAACACATACTAATCAGACTAATAAAGATTAAACACAAAGAAATAGTATTAAAAGCAGCAAGGGAAAAGGAGCAAGTAACATAAAAGGGAAACCCCAAAGATCAGTTTAACAGCTAATCTTTCAGCAGAAACCCTGCAAGCCAGAAGGGAATGGCAGAATATATTTAAAGTACTGAAAGGGAAAATTTTACAACCAAGATTACTCTACCCAGTAAGGATCTCATTCAAAATTTGTGGAGAAATAAAAAGCTTTTCAGACAAGCAAAAGTTAAGAAAATTCAGTACCACCAAACCAGCTTTACAACAAATGTTAAAGGGACTTATACAGTCAGGAAATATAAGAGAAGAAAAAAATCTACAAAAACAAACTCCAAACAATTAAGAAAATGGCAATAAGAACATATATATCAATAATTACTTTAAATGTAAATGGATTAAATGCTTCAACCAAAAGAGACTGAATGGATACGAAAACAAGACCCATATATATGTCTACAAGAAAGCCACTTCAGACCTAAAGACACATATATACTGAAAGTGAGAGGATGGAAAAATATATTCCATGAAAATGGGAAGCAAAAGAAAGCTGGAGTAGCAATCCTCATATCAGACAAAGTAGACCTTAAAATAAAGAATATTACAAGAGATAAGGAAGGACACTACATAACGATCAAGGGATCAATCCAAGAGAAAGACATAGCAACTGTAAATATCCATACACCCAACATAGGAGCACCTCAATACATAAGATAAACACTAACAGACATAAAAGGAGAAATTGACAGTAGCACAATAATAGTAAGAGACTTGAACACTCCACTTATATAAATGGACAAATCATCAAAACAGAAAATTAATAAGGAAACACATCTTAAATGATGCATTAGAAGAAATGGATCTCATTGATATCTTCAGAACATTCCATTCAAATGCAGAAGAATACAACTTCTCAAGTGCACGTGGGATATTCTCCAGGATAGACCACATCTTGGGTCACAAATCAAACTCAGTAAATTTAAGAAAATTGAAATCATCTCAAGCATCTTTTCTTGATGAGACTATGAGCTATGAGACTAGATATTAATTACAAGCAAAAAAAAAACTGTAGAAAACACAAACACATGGAGATTAAATAATACATGTCTAAATAACCAACAGGTTACTGAAGAACTCAGAAGAGAAATAAAAAATTCCTAGAAACAAATGACAGTGAAAACACAACAACTCAAAACCTATGGGATGCAGCAAATGCAGTTCTAGGAAGAAAGTTTATAGCAATACAATCCTACCTCAAGAAACAAGAAAAACATTGAATAGACAACCAAACTTTACACATAAAACAACTGAAAATAGAAGAACTTTAAAAAAAAAAAACCAAAATTAGCAAAAGGAAAGAAATCATAATAAAGATCAGAGCAGAAATAAATGAAAAAGAAATGAAACAAAGAATAGTGAAGATTAATAAAACTAAAAGCTGGTTCTTAGAGAAGACAAACAAAATTGACAAAACCTTAGCCAGATTAAAAAAATTAAAAAAAGAATAATCAAATCAACAAAATTAGAAATCAAAAGGAGAGATTACAACAGACAATGCAGAAATACAAAGGATTATATGAGACTATTATGAACAACTATATGGCAATAAAGTGTATAACCTGGAAGAAATGGACTTGGAAGATAACTTGGAAGATTCTTAGAAAAGTTCAATCTTCCAAGCCTGAATCAGGAAGAAATAGAAATTATGAACAACCCAATTACAAGCACTGAAATTGAAACTGTGATCAAAAATCTCCCAAAAAACAAAAGCCCAGGACACATAACTTCACAGGTGAATTCTATCAAACATTTATAGAAGAGCTATCCTTCCAAAACTCTTTCAAAAAATTGCAGAGGAAAGAACACTTCCAAACTCATTCTACGAGGTAACCATTACCCTGCTACCAAAACCAGACAAGTGAAAGTGAAGTGAAAGTCACTCAGTCGTGTCTGACTCTTTGTGACCCCATGGACTAGACAGTCCATGGAATTTCCAGGCCAGAATACTGGAGTGGGCAGCCTTTCTCTTCTCTAGGGGATCTTCCCAACCCAGGGATCAAACCCAGGTCTCCCACATTGCAGGCAGATTCTTTACCAGGTGAGCCACAAGGGAAGGCCCAAAACCAGACAAAGACAACACTAAAAAAAAGGAAACTACAAGCCAATATCACTGATGAACATAGATGCAAAAATCCTCAACAAAATTCTAGTAAACAGAATTCAACAACATATTAAAAAGCTCACAATGATTAAGTTGGGTTTATTCCAGGGGTCAAGGATTCTTCAATATACACAAATAAATTAGTGTGATACAGAATATTAATAAATTGAAAGATTAAAACCACATGATAATCTCAACAGATGGAGGAAAAAGCCTTTGCCAAAATTCAGCACCCATATATGATTAAAATTCTTCCAAAAATGGGCATAGAAGGAACCTACCTTGACATAATAAAGGCCATATATGATAAGCCCACAGCAAACATTCTCCATGGTGAAAAACTGAAAGCATTCCCCCTAAGATCAGAAACAAGACAAGGGTATCCACTCTCACCACTATTTTTCAACAGTTTTGGAAGTCCTAGTGACAGGAATCAGAGGAAAAAAAGTAAAAAGAATCCAGATAAGAAAAGAAGAGGTAAATCTCTCACTGTTTGCAGATGACATGATACTTTACATGGAAAACCCTAAAGATGCAATCAGAAAATTAGTAGAGCTAATCAGTGAATTTAGCAAAGTCACAGGACACAAAATCAATGCACAGAAATCACTTGTGTTTCGATATACTAACAATGAAAAACCAAAAAGGGAAATTAAGGAATCAATCCCATTCACCATTGCAAAAAAAAAAGATAAAATATCTAGGAATAAACCTACCTAAGGAGACAAAAGAACTGTATACATAAAATTTTAAGACACTAATGAAAAAAATCAAAGACGAGATGATCAGATGGAGAAATATTCCATGTTTCTGGGTAGGAAGAATCAATATTGTGAAAATGACTATACTACTAATGCAATCTAAAGATTCAGTGTGATCTCTATCAAATTACCAAGGTCATTTTTTTACAGAACTAGAACAAAAAAATTCACAACTCATATGGAAATGCAAAAGACCCCGAATAGCCAGAAAAGTTTTAAGAAAGAAAAATGCAGCTAGAGAAATCAAACCTTCCTGACTTCAGACTATTCTACAAAGTTATAGTCACCAAGACAGTATGGTACTGGCACAAAAACAGAAATATAGGCCAATGGAAAAAGATAGAAAGCCCAGATATAAACCCATGCATCTATATATAACTTATTTTTGGCCAATGAGGCAAGGATATACAATGGGGCAAAGACAGCCTCTTCAATAAGTGGTGCTGGGAAAACTGGACAGCTACACATAAAAGAATGAAATTAGAACACTTCCTAATACCGTACATAAATATAAACTCAAAATCGATTAAAGACCTAAATGTAAGACCAGAAACTATTAAACTCTTAGAGGAAAACATAGTCAGAACACTCAATGACATAAATCAAAGCAAGATCCTCTATGATCCACCTCTTAGAGTAAAGGAAATAAAATCAAAAGTAAACAAATGGGATCTGATTAAACTTAAAAGCTCTTGCACAGCAAAGGAAACTATAAGCAAGATGAAAAGACAACCCTCAGAATGGGAGAAAACAATAGCAAATGAAACAACTGACAAGTGATTAATTTCCAAAATATACAAGCAGCTCATATAACTCAATGCCAGAATTGAAGGGGACACGTGTACTCCAATGTTCCTTGCAGCACTGTTTACAATAGCTAGGACATGGAAGAAACCTATATGTCCATCAACGGATGGATAAGGAAGTTTTGGTACATATACACAATGGAATATTACTCAGCCATAAAAAGAATCCATTTGAGTCAGCTCTAATGTGGTGGATGAACCTAGAGCCTATTATACAGAGTGAAATAAGTCAGAAAGAGAAAGATAAATATCATATAATAATACATATATAGGGAATCTAGAAAGATGGGACTGAAGAATTTATGCAGGCAGCAATGGAGAAATGGACATAGAGAGTAGATTTATGGACATGGGACAAGGGGAAGAGAGGGTGAGATGTATGGAGAGAATTACATGGAAACTTATATCACCATATGTAAAATATATAGCCAATGGGAATTTGCTGTATGTCTCAGGGAACTCAAACATGGGTTCTGTATCAACCTAGAGGGGTGGATGGTGAGGGAGATGGGAGGGAGTTTCAAGAGGGGACATATGTATACTTATGGCTGATTCATGTTGAGGTTTGACAGAAAACAACAAAATTATGTAAAGCAATTATCCTTCAATTAAAAATAAAAATATGATCAAAGGATTTGAATAGACATCAATCCAAAGAAAATGCAGAAAGACCACAAACACATGGAAAGATGCTCAACATCATTTGTCCAGGGAAATGCAAATCAAAATCATAATGAAATGCCAGTTCATATCCATTAGATGTGCCTGTCAAAAAGACAGACAATAACAAATGTTGACAAACATGTGAAGAAATTGGAACCCTTGTACACTGCTGATGGGTGGCAATATATACCCTGCTGCTTTAGAAAACCACAATTCCTCAAATTAGGCAATACGAAGATCTTACTAAAATATTATGTATACCCTTCTGTCTTAGCAGGGGCTTCCCAGATGGTACTAGTGGTAAAGAACCCACCTGTCAATGTAGGAGACATGAAAGATGCAGGTTTGATCCCTGGGTCTGGAAGATCCCCTGGAGAAAGGAATGGCAACCCACTCCAGTATTCTTACCTGAAGAATTCCATGGACAAAGGAGCCTGGAGGGCTACAGCACATGGGGTCATACAGAGTCGGACACAACTGATGTGACTTAACATGCACACACACCCTGTTTTAGCAAGCATTCAACGTTTAGGAGTGTAATTGCAAATACTGGTTAAGAGTTTGGGTGCTATAATCAGTTTCCCTGGGTTGAAATCCAGCAACTACTACTCATTTGCTATGTGATCATAAAAGTTCCTTATCCTCTCTGTGCCTTAGTTGTTGCAGAGAAAGTACCTCTTATAATTGTTTTGAGAATTAAATCAGACATGGCACATACATTGCTAAGAAAAAACTGCCAAGTGTATAGTTAGCCCTCAACACACATCAGCTGTTATTTTCTGTAGAGTCTTCATTTTCTGATATGTGGTAGAAGAAAAATACCAAGAGACTAATAATCAGATCATTTGACTATTACCTTGGACAAATCACCTATTCACCGCAGCTGGCTTAAAGATCAAATGAGAAAGCTAATTTGAATGTGCTTTGCTTGGTGAACTAGAAAGATCACAAAAACAAAAACAAATTAGATAAGACTATAAAACTCTAGTAATAGGAAATAGGAATACATATATAACCATTCTAAGAAACCTCCTACACCATAACACTGAAAACACCTTAACTTCAGGCAAGTCATTAGTGAAAATGTCACGTCCTTATTTTACTTTGATGTATAATATTGAAATTGGTTGGGGAAGGATGGTTTTGATTAGGTGGGATTATAGAGACAAGAAGCAGCTTCATATAGAATTCACCTAGCAAACTGAGACTTATTTAGTCACCACAAATGCCACAAAGCTATTAGGGACAAAAAGCTATACTTTAAGGATCTTTTGATCCCAAACTACTTGGCAGTCCCCAGAATCCTGCATATGCCTGTAGAATTAAGGGTTGGAAGAAGTATTATAGTCTAAGCTGGAAGAAAAAACAGTTGGATTAAAGTCACTGATAACTTGGTACACTCTTTGACTGTGACTGGGAGTTTTTATTCATTTAAATAATGTTTTGAATGTTTGATTTTATTGAAACATACGATTTGCAAGGGAGTGTATGGGAAGAATAATGTGGGATTTAGAATCAAAAGACCTGGATTCACTCCCACTTCTGATATTATCTACACATTTGAGCAAGTTACTAGTCTCTCTGTGAATTTCCTCATTCAAAAATGGGCCTAATAGCATCTTCTAGAGTTATGGGAGAATTAAATAAGATGCCATTTATATAAAAGGAGGTAGCCCAATACCTTTCTCTTGTAGGGATTCAATAAAAGTTAGTTTCCTTTAATATTTCAACAAAAAATGCTATCTGGAGGCAAGAGGTTCAGAAGAAACAGGTGAGTGGCAAAGCACACTAATCATTTTTTTTTTCATTATACAGAGAAAAGCTTCCCTATTCAATTTGTGAGGCCATATATAACCCCAGAAAATACAATCCAGCAAATCGTCATCATGGTACATAGAGAGAAGCAATAGCTCCTTGAAAGTAGGTCTTACAAACCCAAGATGTTGAATTTGGACAATGAGGTGCATGTTATTTTGATAGCAACCTCAGTCTTCCTTGGACTTCCCTGGTGGCTCAGATGGTAAAGAATATGCCTGCAATGCAGGAGACTTGAGTTTGATCCTTGGGTTGGGAAGATCCCCTGGAGAAGGGAATGGCTACCTGCTCCAGTATTCTTAGCTGTAGAATCCCATAGACAGAGGAGCTTGGTGGGCTACAGTCCATAAAGTCTCAAAGACTTGGCCACGACTGAGTGACTAACACAGCACACTCAGTCTTTCTCTATTATTTAATGTGTCTAATAACCATTATCTTTCCTTGACTGCATTCATGGTACTACTTGCCACCCCTTTTTAGAAACAGTGGTAAATTCTTTCCTATGCAGTTAAATATAGAGATGTTTATAGTCAAGTACATGTGAGAAGATTTTATTTTCATTAATAGTATGTTAGAGGGTAGGTAAGAAAACTGAAATGTAAAACAACTGCATTAATGTGAGCTTGATGCCAGAAGACAACTGTGTTAACGTGAGCTTTTTGCTCTTGGGCTGATTATAATTGTATTAAGTTCATTCAGTTCCCTATTTATAGGTTCTTATGAAATCTGGCTGTCAGTAATCAATAACCCAGGGCTTGAAAGTTCCTGAAATATCTTTTGTAGACATTAAAAGGTGAGCTTTTTATAAAGAGTAATTAAGGTAAGGTCTGAGTTGTGGGGGGCGGGGGGTGGAATGTAGAGATCTCATCAGCTATAATGAGTACACCATGTAATTCAGTGTCTTACTTAGAGAAGTTGGTAAATGAAAAGCCATATAAAGAATAAATAGAAACTGGAGAATTGGTACTTCAGTAAGAAAAAAAATAGCTCCTAACAAAAGTGATCTGACATTATTACAAATATTATATAATAACAAAATCATACATATTTTGTTTCAGTCACCAAAATGATGATAGCATAATAAACAGGCACACGTAATCTCCTGCAACTGTGGAAACTATTTCCTCAATCACTCAACAAATACTGGATACCTACTGTGTGCCAGGGATTATTCCTGATAGTTGGGAATATGTGTTGAACAAAATAGACATTAAACAAATCTAATGGTGATAAATGCAATGAAGAAAATCAAGATAGGAGACAGGAAATGACAGGGACTTTTACATTGGATCAGGTGGTTGAGGAAGGGCTCTATGATGAAGTGACATTTGGCCCAAGAGTAAGAATGTTCCAGAGAGAGACAGAGAAAGTTCCAAGTCTCTGAGATAGAGGGTTGAGAAAGATTGTGATAGGTTCTGGAATACATGGCAGAAAACAACCTGGGGGTAGTGACCAAATGAAAGGAAAAGGGAAATTGAAGTCACTCAGTCATGTCCGACTCGTTGCGACCCCATGGACTGTAGCCTACCAGGCTCCTCTGTCCATGGGATTTTCCAGGCAAGAATACTGGAGTGGGTTGCCATTTCCTTCTCCAGGAGATCTTCCCAACCCAGGGATCGAACCTGGGTCTCCAGCATTGTAGGCAGATGCTTTACCATCTGAGCCACCAGGGAAGGCTCAAATGAAACCCAAGTCAAAAAGCCATTTGTAAATGAGGGCTGCTTATGGCAGTGTTGGCGGTAATACTTTGCTTAATATACACAGATACTCAATAAATTTTTGTAACAAAAGTGCTGCATGTAATTTCAATGGGAACCAATGGTTAGCTGATTCAGGTTCAAGAGCTCCTGCCTTTTAGCAATTTACAATGTCATCATTGAAGTATGATCCACAAATAAAGTTGTTAGAAATTATTCAAATCTTGAAAAAAAGCAGAACAAAACATCACAAAGATCAGCTTTGGAGGCAGACAAACCTGAGTTTGAGTTTCAATGTTCCCACTTACTAGCTGTGTGACCTTTAGCAAGTTATTTAACCTCCATGCCTGAGCCTCATTTATACAATGGATATAAAAGTGATTTTCTCAGGCATTTGTGAAGATTAGAATAGACTGTGTATGTGAAATGCTGAGCACCATGTCTGACACATATTTAACAAATAGAAGCTCCTCCCCATTCCTTGCACTTGCCTTGTGACTTTAAAACTAGATTAAAAGATGGACTTATTTACAAAACAGAAATAGTCTCAAAGTTATGGTTACCAAAGAGGGAAGGGTGGGGGGAGGGATAAATTTAGGAGTTTGGGATTAACAGATATAAACTACTGTATGTAAAATAGGTAAACAAGAAGGTCCTACTGTATAACACAGGGAACTCAGTATCTTGTAATAACCTATAATAGAAAATAATTTGAAAAAGAATACATATATATGCATAGCTGAATCACTTTCCTTACACTTGAAACTAACACAACACTGTAAATTAACAAGTTTTGTTACTGTTTGGTCGCTAAGTCTGTCCAACTCTTTTGACCCCATGGACTGCAGCATGCCAGGCCCCATCCTTCACTATCCCCCACCATTTTCTCAAATTCATGTCCATTGAGTCAGTGAGGCTAGATAAACAAATTTACCTAACACTATCACATTTGATTCACACAAGAGTCCTGGAGGCAGGATTACAGTGAGTGACACTGAAAACACAGGAAATATTCTTGGAAAGGGAGAGCCCATGGTCTAGCTGGAAGAAGACTTCCCATTACAGTCATTCAACATCAAGAAAGCAACAGTTTGCTCTGTTGATGCCGTGTCTACCAGGTAAAGAATATATGGCAGTCTTACTTGGAAAGGAGTGAGAGTAGTATTAATGAAGTCATTGATAATGACCCCTCTGGAATTTTTAAGAGACTTTTTGACTATGTCACATCTACTAGGTTCATATGTTCACCAAATGAATTTGCTGATATTAAATGTTTTTTCTTTTACCTACAAAAAGTGCAGTGTCATATGGTACAACCTAATATTTCATTACTGTACTTTATGGATATTTCCCCTTTCTTTTTTATTTTATTTTTTTAATTAATTTTTATTTTTTAGTTTGTTTTGCTTTATAATACTGTATTTGTTTTGCTATACATCAACATGAATCAGCCACGAGTGTCTTTTTATTTTTAATTGAAGGATAATTGCTTTACAATATTGCATACCAAAAATCAACATGAATCAACCATAGGTTTACTTACGTCCCCTCCCACTTCAACATGGAAACATACATTACCATATGTAAGACAGACAGCCAATGGCAATTTGCTGTATGACTCAGAGAACTCAAAATGAGACTCAGTAACAAACTAGATGGGTGGGATGGGGAGGGAGGTGGGAAGGGTGTTCATTACTATATTTTAAAAGAAATTTAAATTTAAAAAAATAAAAGCTAAAAAAATTAAAGAGACTTTGTTTAATTGTTTTTAAATTTTCTTTCTCTGAATCAGGGAAGGCTTAGGAATGACTTGCTCC